>CM076571.1:21331556-21655237 GCA_034641835.2 Pinus albicaulis
TACATCCCTCCATCAGAGATCATTTCTCTTATTGCATTTCATTTTTAGGTGTCTCATTCCGCTCATTCATTTTCATTCCATTAGGGGCATGCCATTATCTGACGGAAGAGCTTTGTTCTCTCATTCTCCCTCATGTTTTGCCTGCTAGTTGGTCGAAATTTATCAAAATTCATCAAAGTTGATTTCAGTCATTTATAGTCATAGCTGGTATTTTGGTCGAACAAGAGTCATTTCAGTTTTTTAGGTCTAGGGTTTGGTCTTCAGAATGTTAAATAATACCTGCAGACCATGAGGATGTCTTCAATAAGTTTTCATTTCTATATTTTCATCATCAATAATGCTCAAGGATGTTTCTTCTTGAAAACCCTGTTTTGAGGAAGAAATCGTCAAATTTATTGTTTGTAATAAATATGTAATTTTTAAGGTTTTTCAAGTTCTGCAAATCTTCAGATGCAGCCCTAGTCATCCTTTGCCGAAATCCAATGCCACCATCCCTGCAAAAAATCAACCAAGAAGCCATCATTCAAGTCAAAAAATCAAAGAGGAAACTTGAAAAGAAGAGTTGTATTAAAAGTGAAGAAATGCCAATTCTGAAACATTACAAAAGTGGGTCTTTACAAAGAGAAAATCAAAGCCATGACTTTATATAGATATTTCTATGTTTATCAATGCCATTTGCACCCAAGAAATCATTTGAAAGCCGACTCAAGCTGTGAGAGGGTGAAGCTGTCATTTTGAAAACCAAGACTGTGTTTAGAAGTGTGCGCGGCGCATTGGAGGAAGGTGCGGCGCATCCACAAGACGCGGCGCATTGGGCCAAGTTTGACTGTGTTAATTTTCTTGAGCCGCACCACGTAGAAATGACGCCACGCACGAGCCGACATGCTTAACCATCAAATTTTCACCAGAATCCAACATCAAATTTTTCCTGCTCCAAGTAAGTTGAAACTCTTGCCCATCGATTTTAAGTCGTGTTTGGTGTATTTGGAGGCAAAAATATGAGGTTTTTGATTGGTGAAATATGAACCCTATGTCCATACCAAAATCTGCTTCTTTGGGTTTTGATATTGGTGTTTTGAAATTGTAATTCTTTTGCCAAGTCCCCTTTCCCATTTATGATCATTTCCCTTTCATAATTCTATCATTATAGTTTATCCCTGGTGCCCTAAACTCCCAAAAAAAATCATATCCCTTGTACCCATTTTTCCTATCACTAAACCCTACTAGCCCTCCCCCTTTCATATCACTTATAAAATCCCCAATTCCCAACAGTCAAGTGACTATTATTGCATTGATTTCACTTGACAAACCCCCACTTTTCCCACTGTTTATAATTCCCACAGTCCCTCATTTCCTACTTGGTACATATTTGGCATATTGGGTATTGAAAGACAAACTCTTGTTTTCACCACATATATATCAGCATATACTTGTTATACACATTGCAAAGCACCATGTCAGAGACAAATTCATCATATAAGCAAGGATATGAGCAAGACAGTGACTCAACCACCGAGCTAAATGTACCGAGGAGGTCTCATAAAAGTGGCAGGCACGTCAGAGAGGAGCCCACTTCTTTGGCTCAATTGCAGGCTTGCCCGCTGGCAATGACATGCTTTCAGCAACAGTCATGTTTTCAATATTGTGAGATGATTTCTCAGATTCAGCATCACCAGGAGTTGGTTCGCTTATTTGTCCTACATTTGCGTGATGGTCATGTAAACCTTGCTGGAGTGAACTTCACCTTGACACCAGAAACCATTTCTAAGGCAACCAGGATACCGAACATAGGTGAAGAGTGGAATAAGAGACAGTAGCTGGATAGAGCATATTATGAACCTTACATTAGGCCAGGCTATTTGAGGCAGCTCAGCAGGGTATTTCCATTCCGGTTTCTGAAGGAGTCCTATGCGCCATTTATGAAACTCATCATTAGATTCTTCAGCTGTGAGGGCCGGTTCTCACGCCTTTATGCATACCACATCAGACTTTTGATGCATTTCACGAGAGTGAGACTGATGAGTATTCCATATTTCATGTGGTGAAACATAGAGCGGATGACTACCCTTGTGCAGAAGAAGACTCCAGAGCAGCAGCATAACAACATTTATCATTATGCGCTCATCAAGATCATTGTGGTACATCAGCTTGGATTGCAGGGAATTGCATGGGAGGAGTTCATTTCCCGCGACTTCTTTACAGCCCCTCAGCCTACTCCCAAGATTGTTCATGATGCAGGAGAGCCTTCACATCAGTTTGAGGTTCCTGAGACAGAGCCTATCAGTGCTCCAGTATGTGTTACATATCAGAGAGGTACTAGAGCCTTATTTGCAGCAGCACGACGAGTACTATCTCCACCAGGGGTGGAAGGGGTCTCGTTATCTTCATCAGCAGCATGAGTACTATCTCCACTTAGCGTGGAAGGGGTCTCGCCTTCGACATCAGCATAGGTACAAGTTCAGGAAAAAGGCAAGAGGCCTATGCACGATGAGGGCCTTTTAGGAGGCCAAGACACTGATTTTACACTCATTGATGTTGATTTGAGCTCTCCCAGCTCAAAGCTGAAAGAAATCATCCAAGAGCAGAAAGATGAGATCGAAACATTGATCGAGAAATTGCAGAGAGCTCAATGGGTTATAAATTACTTGGAGCAGCAGAATAAACAATTGGAGGATCAACAGACACTCATAGAGTTGCGGAAAATCCGTGAAGACCATGAATTGGCCCGAAAAAGACCAGGTGACATGACACCGTTTGAGCGGGAGACTTGCCTTACGAGAGTCAAAATTCATCTTGAGAAACTATTGGCGAAGGAATATACAGAAAAAGACATGCTCAGACACATGAAGAACCACTATTGGGCCCGCACACACGTTTGCAGAGCCAGGATGAAGATCCTGAAGGCGAGGTTGAGGAGAGCACTGAAACGGCGAAAAAGGCCTGATCCACTCCAAATCTTGGCCGAAGCTTCCTTGGCTGAGCATGGGACATGATGGGAGACATTCACTCCAAATTTCAGCAAATTTGGAGGAAATTGTGTCATTTTTGAAATTTTGGTTGCAAAACAGGTTTTTCTGCCCAACGCGTCGCGCCACTCGACGCGCGCTTATGCTTGGAACATCTTCTGGAGGAAAACTTGATGTTTTTGGGTTTTTTATGGTAAATTATGCATGCTCAGGAATGGCTGAGAGATTCCATCAAGTTCTGGGTGGTCTTAAAGGTCAAAAACACTCCAAAAATGGCCTTTCTGCCACTTTTTGCACCAGCAGGAACCATTCGTGGGATATTGCATTTTTGGAGGGGCAAATGAACTCCAAATTGAAACCTTCCACTTGGGTTGGATAGCAGACAGACAGGGCTTTCCAACGAGCTATCATGAGCTCAATTTGGAATTTAGGAATTACCTCAAAAATAGGCTCAAAGTGGCGCAGCGCATTGAGTTTTCTGGCGCGGCGCATAAAGGATTTTGGCCCAATTTTTACTTTTCAGCTCAGAAATTCGGCCAGATTGACTAGTTTCACTTTTTGATGTAATTATTGACCTATCTTGATGTAATTTTATGGCTATGATGTAATTTTGGCTCATATTTACTTGTTCTAGAGGATTCATTCACTAAAAAGTGAAAATTAAGTGAATGGATCAGTTTCCTAGCATATAGAGGCAAGTTGTTTGATTGCCTAGATTTCAGTTCCATGTTTAGAATTGGTTGAAACAGCTCCTAGAAGGATGAGCTCGACCCCTAGAGGCATGGGAAGGGGTTAGGATGGTCTATATCATGTATTTTCTGAGACATTTTCAGGGTTGGATACTTGGGAAAAGTTTGGCACTTCATTGTACATACACTTCTACATTTTTTGGCAAAGGAAAGACCAGGGTTTTGCAGCACTTGTTGGGATCCTTGTGGCTCTGAGTTTTGATGATGTTTTTCTCCATGTATCTGTAAGTTTCATTAATTTTATATGTATTCCATTTCCCTTCTCTTTGCTTCTGAATTAAAAAAATGAGTAACTAAGGTAGAATTCATTAGTTTGCTGGTGCTTTGCCTTAAACTTTTGTTTAGTTTTATATGTTTTCCTCCATTTGAAGAGGATACTTGCACCCTCTTGCCCTCTTCATCTCGTCAGCAGTCTTTTCCATCCATTCATTGAATCTAAGACATCAAATTCATTGCCTTCCCTGCCCCAACTTGAACTCTGCAAGAATTTGGCCTCATCCCCAAGCCCAAAATTGCTTTTCCCTTTTTCCAACAAAAACCCCTAAAAATCATTTCAAACTCCTTGATTAATATACCTAGCCTAAAATTAGCACTCATTTCAGTCATCTCAAGGCCTATTGATACATTTTTACTGAGATTGACCTGGAGAGAGCCCTCTCCTGTTTTGGTAGGGCTAGCTACCATATTGAGCGTGGTTTGGTGTTACCCTGAATCCCGCCTTCCTTTAGCCTAAGGTGGATTTGGGAAATAACATAGTGGTGACCATACTGGGGAAAAAATGGTTTTATTGTTGGTGTTATTTGTTTCATAAGTTACAGACGGAGCCTGAAGTTACGCCAGGTAGCTTTCGAAACGCTTTTGCTTTGCATTAGCGGAAGTAGATAAACGCTGCTTCAGTCAATCTACGGTTTATCTTGTGAACGTGAAATTTGACTTGTGAATTACCCCAATATATTACATTGTTCTGGACTTTTGGGTGATTGAGTCTAGAATTTGATCGGTTTTGTCCTTTGATTTTTGAATAGATCAACACACTGGCTTCCAAAAGACATACTAGAGCAAATACCGATCCTGATCCGCCTCCAGTGTATGAGAATCCCAATCTGATTTCAAGAATCCTCCATCGAGAAAGTCCCATGATCCCTTTGTTTAAATCTCATTCATGCCCTACTGTATTTTAGTTCCTTGAAGATATTGAGTTTGATGATCAATTCGAGTTGTCGTTGTTTGAAACTAAATCTGAAAGTGCTACTGGTTCTACTGTCATAAATCCCGAGTTTATCAAGTATATCGAGATTGAACAAGCTAATAGATCCATTGATAGTTACATCTGGAACATTAAAAACTCTATTGTGGCAACGAATATTCCTGAGTTTATCGAATCTGCTTCTGAAACTCTTGGTCCATCAGCAGTTACTTCTGATTCACAAGTTCACGCTGAGCCTTCTTTCATTCCTACCATTCCCGTGCAACCATCTATATCTGATCAGAAATATGCAGTATTTATTTCTCCATCTCCACCACATACACCTCGTACATCTACTGCTCTTACTCCACCCGTTTCTCCAAGACAGATCATAAATCCACCAAGAGAAATGGCTGCTAGATTCGCACCTCTTGTCTTACCACAAAACTTGGATCCCATGCCCGCTGATTATCAGAGTAAAATCCCTTTGTTTGATGGAACTCCTTAAAGTGTTCCTGCTCAGCAGCATATTGATATAATGATAGACTTATTTGATCTCCATGAAATTGATGAAGAGAATGTCACCATGAGGTTGTTTGTGCAAACTTTTGGAGGTGAGGTACGTAAGTGGTTCAGAGCTTTGTAGCCCAGAAGTATTAATACATTAGACGAGCTTCAGAGACAATTTCTATATCGATGGGAAATGAAGAAAGATCCACTTCAAATTACTTCTGAGTATACCAAGATCAAGCGCAATCCTGGTGAGTCCGTCCAAGAATATATTATCAGATTTAATGCAGTTTATAATGCAAATCTTGATGATTTGAGGCCATCTAAGAAATCGGATTTGCTTAAGTTTCCAGATGGTTTTGATCCGGAGATGTCCTATTCATTACGAGACAAAGATCCACCCACCTTAGAAGATATGCAGAAAATTGCAGTGAGTGTGGAGGCGAATTTGAATGACAAGAGAGATAGATTGAGAGCAGAGAAGAAAGTTGTGATAAAAGAAGAAGCTTCTACATCAGATCAGCTACTTCGTAAAGTGGAAAAAAATGTTCGAAAGGTTCACACTTGATAAGCCCGAACCGCAGATTCGAAATCCCAACTTCCGTGGTCAGCAGTAGCCACAATTCAGGATTAAACAACGAGAACAACGAGCACAAGAACCAGCAGTTCAGCAGCAAGTAAAGACACCTCCTCAGCAAAATTTTGTTGGTCAGGTTTCAGATGATGAAGATGATGTAGTAGGGGAGGAAAATCATTTCTTTACTCCTAATTATTTTCCCATTTATATCACTGAAGATGAGGAGTATGCAGAAAGTTCAACGGTACAAAGAGATGAGGATTTTATCTTGGCCAATGATGCAGCTCTTGAGGAAGAGTCAGATGTGTATCAGGGAGGTTATATGAATGCCTTGTCAGCCTAGTAGAAGCAATATTCTCTTAGAAATAGAGATGTGCCTGTCAACCCAATCCAAAAGAGAAAGGAAGTTTCAGCACCTAAAAATGATTCATCTGTTGCACAAAAGAAAGCAAAAGAGATAGTTGATCCCGCTGCCACCAAGTCATCATCAGCAGAAAAATAAAATCAGCCAATTACATCGAGGGAGAAGGCTAAAAAGAAAGATGTTCCAGCCAAAGAGATCGAAAGGACTTCAGCCTTTAGTTTGGAGAATGAGATTTCTAAATTAAAGGTATCCATTCCCTTGAATGAACTGATGAAGAACAACAGTTATAAAGGTCAAGTTTCTAGAATTTTGAATTTCGATCCTATGTCTGATATGGTGAATATTGAAGATGATCAACCTGAACTGATATTTGGACTAGCTTTAGATGGTGAGTCTCCAGATAGCGAAGTGCTAGCACAATTTCAGCACTTAGAAGATGATGAAGAGGGTCTATGGACCATGGATTTCGATGGTGCAGTGGGAAATGATGGTGCTGGAATTGGTATTTGGGTACGCAGTCCTTTTTCTGCTCCAAAAAAGGTACTGAGAAATGTACGGGTATGTTCTTACAAATTAGCATTCGATTGTTCAAACAATGAGGCCGAGTACGAAGCTTTGATTGCTGGCCTAAAAATTCTTAGAAAGTTGAATGCTAAGAAAATTTCAGTCTATGGTGACTCCGAATTGGTGATTAAGCAAGTAAAGGGTGAATACCAAACGAAACATCCCCGAATGCGTGCTTACCGGAATGCTGTTCTGGATATTTTGAAGCAGTTTTCAGATTATACTTTGATTTGTATTCCTCGCATTCAAAATGGAATTGCAGACGCACTTGCTAAGGCAGCAAGTAATTTGAAGATCCAAATGAATTCAAGTAATAAGTTCGAAATCCATGTGAAGCACCGTACTTCCGTCCCGGATAATCAAAGATGTTGGCAAGTTTTCCAAGATGATGATGAGTTTAATGATTTTCTGCAAAATAAAGGTAAGTTCAAAGATACCTCAATTGATGTAGAATATGATGATGGTGAAGCTGACATGCAAGTAAATCAGATGGAAGTGTTGCAGCTAAAAGATAACGTTATTCCTAAAGGTTTGATACCTTTAGAAGAGCTCTTCGATCAGGATGATGTGGCTAAGAAACCAACCTTACGGCCGACTGAAAAAGGAGTTGAAGATGTAAATATTGGAACAGCTGAAGACCCAAAGATGGTGAAGTTATCCAAATCATTGCCACCGGAGGTAAAAGAAAAATATGTGAGTTTGTTGTCTTCTTTTGCTGATGCTTTCGCTTGGGACTATTCAGATTTAAAGACGTATGATACCAATATAATTCAGCACACTATCCCAATCAAGCCTAATCAGAAGCCTTTCAGACAGAAGCTAAGAAGAATCAACCCGAAGTTGTTGTGATCGATTGAGAAGGAGGTAAACAGGTTGTACAAAGCAGGAATCATTGTTCCCATCAGATTTTCTGATTGGATTTCCAATTTAGTGTCAGTGCGGAAAAAGACAATAGAGATTCGATTGTGTATTGATTTCCGAAATCTGAACAAGGTGTCATTGAAGGAAAATTATCCATTGCCTAAGATAGATCATATATTGCAGTGAGTAGTTGGAGCATCTCGCATGTCACTACTTGATGGTTATTCTGGATATAACCAAATTTTGGTCCATGAGGACGACCGTGACAAAACCGCATTCACCACTCCGTGGGGAACTTTCCACTATGCCAAGATGCCATTCGGTTTAAAGAATGCTGGTGCGACTTTTCAGTGGGCGATGGACATGGATTTTGCGAATGAGAAAGATGTTTTCCTTGTTATATACCTTGATGATTTGACGGTCTTTTCCAATTCAGATGAAGAGCATATGTATCACTTGAAAGTTGTTTTTCAAAAGTGCAGAAAATATGGTGTCTCGCTTAATCCTAAAAAGAGCTTGTTTGCCATGGATGAGGGAAAATTACTTGGTCACATTATTTCCAAAGATGGCATTCGTATTGATCCAGCACGTGTTGAAGCAATTCAGCAAATTGACCCTCCCAGGAACAAGAAGGAGATTCAGTCTTTTAATGGTAAGATGAACTTTTTACGTCGTTTTGTCCCTAACCATGCTGAACATCTAAGAGAGATAACAAATATGCTGAAAAAGGACAGCCAAGTGAAGTGGACTGAAGAGGCGGTAAAGTCCTTTAATTTGGTGAAGTTGGCACTATCTTCAGCTCCGGTGTTAATCAACCCGGATTACACCCAAGATTTTATTTTGTTTTCCTTTGCTTCGAAGCATACCATGGCAGCTGTGTTAATGCATAAAAGAGATGGGCATGAGAAGCCAATAGCTTTTTTCACTCGAACTATAAGAGACGCAGCCTTGAAGTACAACATCATTAAGAAGCAAGCTCTGGCGCTTGTGAAAGCATTAAAGGATTTCCGGGTATACATTTTGCATTCTCATATTTTGGCTTATGTTCCTAACGCTGCCGCGAAAGATGTTTTAGTACAAACTGATCCAGAAGGAAGACGAGGCAAGTCGATTGCAGCTTTGCTGGAGTATGATGTGGAGATAAGGCCCACGAAGCTTATCAAGGGACAGGGGCTGGCGAAGCTTATGGCTGAATCGAATTTGCATGCATTAGACATAAATATGATTGTTGATATGTCTGATGAGGATGAGGAGAATTCGCCACTTCAGGTATCGGAAATTTTTGTTGCTTCTCCGTGGTATTCATATATCGTGTATATTCTTCAAAATTTGTCACCACCGCCCGGCATGACTAGAAACAAAGGTAGAACTCTGAAACTGAAGGCTGAAATTTTTTTTATTTTGAATTCTGCAGTTTATTGGAAAGATCTAGGTGGTGTTTTGTTGAATTGTTCGGTGGAGGAAGAAGCTAAGAAGGTAATGGAGGATTTCCATAAAGGAGACTACGGGGGTCATCTTTTTTGGAAAACAACAGCCAATAATATTTTGAGAGCAGGATACTATTGGTCGACATTGTTTGCTGACGTATATAAGGCTCTCAAAAGCTGCCATGAGTGCCAGATTTTCGAAGGAAGACAAAAATTACAGCCTTTGCCGCTTAAACCTATTGAGGTAAGCGCCCCTTTTCAGCAATGGGGTTTGGATTTCATTGGGGAGATCCATCCTCCTTCTTCAGGACAGCATAGATGGATCCTAACAACGACTGATTACTTCACGAAATGGATCGAAGCAATTCCCACCAGACAAGCTACCGATTCGATAATCATTTCTTTCCTTGAGAACAACATTTTGTCTCATTTTGGTTGCCCAAATAAATTGATCACTAATAATGCAACATCTTTTAAATCAAGAAAGATGATTGAGTTTTGTGCCAAGTATAAAATCATTTTGGGAAATTCAACCGCCTATCATCTGCAAGGCAACGGATTGGCGGAATCTTCCAACAAATCTTTAGTCAACATCATTAAAAAGTTGCTAGACATAAATAAGAAGAGTTGGCATAAGAAGCTGGTCAATGCGCTATGGTCTGATTGGGTGAGTCAAAAGAAGTCCATTGGTATGTCCCCTTTTGAGTTAGTTTATGGAGTGGATACAGTGTTTCCTACCTCACTTTCTGTTCTGGTGGTCAAGCTTCTTCAGGAAGCTGGCAGTGAAGAAAGCCATATGTAGAGAAGGATAAATCAGATGATTCATTTGCAGCAAATGAGAGAAGAGGTTTTCCAGAACACATTTAAGTTGCAGGAGAGAATCAAGAAAATATATGACAAGAAAGCAAAGGCGAATAAATTCCAATTGGAGGAAGTGGTGTTGAAGTGAGATGCTAGGAATGAGGACAAAGGTAAACACGGTAAGTTTGAAAATCTCTGGAAAGGTCCATTTAATATTGCAGCATATCGAGGTAAAAACGCCTTTCTTTTGAAGGAGATGAATGGTGAAGACTGTCCAGGAGGGCCGGTCAATAGTCAGCTGCTCAAGCAGTACCATTTCTGAGATGTTTTCTACTGATCACATTGTCATTGTACATATCATTTATTTCAATTTCATCACAAGTGTGTACTGTGGTCTTTTCTTCAGTTTGGGGCTCGAAGTGAAGGCTATAATTCTGAAGAAGGATTTCAGTTTTAGTTTGAGTCTGTCTAGTTGGTTTGGTTCAGTCATTTCAGTTTTAAAAGTTGAGTCAGTTTTAGTCAACGTTTCAGTCAAATAAATGGATTCAACAGTCTTGAGTTGATTTGTCAAAATAATGGACTCCATAGCCCAATGGACGAAGGCACTGTCTACTTGCCCAAAGTTATGTAGTTCTTGGCACCTCCCAGGAGCTACCATCCCCATTGGAGCCAATGTTAGAGTCAGTATTTACATCCCTCCTTCAGAGATCACTTCTCTTATTGAATTCCATTTTTAGGTGTCTCATTCTGCTCATTCATCTGCATTCCATTAGGGGGCATGCCATTATCTGACAAAAGGGTCTCTTCACTAGTTTCCCTCATGTGTTGTACCTGCTGGGTTGGTCAAAATTTGTCAAAATTCATTAAAGTTGATTTCAGTCATTTATAGTCATAGATGGTATTTTGGTCGAACAAGATTCATTTTAGTTTCTAGGTCTAGGGTTTGGTCTTTAGAATGTCAAATAATGCCCGTAGGCCATGAGGATGTCTTCAATAAGTTTTCATTTCAAGATTTTCATCATCAGTAATGCTCAAGGATGTTTCTTCTTCAAAACTCTGTTTTGAGGAAGAAATCGTCAAATTAATTGTTTGTAATAAATATGTATTTTTAAAGTTTCTCGCCATGAAGTATTTCAAATGTAGCCCTGGTCATCCTTTGCCGAAATCCAATGACACCATTCCTGCAAAAAAATCAACCAAGAAGCCATCATTTTAGCCAAAAATCAAAAGGAAACTTGAAGAACAGAGTTGTATTAAAAGTGAAAAAATGCCAATTTTAAAAAATTACAAAAGTGGGTCTTTACAAAGAGAAAATCAAAGCCATGACTTTATATAGATATTTCTATGTTTATCATTTCCATTTGCATTCAAGAGATCATTTGAAAGCTGACTCAAGCCGTGAGAGGGTGAAGCTGTCATTTTGAAAACCAAGACTGTGTTTAGAAGTGCATGTGGCACATTGGGTAAGAGCGCGACGCATAGAACCGATGCGGCGCACTAGGCCTCCGGCCACAATTTTTTTTTTTAACGGGTGCAACGCACTGACTGGACATGGAGCACTAGGCTTGTGCATGGCGCACAGAGCTGACAGGCTTAAATTCATCAAATTTTCATCAAAAAACTAAATCGACTCAAATATTTCCTGCTCCAAGTAAGTTGAAACTCTTACCCATCGATTTTAATTTGTGTTTGGTGTGCTTGGAGGCAAAAATATGAGGGTTTTTATTGGTGAAATATAAACCCTATCTCCATTCCAAAATCTGCTTCTTTGGGTTTGAAATTGGTGTTTGAAATTGTGATTTTGCTGCCAAGTCCCCTTTCCCATTTATGATTCTTTCCCTTTCATAATTCTATCATTATAGTTTATCCCTGGTTCCCTAAACTCCCAAAACCAATCATATCCTTTGTATCCATTTTCCCTATCACTAAACCCTACTAGCCCTCCCCCTTCAATATCACATATAAAATCCCCAAATCCCGAAGTCCCCCAAGTAGTCAAGTGACTGTCCTTCCACTCAAATTTCACTTGACAGTCCATTATACCCACTGTTTATAATTACCACAGTCCCTCATTTCCTACTTGGTACATATTTGGCACATTGGGTATTGAAAGGAAAACTCTTGTTTTCACCACATATATATTAGCATATACTTGTTATACACATTGTAAAGCACCATGTCAGAAACAAATTCATCATATGAGCAAGGATATGAGCAAGACAGTGACTCAACCGCAGAGCTAAATGTACCGAGGAGGTCTCATGAAAGTGGGCAGTGCACGTCGTGAGAGAGCCCACTCTTGACCTTGTCTGTGCCCGCCCTCTCACAGAATGGCAGCATGCTTTGTGCTAATATCACAGTCAGTATTGTGAGATGATTTCTCAGATTCAGCATCATCAGGAGTTGGTTCGCTTATTTGTCCTACATTTGCATGATGGTCATGTAAACCTTGCTGGAGTGAACTTCACCTTAACACCAAAAACCATTTCTCAGGCGACCGAGATACCAAACATAGGTGAAGAGTGGAACAAGAGACAACATCTAGATAGAGCATATTATGAACCTTACATCAGGCCTGGTTATTTGAGGCAGCTCAGCAGGGTATTTCCATTTCAGTTTCTGAAGGAGTCCTATACGCCATTGATGAAACTCATCATCAGATACTTCATTTGTGAGGGCCGGTTCTCACGCCTTTATGCGTACCACATCAGACTTTTGATGCATTTCACGAGAGTGAGAATGATGAGTATTCCATATTTCATGTGTCAAAACATAGAGCGGATGACTACCCTTGTGCAGAAGAAGACTCCAGAGCAGCAGCATAACAACATTTATCATTATGCGCTCATCAAGATCATTGTGTTACATCAGCTTGGATTGCATGTTATTGCATGGGAGGAGTTCATTTCCCGCGACTTCTTTACAGCCCCTCAGCTTACTCCCAAGATTGTTCATGATGTAGGAGAGCCTTCACATCAGTTTGAGGTTCCTGAGACAGAGCCTATCAGTGCTCCAGTATGTGTTACATATCAGAGAGGTACTAGAGCCTTATTTGCAGCAGCACGACGAGTACTATCTCCACCAGGGGTGGAAGGGGTCTCGTTATCTTCATCAGCAGCATGAGTACTATCTCCACTTAGCGTGGAAGGGGTCTCGCCTTCGACATCAGCATAGGTACAAGTTCAGGAAAAAGGCAAGAGGCCTATGCACGATGAGGGCCTTTTAGGAGGCCAAGACACTGATTTTACACTCATTGATGTTGATTTGAGCTCTCCCAGCTCAAAGCTGAAAGAAATAATCCAGGAGAAGAAAGATGAGATTGACACATTGATCGAGAAATTGCAGAGAGCTCAATGGGTTATAAATTACTTGGAGCAGCAAAATAAACAATTGGAGGATCAACAGACACTCATAGAGTTGCGGAAAATCCGTGAAGACCATGAATTGGCCCGAAAAAGACCAGGTGACATGACACCGTTTGAGCGGGAGACTTGCCTTACGAGAGTCAAAATTCATCTTGAGAAAATATTGGCGAAGGAATATAGGGACAAAGACATGCTTAGACACATGAAGAACCAATATTGGGCCCGCACACACGTTTGCAGAGCCAGGATGAAGATCCTGAAGGCGAGGTTGAGGAGAGCACTGAAACGGCGAAAAAGGCCTGATCCACTCCAAATATTGGCCGAAGCTTCTTTGGCTGAGCATGGGACATGATGGGAGACATTCACTCCAAATTTCAGCAAATTTGGAGGAAATTGTGTCATTTTTGAAATTTTGGTTGCAAAACAGGTTTTTCTGCCTAACGCGTCGCACCACTCGACGCGCGCTTATGCTTGGAACATCTTCTGGAGGAAAACTTGATGTTTTTGGGTTTTTTATGGTAAATTATGCATGCTCAGGAATGGCTGAGAGATTCCATCAAGTTCTGGGTGGTCTTAAAGGTCAAAAAACACTCCAAAAATGGCCTTTCTGCCACTTTTTGCACCAGCAGGAACCAGTCGTGGGATATTGCATTTTTGGAGGGGAAAATGAACTCCAAATTGAAACCTTCCACTTGGGTTGGATAGCAGACAGATAGGGCTTTCCAACGAGCTATCATGAGCTCAATTTTGAATGTAGGAAGTACCTCAAAAACAGGCTCAAAGTGGCGCAGCGCATTGAGTTTTCTGGCGCAGCGCATAGAGGATTTTGGCCCAATTTTTACTTTTCAGCTCAGAAATTCGGCCAGTTTGACTAGTTTCACTTTTTGATGTAATTATTGACCTATATTGATGTAATTTTATGGCTATGATGTAATTTTGGCTCATATTTACTTGTTCTAGAGGATTCATTCACTAAAAAGTGAAAATTAAGTGAATGGATCAGTTTCCTAGCATATAGAGGCAAGTTGTTTGATTGCCTAGATTTCAGTTCCTAGTTTAGCATTGGTTGAAACAGCTCCTAGAAGGATGAGCTCGACCCCTAGAGTCATGGGAAGGGGTTAGGATGGTCTATATCATGTATTTTCTGAGACATTTTCAGGGTTGGACTCTTGGGAAAAGTTTGGCACTTCATTGTATATTCATTTCAGCTTTTTGGCAAAGGAAAGAACAGAGTTTTGCAGCACTTGTTGGGATCCTTGTGGCTCTGAGTTTTGATGATGTTTTTCTCCATTTATCTATAAGTTTCATTAATGTTATATGTATTCCATTTCCCTTCTCTTTACTTCTGAATTAAACAATTGAGTAACTAAGGTAGAATTCATTAGTTTGCTGGTGCTCCGCCTTAAACTTTTGTTTAGTTTTATATGTTTTCCTCCATTTGAAGAGGATCCTTGCACCTTCTTTCCCTCTTCAGCTCCTCAGTAGTATTTTCTATCCATTCATTGAATCTAAGACATCAAATCTATTGCCTTCCCTGCCCCAACTTGAACTCTGCAAGAATTTGGCCTCATCCCCAAGCCCAAAATTGCCTTTCCCTTTTTTCCAACAAAAACCCCTAAAAATCATTTCAAACTCATTGATTAATATACCTAGCCTAAAATTAGCACTCATTTCAGTCATCTCAAGGCCTATTGATACATTTTTACTGAGATTGACCTGGAGAGAGCCCTCTCCTGTTTTGGTAGGGCTAGCTACTAGATTGAGCGTGGTTTGGTGTTACCCTGAATCCCGCCTTCCTTTAGCCTAAGGTGGATTTGGGCAATAACATAGTGGTGACCATACTGGGGAAAAAATGGTTTTCTTGTTGGTGTTATTTGTTTCATAAGTTACAGACGGAGCCTGAAGTTACGCCAGGTAGCTTTCGAAACGCTTTTGCTTTGCATTAGCGGAAGTAGATAAACGCTGCTTCAGTCAATCTACGGTTTAGCTTGTGAACGTGAAATTTGACTTGTGAATTACCCCAATATATTACATTTTTCTGGACTTTTGGGTGATTGAGTCTAGAATTTGATAGGCTGAAATAGATCGGTTTTGTCCTTTGATTTTTGAATAGATCAACACACTGGCTTCCAGAAGAGATACTAGAGAAAATCCCGATCCTGATCCGCCTCCAGTGTATGAGAATCCAAATCTGATTTCAAGAATCCTCCATCGAGAAAGTCCCTTGATCCCTTTGTTTAAATCTCATTCATGCCCTACTATATTTTAGTTCCTTGAAGATATTGAGTTTGATGATCAATTCGAGTTGTCGTTGTTTGAAACTAAATCTGAAAGTGCTACTGGTTGTACTGTCATAAATCCCGAGTTTATCAAGTATCTCGAGATTGAACAAGCTAATAGATCCATTGATAGTTACATCTGGAACATTAAAAACTCTATTGTGGCAACGAATATTCCTGAGTTTATTGAATCTGCTTCTGAAACTCTTGGTCCTGTTAGCGCTCGAATCTGCCTCAGGCTGAAAGAGGCAAAACTCGAGGCAACATCATACCACGCTCAGCCTCGTAGCTAGCCCTACGAGGACAGGAGAGGGCTCTCTCCGGGCCAACTCAGTGAAAGATGTCCAATGGGATTTGAGATGACCGATAAGGAAAACTGATCTTAGGCTAGTAAACTGATAGAAAGGGGATTTTAATGAATGTTGGGTTTCTGGGCTGTGTGGGGCAAAGACAGCAAGAGCAGAGATTAAATAAAGAATGCAGATTATCTCCTGAGGCAAGGTAAGCATGAAGTTTAGCAATTAAATTGAGATAAACGGAATGACAAGACTGCTGAGAAGTCGACAGGGGCATAGAAGATGGATCCTTGTCGAACAGAAGAAAACATTAACTATGAATACTTCCTCAAGACAAAGCAACTAAATTGAATTCTGCCTTTCTCACTTAGAAACATTCAATATTGAAATGGCGATAAATGAAATGCGAACATAATGATGACATATGAAACAAAAGGAAAAACATTTGCTAAATTTCAAGCCACAAGAATCTCAAAAAACAGAGCTGTATCTCTTCATTAAAATCTCTGTCTAAAACTGTACAATAAAACTCTAATTTTCTCCTACACTAGCTCTCAGAACTCTCTCCTCCCCCCACAATTGATTTACAATGTATAAATAAAATCCTGCTAGGGGAAAACAAATTGACCCCAAGACAAGGAATTTGTTTCAATTGAAATTACAAAGATAGAATAGATTAATTCATTTATTCTAAAAACAGAACACTGTTTCCCTCGAATTCCTCTGATAGCCAATACTAGAGCGCAGATCCATTTGGAGTTTTAACTGAGTCATTAAGATAGAAAAGGATCATCTATCTGCTCTAAAGATAAAAAAACCTCCAAATATTCCAGCCGAGGATTTCTAATGACCTGGAGCGTAGACTAAAGGCAAAAATAGGTAATCGATCTTTGAATGCCACTTTGCACATCCCTATACACCTACCTCCAAAATGCGTTTTCCATTTCACATATATTCTTTTAACCTGGAGATGAATCTAATACCCGAGTATTACAATGACATCTTCGGATCTAAATAACCTGCTGTTCCTTTTACTTGCGTAGAAACATGAGTTGTGGCATTATTTTCTGGAGCAATGCACGACAAGCCGAAGTTCGCTTCTATGGCCTTGAAATTTTCTGTGAGTAAAGTGTTGGAGGATTTAATGTCTCTGTGGATTATTACATGTGAAGGTAAGTCGCTGCATGAGCAACATCGATGGCCATATCCAGTCTTGTAGCCAAATCCAATACAATTCCATGTATATAAACTAAATGCTCCCGAAGAGTTCCATTTGGCGCATACTCTACAACAAGTATTCGTTCCTGTTCATCTTCAAAGTAGCCAAGGAATCTGACCAGATTGAGTTGTTCAACACTTAAAAATGTTCGAATCTCACTTTGGAATTCAACAGACAGATGTTTGTCAAACATTACGAAATCGCAAATCGATCTCATTTTCTTGACTGTCAATTATTGCAACGAACCCACGATTTTAACTTGCTCCAAGCACTGTCCACTTTCTTCTACATCAATGACCTTTCAACTACATCAAACATCCATTAGGCAATGATAAAAAAACTGTTTGTATGCCGTAGGAAACAATTTGGATCGACTCTGAGCGCAAAAATGAAATTCTGGGTGCCAAACGCAATTTCTTGAATTCTGTTAGCAAGTGGGTCGCTCGACCTCCAAGTGGGTCGCTCTGGTTATATTTTTGCACTGCGAAAACGCCCGAGTGGGTCGCTCTACGCCCAGGTGGGTCGCTCACGCCCAAGTGGGTCGCTCTACGCCCAGGTGGGTCGCTCACGCCCAAGTGGGTCGCTCGACCTCCACTCTTAAGAGCATAAGCTTAAATTTCTGATGCCTTGAACTTGAACATCATACAATTCAGCAAATTTATTCCCATTTTCAAGGGGAGGCATTGCTAACACATTTGTTTCAACTTTGTGTGTGCTCGGTTCTAAATCGTTCAAGCAGTGATGGTTTAAATCAGAAGATGCAGATAGCTTCGTAGTCGGAGCCAGTGATCGTGATGTTTCAGTACAAGGTCTCATATTCAAAGACCGAGTATGTTCTATGTGCAAACCTTTGCTTGAACCAGATTCTCCTCTATCTGCAGGATTGTAAGGCAAAGAACAAGCAGAAATTGCCCTGTTGAGACTTTGGTTTTCTTGCAGACATGAAGTCGAAGCTTGCTTCTCCAAGAGACAATTTAAAATGCTATCAAAAACAGATTGTGACTCTTTGGTTCCAAACATCTCAGAGACCTTTTCAGAAGCCATGTGAATTTCATTTTCATCGAATCTCATACCTTTCAGACATCTTGACTAATTTCCTTTAACAGATCAGATACTCAATCTGCTTGGCTTTGCTAGAGTCCTTGGTCTTTATCAACAACTCCATCTGGTATGGAAGGTCTGTTCTTGATCTCATTTGAAACGGGGGGCTTCCTCTTTGTCTGGCATATATTCTTTGTCGACTTCTCTGTTGTATCCTTTTATTTACTTCTCTTTTTTGGCTCGAAGTTGATGGTATCTTGTTGCAACAAATCTGCTCACTTGAAGAAACTGTCATTATCTGTTGACTTTGTATCAAAGGGCCTCCTCCTTCAGGTATTCCTGACCTTTGGAGGCATTCCTTTCCTACCACTTTTCCTTCCGCTGTTAGCATATACTTTGCTGGGCAGCTTGATTTCACAACTAGTCCTTTTGATATCAATGTCTTCATGGAGCTCCACCCAGAATACCAATCTTGGAATGAGTTTCCGAACCTTCCAGGCGGTGCAACACTCCTTGATGGCCTGATGGTAGATACCAATAGGCATTCTGGAAAGCCCACTAGCTTCAGTTTATATGGAGTTAGTTGTAGGTCAAAATTTTCCAGCTTTAATAGTCGATCCATCAGTGACACCATTTGAAAAACCATTTGATCTTGTCTGATGTCATCGCCACTTTTGAACATGACCTTGCATTTTCCACCATCTGCAATAAAATATCATACCAAAAGGAAACTCTGTAATCCAAAATTTGTGGCTTATTCTCCAACTTTTCTTTGGGTATTGTGTTTCTGATCAACTGACTGATGGATTTCTGTTTGTCTCACAGGGTATAGAGCTGGCTACTAAAGCTGAAACAAGGCTGCCATTTGAAGAGCTGGAGAATTTGCAGCATTTTGACAAATTACATATTTATCATAAAAACATATTTGATGACTTCTTCTTCAAAACAGGGTTTTGAAGAAGAATCAATCTCGCCTTATTTATGACGACATTCCTGAAATGAAGATTTACTGAACTTTCCTCTAGCCTACATCTGAAGACTAAACCCTGAACTCCAGAATTACTCTTTAATGACTGCAAATAAAGAGAAATGAACCTTGGTGAATTTGATTGCAGCAGACTGACAGGACGGAGTCTAACAGGTCCATCAACAGTTACTTCTGATTCACAAGTTCACGCTGAGCCTTCTTTCATTCCTACCATTCCCGTGCAACCATCTATATCTGATCAGAAATATGCAGTAGTTATTTCTCCATCTCCACCACATACACCTCGTACATCTACTGCTCTTACTCCACCCGTTTCTCCAAGACAGATCATAAATCCACCAAGAGAAATGGCTGCTAGATTCGCACCTCTTGTCTTACCACAAAACTTGGATCCCATGCCCGCTGATTATCAGAGTAAAATCCCTTTGTTTGATGGAACTCCTCAGAGTGTTCCTGCTCAGCAGCATATTGATAGAATGATAGACTTATTTGATCTCCATGAAATTGATGAAGAGAATGTCACCATGAGGTTGTTTGTGCAAACTTTTGAAGGTGAGGTACGTAAGTGGTTCAGAGCTTTGTAGCCCAGAAGTATTAATACATTAGACGAGCTTCAGAGACAGTTTCTATATCGATGGGAAATGAAGAAAGATCCACTTCAAATTACTTCTGAGTATACCAAGATCAAGCGCAATCCTGGTGAGTCCGTCCAAGAATATATTATCAGATTTAATGCAGTTTATAATGCAATTCTTGATGATTTGAGGCCATCTAAAAAATCGGATTTGCTTAAGTTTCCAGATGGTTTTGATCCGGAGATGGCCTATTCATTACGAGACAAAGATCCACCCACCTTAGAAGATATGCAGAAAATTGCGGTGAGTGTGGAGGCGAATTTGAATGACAAGAGAGATAGATTGAGAACAGAGAAGAAAGTTGTGATAAAAGAAGAAGCTTCTACATCAGATCAGCTACTTCGTAAAGTGGAAAAAATGTTCGAAAGGTTCACACTTGATAAGCCCGAACCACAGATTCGAAATCCCAATTTCTGTGGTCAGCAGCAGCCCCAATTCAGGATTAAACAACGAGAACAACGAGCAAAAGAACCAGCAATTCAGCAGCAAGTAAAGACACCTCTTCAGCAGAATTTTGTTGGTCAGGATTCAGATGATGAATATGATGTAGTAGGGGAGGAAAATCATTTCTTTACTCCTGATGATTTTCCCATTTATATCACTTAAGATGAGGAGTATGCAGAAAGTTTAGCAGTACAAAGAGATGAGGATTTTATCTTGGCCAATGATGCAGCTCTTGAGGAAGAGTCAGATGAGTATCAAAGAGGTTATATGAATGCCTTGTTAGCCTAGCAGAAGTAATATTCTCTTAGAAACAGAGATGTTCCTGTCAATCCAATCCAAAAGAGGAAGGAAGTTTCAGCACCTAAAAACGATTCACCTGTTGCGCAAAAGAAAGCAAAAGAGATATTTGATCCCGCTGCCACCAAGTCATCATCAGCAGAAAAATCAAATCAGCCAATTAAATTGAGGGAGAAGGCTGAAAAGAAATATTTTCTAGCCAAAGAGATTGAAAAGAATTCAGCCTTTAGTTTGGAGAATGAGATTTCTAAATTAAAGGTATCCATTCCCTTGATTGAACTAATGAAGAACAACAGTTATAGAGGTCAAGTTTCCAAAATTTTGAATTTCGATCCCATGTCTGATATGGTGAATATTGAAGATGATCAACCTGAACTGATATTTGGACCAGCTTTAGATGGTGAGTCTCCAGATAGAGAAGTGCTAGACAACAAGCAGAAAAAATAGAGCTAGCACAATTTCAGCACCCAATACCTCGGTACCGAGCTAAAGATAGTGGACAACAAGCAGAAAAAACAGAGCTAGCACAATTTCAGCACTTAGAAGATGATGAAGAGGGTCTATGGACCATGGATTTCGATGGTGCAGTGGGAAATGATGGTGCTGGGATTGGTATTTGGGTACGCAGTCCTTTTTCTGCTCCAAACAAGGTACCGAGCAATGTACGGGTATGTTCTTACAAATTAGCATTCGATTGTTCAAACAATGAGGCTAAGTACGAAGCTTTGATTGCTGGCCTAAAAATTCTTAGAAAGTTGAATGCTAAGAGAATTTCAGTCTATGGCGACTCCGAATTGGTGATTAAGCAAGTAAAGGGTGAATACCAAACGAAACATCCCCGAATGCGTGCTTACCGGAATGCTGTTCTGGATATTTTGAAGCAGTTTTCAGATTATACTTTGATTTGTATTCCTCGCATTCAAAATGGAATTGTAGACGCACTTGCTAAGGCAGCAAGTAATTTGAAGATCCCAATGAATTCAAGTAATAAGTTCGAAATCCATGTGAAGCACCGTACTTCCGTCCCGGATAATCAAAGATGTTGGCAAGTTTTCCAAGATGATGATGAGTTTAATGATTTTCTGCAAAATAAAGGTAAGTTCAAAGATACCTCAATTGATGTAGAATATGATGATGGTGAAGCTGACATGCAAGTAAATCAGATGGAAGTGTTGCAGCTAAAAGATAACGTTATTCCTAAAGGTTTGATACCTTTAGAAGAGCTCTTCGATCAGGATGATGTGGCTAAGAAACCAACCTTACGACCGACTGAAAAAGGAGTTGAAGATGTAAATATTGGAATAGCTGAAGACCCCAAGATGGTGAAGTTATCCAAATCATTGCCACTGGAGGTAAAGGCTAAATATGTGAGTTTGTTGTCTTCGTTTGCTGATGCTTTCGCTTGGGATTACTCAGATTTAAAGACGTATGATACGAATATAATTCAGCACACTATCCCAATCAAGCCTAATCAGAAGCCTTTCAGACAGAAGCTAAGAAGAATCAACCCGAAGTTGCTGCCATCAATTGAGAAGGAGGTAAACAGATTGTACAAAGCAGGAATCATTGTTCCCATCAGATTTTCTGATTGGATTTCAAATTTGGTGCCAGTGCGGAAAAAGACAGGTGAGATCCGATTGTGCATTGATTTCTGAAATCTGAACAAGGTGTCATTGAAGGAAAATTATCCATTGCCCAAAATGGATCATATACTGCAGCGAGTAGTTGGAGCATCTCGCATGTCACTACTTGATGGTTATTCTGGATATAACCAAATTTTGGTCCATGAGGACGACTGAGACAAAATAGCGTTCACCACTCCGTGGGGAAAATTCCACTATGCCAAGATGCCGTTCGGTTTGAAGAATACTGGTGCGACTTTTCAGTGGGCAATGGACATGGATTTTGCAAATGAGAAGGATGTTTTCCTTGTTATATACCTTGATGATTTTACGGTCTTTTCCAATTCAGATGAAGAGCATATGTATCACTTGAAAGTTGTCTTTCAAAAGTGCAGAAAATATGGTGTCTCACTTAATCCGAAAAAGAGCTTGTTTGCCATGGATGAGGGAAAATTACTTGGTCACATTATTTCCAAAGATGGCATTCGTATTGATCCAGCACGTGTTGAAGAAATTCAACAAATTGACCCTCCCAGGAACAAGAAGGAGATTCAGTCTTTTAATGGTAAGATGAACTTTTTACGCCATTTTGTCCCTAACCTTGCTGAACATCTAAGAGAGATAACAAATATGCTTAAAAAGGACAGCCAAGTGAAGTGGACCGAAGAGGCGGTAAAGTCCTTTAATTTGGTGAAGTTGGCACTATCTTCAGCTCCGGTGTTAATCAGCCCAGATTACACCCAAGATTTTATTTTGTTTTCATTTGCTTCGGAGCATACCATGGTAGCTGTGTTAATGTAGAAAAGAGATGGGCATGAGAAGCCAATAGCTCTTTTCAGTCGAACTATAAGAGACGCAACCTTGAAGTAAAACACCATTGAGAAGCAAGCTCTGGCACTTGTGAAAGCATTAAAGGATTTTTGGGTATACATTCTACATTCTCATATTTTGGCTTATGTTCCTAACGCTGCTGTGAAAGATGTTTTAGTACAAACTGATCCGGAAGGAAGATGAGGCAAGTGGATTGCAGCTCTGCTGGAGTATGATGTTGAGATAAGGCCCACGAAGCTTATCAAGGGACAGGGGATGGCAAAGATTATGGATGAATCAAATTTGCATGCATTAGACATAAATCTGATTGCTGCTATGTCTGATGAGGATGAGGAGAATTTGCCACTTCAGGTATTGGAAATTTTTTTTGTTTCTCCGTGGTATTCAGATATCGTGTATGTTCTTCAAAATTTGTCACCACCGCCTGGCATGACTAGAAACAAAGGTAGAACTCTGAAACTGAAGGCTGCAAAATTTTGTATTTTGAATTTTGCACTTTATTGGAAAGATCCGGGTGGTGTTTTGTTGAATTGTTTGGTGGAGGAAGAAGCGAAGAAGGTAATGGAGGACTTCCATAAAGGAGACTGTGGGGGTCACCTTTTTTGGAAAACAACAGCCAATAATATTTTGAGAGCGGGATACTATTGGCCGACATTGTTTGCTGATGTGTATAAAACAATTAAAGGCTGCCATGAGTGCCAGATTTTCGAAGGAAGACAGAAATTACAGCCTTTGCCGCTTAAACCTATTGAGGTAAGTGCCCCTTTTTAACAGTGGGGTTTGGATTTCATTGGCAAAATTCATCCCGCTTCTTCAGGACAGCATAGATGGATCCTAACAACGACAGATTATTTCATGAAATGGATCGAAGCAGTTCCCACAAGGTAGGCTACCGATTCAGTAATCATTTGTTTCCTTGAGAACAACATTTTGTCTCGCTTCGGTAGCCCGAATAAGATAATCACTGAAAATGCAACATCTTTTAAATCAAGAAAGATGATTGAGTTTTGTGCCAAGTATAAAATCATTTTGGGGCATTCAACCACCTATCATCCGCAAGGCAACGGATTGGGGGAATCTTCCAATAAATCTTTAGTCAACATCATTAAAAAGTTGCTGGACATAAATAAGAAGAGTTGGCATAAGAAGCTGGTCAATGCACTATGGGCTGATCGGGTGAGTCAAAAGAAATCCATTGGTATGTCCCCCTTTGAGTTGGTTTATGGAGTGGATACAATGTTTCCTACCTCTCTTGCTGTTCCGGTGGTCAAGCTTCTTCAGGAAGCTAGCAGTGAAGAAAACCATATGCAGAGAAGGATAAATCAGATGATTCATTTGTAGCAAACGAGAGAAGAGGTTTTCCAGAACACATTTAAGTTGAAGGAGAGAATCAAGAAAATCTATAACACGAAAGCGAAGGCGGATAAATTCCAATTGGAGGAAGTGGTGCTGAAGTGGGATGCTAGGAATGAGGACAAAGGTAAACACGGTAAGTTTGAAAATCTCTGGAAAGGTCCATTTAAGATTGCAGCATATCGAGGTCAGAACGCCTTCCTTTTGAAGGAGATGAATGGTGAAGACTGTCCAGGAGGGCCGGTCAATGGTTGGCTGCTCAAGCGATACCATTTCTAAGATGTTTTCTGCTGATCACATTGTCATTGTACATATAATTTATTTTAATATTGCAAGTGTGCACTGTGGTCTTTTCTTCAGTTTGGGGCCTGAAGTGAAGGCTATAATTCTAAAGAGGGATTTTAGTTCTGGTTTGAGTCTGTCTAGTCGGTTTGGTTCAGTCATTTCAGTTTTAAAAGTTGAGTCAGTTTGAGTCAAAGTTTCAGTCAAATAAATTCAGTCAACAAAATAATGGACTCCATAGCCCAATGGACGAAGGCACTGTCTATCTCTCCCAGAGATCTGCTGTTCTTGGCACTTCCAAGGAGCCACCATCCCCATTGGAGCCAATGTTAGAGTCAGTCTTTACATCCCTCCGTCAGAGATCATTTCTCTTATTGCATTTCATTTTTAGGTGTCTCATTCTGCTCATTCATTTGCATTCCGTTAGGGGCATGCCATTATCTGACGGAAGAGCTTTGTTCTCTCTTTCTCCCTCATGTTGTGCCTACTGGTTGGTCGAAATTTATCAAAATTCATCAAAGTTGATTTCAGTCATTTACAGTCATAGATGGTATTTTGGTCGAACAAGAGTCATTTCAGGTTTTTAGGTCTAGGGTTTGGTCTTCAGAATGTCAAATAATGCCCGCAGGCCATGAGGATGTCTTCAATAAGTTTTCATTTCAAGATTTTCATCATCAATAATGCTCAAGGATGTTTCTTCTTCAAAACCCTGTTTTGAGGAAGAAATCGTCAAATTTATTGTTTGTACTAAACATGTAATTTTTAAGGTTTTTCAAGTTCTGCAAATCTTCAGATGCAACCCTGGTCATCCTTTTCCGAAAATCCAATGCCACCATCCCTGCAAAAAATCAACCAAGAAACCATCATTCAAGTCAAAAAATCAAAGAGGAAACCTGAAAAGCAGAGTTGTATTAAAAGTGAAGAAATGCCAATTCTGAAACATTACAAAAGTGGGTCTTTACAAAGAGAAAATCAAAGCCATGACTTTATATAGATATTTCTATGTTTATCAAACCAATTTGCACCCAAGAGATCATTTGAAAGCCGACTCAAGCTGTGAGAGGGAGAAGCTGTCATTTTGAAAACCAAGACTGTGTTTAGAAGTGCGCGCAACGCATTGGAGGAAGGCACGACACATCCACAAGACGCGCCACATTGGGACAAGTTTGACTGTGTTAATTTGCATGAGTGCGACGCACAGAGCCGACGTGGCACACTGGGTGTGCGTGCGGCGCACAGAGCCGAAAGAATTAAATTCATCAAATTTTCATCAAAAAACTAAATTGACTCAAATCTTTCCTGCTCCAAGTAAGTTGAAACTCTTGCCCATCGATTTTAAGTCGTGGTTGGTGTGTTTGGAGGAAAAAATATGAGGGTTTTGATTGGTGAAATATGAACCCTATGTCCATACCAAAATCTGCTTCTTTGGGTTTTGATATTGGTGTTTTGAAATTGTAATTCTGTTGCCAAGTCCTCTTTCCCATTTATGATCATTTCCCTTTCATAATTCTATCATCATAGTTTATCCCTAGTGCCGTAAACTCCCAAAACCAATCATATCCCTTGTACCCATTTTCCCTATCACTAAACCCTACTAGCCCTCCCCCTTTCATATCACTTATAAAATCCCCAATTCCCAACAGTCAAGTGACTGTTATTGCATTGATTTCACTTGACAAACCCCCACTTTTCCCACTGTTTATAATTACCACAGTCCCTCATTTCCTACTTGGTACATATTTGGCATATTGGGTATTGAAAGACAAACTCTTGTTTTCACCACATATATATCAGCATATACTTGTTATACACATTGCAAAGCACCATGTCAGAGACAAATTCATCATATGAGCAAGGATATGAGCAAGACAGTGACTCAACCACTAAGCTAAATGTATCGAGGAGGTCTCATAAAAGTGGCAGGCACGTCAGAGAAGAGCCCACTTCCTTGACTCAATTGCAGGCCTGCCCGCTTGCAATGGCATGCTTTCAGCAACATTCATGTTTTCAGTATTGTGAGATGATTGCTCAGATTCAGCATCATCAGGAGTTGGTTCGCTTATTTTTCCTACATTTGCATGATGGTCATGTAAACCTTGCTGGAGTGAACTTCACCTTAACACCAAAAACCATTTCTCAGGCGACCGAGATACCAAACATAGGTGAAGAGTGGAACAAGAGACATCAGCTGGATAGAGCATATTATGAACCTTACATCAGGCCTGGTTATTTGAGGCAGCTCAGCAGGGTATTTCCATTTCAGTTTTTGAAGGAGTCCTATGCGCCATTGATGAAACTCATCATCAGATACTTCAGCTGTGAGGGCCGGTTCTCACGCCTTTATGCGTACCACATCAGAATTTTGATGCATTTCACGAGAGTGAGAATGATGAGTATTCCATATTTCATGTGTCGAAACATAGAGCAGATGAATACCCTTGTGCAGAAGAAGACTCCAGAGCAGCAACATAATAGCATTTATCATTATGCGCTCATCAAGATCATTGTGGTACATCAGCTTGGATTGCAAGGCACTGCATGGGAGGAGTTCATTTCCCCCGACTTCTTTACAGCCCTCAGCCTATTCCCGAGATTGTTCATGATGCAGGAGAGCCTTCACATCAGTTTGAGGTTCCTGAGACAGAGCCTATAAGTGCTCCAGTATGTGTTACATATCAGAGAGGTACTAGAGCCTTATTTGCAGCAGCACGACGAGTACTATCTCCACCAGGGGTGGAAGGGGTCTCGTTATGTTCATCAACAGCACGAGTACTATATCCACTTGGCGTGGAAGGGGTCTCGCCTTTGACATCAGCACAGGTACAGGACAAAGGAAAGAGGCCTATGCACGATGAGGGCCTTTCAGGAGGCCAAGACACTGATTTTACACTCATTGATGTTGATTTGAGCTCTCCCAGATCAAAGCTGAAAGAAATCATCCAGGAGAATAAAGATGAGATCGAAACATTGATCGAGAAATTGCAGAGAGCTCAGTGGGTTATAAATTACTTGGAGCAGCGGAATAAACAACTGGAGGATCAGCAGACACTCATAGAGTTGCGGCAAATCCGTGAAGACCGTGAATTGGCCCGAAAAAGACCAGATGACATGACACCGTTTGAGCGAGAGACTTACCTTACGAGATTCAAAATTCATCTTGAGAAACTATTGGTGAAGGCCAATAGGGAAAAAGACATGCTCATACACATGAAGAACCACTATTAGGCCCGCACACACGTTTGCAGAGCCAGGATGAAGATCCTGAAGGCGAGGTTGAGGAGAGCACTGAAATGGAAAAAAAGGCCTGATCCACTCCAAATCTTGGCCGAAGCTTCCTTGGCTGAGCATGGGACATGATGGGAGACATTCACTCCAAATTTCAGCAAATTTGGAGGAAATTTTGTCATTTTTGAAATTTTTGTTGCAAAACAGGTTTTTCTGCCCAACGCGTCGCGCCACTCGACGCGCGCTTATGCTTGGAACATCTTCTGGAGGAAAAATTGATGTTTTTGTGTTTGTTATGGTAAATTATGCATGCTTAGGAGTGGATGAGAGATTCCATCAAGTTCTGGGTGGTCTTAAAGGTCAAAAACACTCCAAAAATGGCCTTTCTGCCACTTTTTGCACCAGAAGGAACCAGTCTTGGGATATTGTGGTTTTGGAGGGGCAAATGAACTCCAAATTGAAAAATTCCACTTAGGTTGGATATCAGATAGATATGGATTTCCAAAGAGCTATCATGATATCAATTTGGACTTCAGGAAGTGCCTCAAATACAGGCTCAAAGTGGCGCGGCGCATAGAGGATTTTGGCCCAATTTTTACTTTTCAGCTCAGAAATTCGGCCAGTTTGACTAGTTTCACTTTTTGATGTAATTATTGACCTATCTTGATGTAATTTTATGGATATGATGTAATTTTGGCTCATATTTACTTGTTCTAGAGGATTCATTCACTAAAAAGTGAAAATTAAGTGAATGATCACTTTCCTAGCATATAGAGGCAAGTTGTTTGATTTCCTAGATTTCGGCCTTAGTTTAGCTTTGGTTGAAATAAAATTCTAGAAGGATGAGCCTTGTTACCAGGAATGGGAAGGGGTTAGGATGGTCTATATCATGTATTTTCTCGAGACATTTTCGTGGTTGACTTTGGGTCATTGGGAAAGTTTGGCACTTCATTGTATATTCATTTCAAATTGCAAAGGAAAGA
The DNA here is from genome assembly GCA_034641835.2 of Pinus albicaulis. Lineage (NCBI taxonomy): Eukaryota > Viridiplantae > Streptophyta > Pinopsida > Pinales > Pinaceae > Pinus > Pinus albicaulis. Next base: position 21,360,422 of record CM076571.1, read on the forward strand.
ATGTAGTTTTGGTAAAGATTCTTGTTGGGATCCTTGTGGATCCGTGTTTTAATGATGTTTTTCTCCATGTATCCGTAAGTTTCATTAATGTTACATGTGTTACTTTCTTTACTTCTAAATTAAACAAATGAGTAACTAAGGTAGAATTCATTAGTTTGCTGGTGCTCTGCCTTAAACTTTTGTTTAGTTTTATATGTTTTCCTCCGTTTGAAGAGGATCCTTGCACCTTCTTTCCCTCTTCAGCTCCTCAGCAGTATTTTCTATCCATTCATTTAATCTAAGACGTCAAAGCCATTTCCTTCCCTGCCCCAACTTGAACTCTGCAAGAATTTGGCCTCATCCCCAAGCCCAAATTTTTCTTTCCCTTTTTTCCAACAAAAACCCCTAAAAATCATTTTAAACTCCTTGATTAATATACCTAGCCTAAAATTAGCACTCATTTCAGTCATCTCAAGGCCTATTGATACATTTTTACTGAGATTGACCCGGAGAGAGCCCTCTCTTGTTCTGGTAGGGCTAGCTACCAGATTGAGCGTGGTTTGGTGTTACCCTGAATCCCGCCTTCCTTCAGCCTAAGGTGGATTTGGGCAATAACAGTACGGAAGGTCGTACAAAACCCCCCTCAGTTGGGACCGACTATTAATAGGACCAGAAGTGGTGCAAGAGATGGAAGACCAAATGAATATGATTAAGGGGAGGCTAAAATAAGCACAAGATCAACATAATATTTATGTTGACACTCATAGAATAGACCAAAGTTATGAAGTGGGAGATAGGGTTTTCCTAAGAGTAAGGCCCCAAAAGAGCTCTATAAGATTTGGAAAGGGAGAAAAATTGTCTCCACAGTTTGTGGGACCTTTTGAAATCTTAGAAAGAAAAGGTTTGGTAGCATATAGGCTTGCCTTACCCCCATCCCTAGCACGTATGCATGATGTGTTTCATGTTTATGTTTTGCTTCATAACATTTAAGATCCTTCACATGTTATTGAATTACGTCATTTGCAGGTTTCAGACAAGGGCACTGTGATGGCCGAACCGGTTCGCATACTGGACCAACGAACTTTGCAGCTTAGACGACGGTTATTGGACCAGGTTAAGGTCTAGTGGGACAATTATATTCCTAGTTCAACCACTTGGGAGGACGCCGGGGAGATGCGTCACTATTTTCCTTATCTATTCCAAGGACTTCAAGATGAAATGTATTATTAAGAGGGGGTGTATGTAGTTCCCTACTATAGCTGACTGACAATGATATGAATTTTAACATTACTTTATTCTTTGAGGACCTCAGGTTGAGGATTCGTACACATGACTCTATTATTAGTGGATTTGATGGTTATGTATGTTCTTTATTGATACTATGATGATGATAACATTAATGGTTAGGTATGTTCTCTATTGATATGATTGTAGCATTAATGGATATGCATGTTCTCTATTGATATCATGATGATGATAGATTTGATGGATAGGTATGTTTTCTATTAATGATACGATGATGATGGATTTGATGGATATGTTTGTTTCCCATTGATGTTATGATTATGATAACCATTGTGGATGTGTCCCCTATGTTAGCTACTTACATTAGTTCCGATTCATAACGAACAATGATGTGAATGACTAGGTCATGTTGATGTTTCTATTATGATAATGACTAACACCGAGAAACTTTGTTACTGAGATTATTGAGTATGAAAGGAAAGCACCAGAGGCACTCACATATGATGAGTTGACGACATATGGTTTGATAGAAATTAATATTTTTTCTTTGAAATTCCAAGTCCAGTTTGAAACTTGCTATAAATATATATATATATATATATATATATATACTTTGATGACATGTCAGTGGTTGCGACAACATGTTAGTTGCTTGGCTGAATGACTCACATATGGGTGATGGGGTTGTACAATTGGATGGAACATCATGGGAGGGTTGGGACAATATCCTTGATCTCACCTACTAGCACTCCCGCTGTGACTTAGGATGAAAAGGTTGAAACACCTTCGCCTTGAATATCACGATGTCGTGGGAGTAGGTCCCAAATTTTGGTCTCTCACGAGGATTTTCAGGGGGGAGCACATCAAGCCAAATTCCTTGATCCCCAACACCATTAGTCTCACTATAGCATGCGACTTATGAGATGATAGCGGTCTATTCCATTGCACCTATACTTTCCCCTCGTAGCCACTGGATGCTTGAAGGGAAAGTGGTGTGGCACCCTTGGAACTTCAAGAGAAGTTTTGGAAGGGAATGACTAACTTGGCACCATTGGAATCATAAATAAATTGTTAGGCATGGCACCCTTGGAACTTCAAAGAGAATTTCTTGAAGGGCATGACCAACTTGACACCCTCGACATCATTAAAAAGAAACAAATGAATATAATCAAGATATTAAAATCTTACTAATTGATATGAAGTGGTTAATGATGTTAGAACCAAGGAAATTAAATCAAGAATAAAACTTAGAGTAAAGGAAGAATAAGAAGAAATAAAATATTTGACCCTAAGAACTAGACCCCTTTCAATGTTGAAAAATATTAAGTGGATAATATACATAACTAACTTAATTAGGAAAAATGGGGAAAGAGGGACATAGAGTTAAGAATAAATATTAATCTTAAAATAGTTAAAAACTTCATTAAGAGAAGAGGGTGGTGAATTAAAATAAGATTAATAAATTAAAATTGGAGAAATTTAGAGAACCTCCATGTGGCAATAGGCAACATAAGAATATCTATCTAAGAGGAAAATTGAGTTAAATTAGGAGGTAGTTAAGGGACAAAATCTGAGACTTATCAGTTAACTTCAGTAATAAACATAAATTAAGGAGTACGAAAAGGGGTGATCAAGAGACAACTAGGAGAAGAAATAGGAAGTCTTACTGGGGTGAGGAAAAATATTATTTTAAAATTAAAATTTAAGTAAATTATTTTTGAGACCCTTGGTGAGAGGGTGACACATGGGTGGGTGAATAAACAAATGTTGGATTAATAGAAATAATTAATTATGCATGAAATCCCAAGTGTCACCTATGAAGCCTCCTATAAAAGAAGGGGCAAGTAATGGAAGAAGGGACTTATTTTTACCTTATTGCTGGATGGGTGAGACTATGTCACAGTAGTGACTACGAGCTATAGTTGAGTTTGGTGAGGTAGAGGACTTTAGAGAAGGGACTCTTAAGCCAGGGAGTGTTCACCTCTATCAACTAGCATACTTCCTCCATTGTACAACCCAATTGCAGCTCGGGGGTCCGTGGGGAAGGAGACTACCCAAGGAGTAGGTTGGGAGGTCAACTGGTGGGTCATTGTATTCAGATTAGGTATGCCAATATTCACATTTGGAGGTAGATGACAACAAGGTTGTTCAAGTGGCAGCAATTCAAGATTGAATCTCATCTCCTGGTGAACGATACCTTTGTTATTTATAATGTTTTTTTTATGACTTCATTGTACCCATAATTTAACATGTTAAATAGATGTATGTGTAGTTAAATTCATGGATGTTGATATAAGTGATTACTTTTTCTAAGTTTCTAATGTGTATGCTTATAGTTTTATTCCTAGCTTACTATATTATTCTATACAAAAAAATAAAATAAAGCATAGGGTTGGTCTAGTAAAGCATAGGGTTGGTCCCTACAAAATCATGAAAACTTCGCTTCATAGACCTCTGTTAATGCCTGAAGCCAACCTGTGATCGACTAAAATATTTTTCAGAGCTTCATGAAGAAAAACTCTAGCTGTCCATGACAACACCATGAATAGAAAACATCTAATATGTGTGGAAATTTCTAAACCAGAATCATATTGTAGCAACTGGAAAATATTCACCTAATTGTTGTTCATTGCTTAACAATTTATTTGCAGTTGTTCTACGGAAAACACTGAATACATCACATTGAAACCTTCAATACATAAAATAATATATGAAAACAAGGATTGAGAAAGAAGAAAAGTAGAGTCACATATGACATCGTTTTTTTGGACAAATGTCCCTAGAAAAACCCAATGCGGGAATACCGATGTAGCAGTTGAGGGTGTTAGGTCCCTATAATACTAGTGTATCCCCTTATTATTATTGTTAGTGTAGACCCCTTATTTTTATTATTGTTCCCATTTAGTCCGCATATTGTTATGTTTGTGCCGCATAGAATCCCACTATTGTTATTCTTGTGCATTTACATTGTTATTGTTATGTCGACTAGGATTATATTGTGACCCCTTGGACCCCTATATATAGAAAGGATGTTTTTTCGTTTGTATCATCCAAGAATTATTCATTTATGTAATGTAAAGGAGGTATCCCCCTCGAAGAGGCTGATTTCTAAGTCATTGATCTCTCTTTTATTCTATTTTGTAAGCTAGTTTCGCTACTTCAAACAAGACATCATGGAATTTTCGCTGTAACGTTTTTTCTAAGAGGGTTTAGAAGCTAAAAAAAACCCATTGAAGCCGAAACCCTGAGGAATTTCGTGTAAACATTTCATATCTTGGTTTGCCATATTGTAGGAGATATGATCTGTGGAAGTTAGGTGTTGTGTACGCTCTGCAATTTCATATCAAACAAGTGACCGATGGAAAATCATCATAACTTTAGTTTCATGCATCATATTGGAATTCTGTAAAAAGTGGCTGAAAGTGCACATAATTTAGTTTCTGGTGTATCAATTTCAGATCCTAAGGTCGGAACAACGACACTTGGAAATCCGTACAAGTTCTATCTACTGAACCAACCCATAATTAGGTCATTGTGGGAGATAGAGCATAACTTGGTCTTGAAGAATCCAAATTAGGTCTAACCTATGGCATTGGAAAGAAGACTCAGAGGGATACTGTAGGACTGAATTTCAGATATTGAAGATCTTCAATATGAGAGATACTTTAGGTTCAATATTGACCTCCTAAAAAGCAAGAAAAATGTGTGTATTTTTTTTTTAAATTTCATAACTTTTGTTTGAAAAAGCAGTTTGAAGTAATTCCAAGGGCATATTGAAGCATAGTTATAAGTATTGGATTCTAAAATGCCTCCCAAAAATAATTCCACATCCATTAAGTCCTCAGAAAACTCTACTATGACGCATGAAGAGGAACAAGTGCAACATGATATATCAAAATTGTGAGATCAAGTGCAGCAAATGTCACTCTCACAAAAAGTAACCAAAAAAGAAATGGAAGCTAAAATGGATGGTTTGAAGAAATGCATGGAAGATAATATGAATGTCCTGGAAGCTAAGATGTATGGTTTTAATATTGGCATGGAAGATAAGATGGATGGAATGGAATATAAGATCGATTTTATAGAAGAAAAAACTAAAAAAAAACATGGAAGGTTTGAAGGAAGGTTTTACTAAGTTGCTACAAGAAATGATTCCTAATGGAGAAAAGGTAGTAGAGGAAACTCATGATAAGAAAAAAGTAAATGTTAATCATGATTTTATAAACTCTAACATTGGATTTAAGACCCACCATATTGCAAATATTTATATGAGGAAGTTTGATGGCAAGGATCCCGTAAAATGGATACTACAGATGGAGCAATATTTTGATCTCCATAATGTGCAAAACACACAAAATAACTTCACGAGGAAGGAAAAATCATATTTGAACCTGAAGCAGTAACAGAAAAAATAACTAGACAACTATGAAATCGATCAATTTTAGAGTATCTCATCAAGTGGAAGAACTTACCCATTGAAGATTCGACATGGGAGGATGAGAATTTTATACATAAGCATTCAAAAGTAATAAAGCATTGAGAACACCACTTTTTTGAAGGAGAGGGGTATGTTAGGTCCCTATAATACTAGTGTATCCCCTTATTATTATTGTTAGTGTAGCCCCCTTATTGTTATTTTTGTGCCCATGTAGTCCCCATATTGTTATTATTGTGCCCCATAGAATCCCACTATTGTTATTCTTGTGCCCTTACATTGTTATTGTTATGTCGACTAGGATTATATTATGACCCCTTGGACCCCTATATATAGAAAGGAGGTTTTTTCATTTGTATCATCCAAGAATTATTCATTTATGTAATGTAAATGAGGTTTTTCCATCGAAGAGGCTGATTTCTAAGTCGTTGACCTCTCTTTTCTTCTATTTTGTAACCTGGTTTCATAACAGAGGGTTTGTTTTATTAAGTAGTATTTTTTTCTGAATACAATCTGGATGCCCAAATCTGGCTATCCATAGAGAATATGACTGAAAAAGAATTAGTGAGGATTACCTCACACTAACACTGGAGATACGACACTGGCCCAACCCTGAAATGACAAGCCCCATGTTGCCTTTACGCAAATTTTCATCAGTTTGGCTGGGGACTGTGCCACTACCTTCGGTTGATATTTCTCCTGGCTGGATGCTGATATTTTGGTCCTCCGATCTCACACCCCGACTCTTTGGCATTGGATCTAACTGATCCTAAACAAAATTGTGGATCTCTTCATAAGATCAGTGCTACCTCTACGTGGCTCTACACTGCCCAACGTAGCCCATACGTCACCTCTGATGCATCCTATTCTCTTCCTTCTCTATGATGTATTCCCAACGTAGGAAAAATCTCCAACCATAACTATCTCTTCCCTTCACTGGAAGAATCAACTCGATAATCTCTTTGGCTGCTCTCCACTACTCACTTGAGAAATCGATCTCTAGAATCACTCTCAATGTGATTTCCAAATTCCCATCAAGCCTTCTATTATAAAATTCTCGTTGAGAAATAAACAACCCGAATAAAACATAATTAAGGGCTAAGATTAACTTGACTTGATATTTATCTTTTTATAGAAGACTCACACCTAGAATATACTTTAATTATTTTAATTCCCTAAGTTTAGACTTAGGATCCCATAAAAAATAATTAATTATTTTAATAAAACCCCATTCGGGTGGAATTTCCCAAAAATATTTCTAGGTATTTTTGAATACACGTGTCTAAGCCTCCCTGCAAAATTTGAGTCTTAGAGCACATCCAATGTTACCAGAAATCAACACTCCCTCTTAGCGAGGAATGTGCTCTAGTAATGCATCTTGTTGAAGCATGAAACTGATTTTGTAACATCTCTCTCTGCACTGCTGATGCCTGAAATTTCTCTCCACTAACTACTATGCTGCTTTTGACCCTGCATACTGCTACCAACTGCATCTGCACTGTAACTCTGCTACTGTTGCAACAAAAAAACATCCAAAATACCAAGCTAAGCATTCACCATGATGCATCTGATACTGAGGATCTAACTACTGTTAGTCTCTACACTGACACTCTGAAGCTGCTGCATTGTGCCTTACTACACTATTGGCAACTATGCTCTGCATTGGTTAGACTCTGGCATTTTCTAGTTACTGCAGTGTCACTTCGACACTCTTGTGCACCAACTAACACTGTTCCATCTTGCTACTTTTGATATGGGCTCTCGTTGCATTGTATTGATCCAAGAGGTGGACTCCTTAAGGATCCTGCCCAACTGCAGTTCTTTGAACTATAGTTCTAGATCACCCCAATTCTCCCCTGGATATATGTGGGAAATCATGGAAAAATATTCGTCCTCGATCCTTGCAGTTGCAGCTTGTAGATAATGTTTCTCATCCTTGTCCTTTTTCTTGAGAGGACACTGCTTAGTGTAGTGACCCATATCACCACAACAGAAACACTTGATCTTTGAGACATCCTTTTTATGCCTCTGCTGCTCCTGCTGCCCCTTAGATGCAAGGGCTGCATTCTCTTCCTCCTCCTTGGGCTTCGACCCACTGCTGCTGCAGCCATCAAGTTTGCACTTGATTATATCTCGTATCCTCTCTTCCTGCTGAAGAACTGCCCACATCGATTCCTAATCAGACAACCTTTCTCTACCTAGGATGCTCTAGAAAAATACTTTCCATTCTTCTGAGACTGAATTTAAGGCTAGTATTACCATCTCGGTCCCTTGAGGTGTTGATCCTACAACTCCCAACTGATCTCAGGTTTCCTGAAGCTTTGCAAGAAAAAAATCAATGTGTTCTCCCTTCTGCATCCTTGTAGATCATATCTTCTCTTGCAAGAACATCTTCCGCTATTGGGAAAATACTTGATACAATGTCTCCAAGGCATCCCATATCTCTTTGGCAGTCCCTTTTATAGTGATGTGACACACTACATGATCCCTCACTCTGTCGAGGATCAAATGCTTGTCTTTCGCAATATCCTTCTTGTAGGATTTTAATGGATCCACATCCACGGGGGAAAATAATACACCATTGATGAAATCTTTGAGATCATCCTCATCTAGCAGGCATATGATCCTTGCCTACCGGATCACATAATTTGAGGCACCCTCCAACTGATCTTGATCTCTCAGCCTGTTAGCTTCCATCTCTGCCAACAAAGTCGAACTTCTCCCTCTCTACTCTACGCAACTGCTAGGCTAGCCTACACACTCCTTGTTGGAGTTAGTAGATATGATCCTCGCTACTGCTGCTCTAAAAATGAGAAATATATTTCTTGGCTTAGAATTCACTAAGGAAATTCCCTCAAAAATGTGTTATTCCTTCTTTTGACACTTTTCTGCCCCAGCAAATGCTGTAGAAAAACTGCGTCCCATATAAAATTTCTCTGCCCTAAATCTGCTACTGCAAGGATCCCTCTTCCACTGAAAAATAATGAATTGGAAATTCATACCTCTCTGTAGACTCAGTCAAAGAGAGACTTCCTCAAAAATCTTGCCCTTCCTGGCCCAGACTTCGAAAAATCTTGGGAATTTGATTTGCTGCCTACGTAGTTGTTCGATCTCCCTCTTTATCTTCAACACTGATCTCTTTCGGTCTACTGTCTTGCTTCACTTTCACTTCTCTGATACTATGTGAAAATTACTAAACCAAAATCATATTGCAACAACTGGAAAATATTCACCTAATTGTTTTTCATTACTTAACAATTTATTTGCAGTTGTTCTACGGAAAACACTGAATACATCACACTGCAACCTTCACTACATAAAATAATATATGAAAACACAAAATGAGAATGAAGAAAAATAGACACACATATGACACCATTATTTTTGGAAAAATGTCCCCAGAAAAACCCAATGCTGGAAAACCGGTGCAAAAGCTGAGGGTTTGTATTATTAAGAGTAGTTTTTTTAGAATACAATATGGTTGCCCAAATATGGCTATCCACAGAGAATCTGACTGATAGAGAATTAGTTAGGATTACCTCACACTAAAATTGGAGATACGACACTAACCCAACCCTGAACTAACAAGCCGCACAGTACCTAGGGACTGGGGAATGCATCACTCCCTTCGACTGATCTTTCTCCTGGCTGGATGTTGATCTTCTGGCCCTCTAGTCTCACACCACAACTTTGCAACACTGGATCTAACTTAAACTCAGCAAAATTGCAGATCTCTTCAGAGGATTAGCGCTGCCTCTTTGTGGCTCTATGCTGCCCAGCGTAGCCCCTATGCTACCTCTTCTACGTCCTCTTCTCTGACTTGTCTATGACGTATTCCCGACTCAGGAATAATATCCAACCGGAACTATCTCTGCCCCTCACTGCAAGAATCAACTCGATGATCTCTCTAACCGCTCTGTGATGCTCACTTGAGAAATCAATCACTAGACTCACTCTCGATGTGATTTCCAAATGATCATCAAGCCTTATCTTATAACCCTCCCATTGAGAAATCAATGGCCTATATTAAAACATAATCAAGGGCTAAGAATAAATTGACTTTATCTTCATATTTTTCTAGAATATTCACACCCAATTCTATTAAGATACTTTAATTATTTTAATTCCCTAAGTTTAGACTGAGGCTCCCATTAAAAATAATTAATTATTTAAATAAAACCCCATCAGGGTGGAATTTATCAAAAAACTTTCTGGGTATTTGGGAATACATGTGTCTAAGCCTCCCTACAAAATTTTAGGCTTAGATCACATCCGATGCTACCAGAAATTAACAATATGTCCATTTTTCTATTATTTTCTATGTTTTCTTCATACAAGCTAGTTAAAATGTAAAGTTGCAGAAATTGACACATTCCATAGTTTCTCTCTTGTACTATAGCAAAATCACAGGTTGGCATACTTTGAGAAGCAATCCAAAGAAATCAAAGGATGGAGTAAGTGGCAAAATGACTTGGGAAGGTTATGCACTGATCAGGCACAACGAGAAGGAAATCATGTCTCCAACATAACTTGGTCAACACCTCAGTCAATAAGGAAAGTGATAATATATTATGTAATAGGTTTTCATGGCATTGTGGCATTGCGACATAACATTGTGGAATCATTGAAAAAAAATCATGGCAGTGTTGAAATTCAAGTGCAATTTAGATTTTTTAAATTCTGATAATTACTTGTGATTGATATATATACACTTTTATCATTATATTACTTCAATTATGTCATCAAGCAACTATAAATTTAATTATGTAAGAAATTAAAGATAAAAAAAATACAATATACACTAGAAGTTAGGCTAGAGGCTAGGGAAAAAGCCACAAGGGGAAAACCCATCAATCCTTTCCTTATAGAATTTGATCAAAGTGAGATATATCCAAGTCAATGACATAGTGACCAGTAGAAGCATCACATTTAGTCCCTCAAATTCCAAGTTAAATCTCCAAACAAGTCTTCTTTGAGCATGGAGACAAGAGCATCTTCATGTTTTATCACAGAGCATGAAATATCAAACCACAAGGAACCATAAACTCAGGCTTTTGATGCTTCCATAGATAGGTAGAAATTTGGACTTGTGTGCCTTCCTATAATTTCAGACTGTATGTGTTCAGACTATATGGTTTCCACAAAGATAAACCTTTATACTTGTAGCTTCCACAGAGAAAAAATTTCGGATTTGTAATTTTTCACAAAACTACATACCACAGAGAGGTAATCTCAACCTTCCATAGAGAGACAAATGTTTCAAACTTCTTACTTTCCATAGAGAGATAATTCAAACTTCTTGACTTACTACATTAATATATATAGTAACCAAAATTGAAATGCTCTTTTTGAGGGAACCTTATGAGTTATTTTTAACCTTCCATACATGCCAAGGGGTGTCTTTTGAGGGCTAATCCGACTCAATTTTCCTAGGAGAGCCAACTTGGAAAATTGGAGGGACAAATGTCACTTTCAAAAATTTGAATTTACTTCTTTTACAAGGGTCACGAAGAATATTCCCTTTTACATTTTCTTTTGTCCAAAACAAAGCATGAAGAACATGCTAGAAAAAACAAATAATTTTTCTTCTTTGTGTTTTTACATAAAATACATATTGTTTCAAGTACAATGATAATTATGAAGAATGACCCTAGTTAAATTTCAACACTCCATCTTAACTAAGGAGGTATTCATAATGACTCATTGGGATATTCTCGAGTTGAAATATTCATATAATAAAGGATCCATATTGATAAGCATCATTGATGATAACATCATCACAATAAACATTATTAAATTACCAAGGACTTGACAAGTAAGCTACATCTCTCCACTATATTAAAGCGCAATGTTGGGAGGAATTTAACAGGACACCACACTGCCTCTCTGAGACACATAATCCACCTAGGTTCACCAGAGTATGTCCTCCACATAACCATTTCCTACTTATCACAAGGAAATGTCAGTCCAATAGACCATTCTTTAACCAAGTCCATGTACTTAGGGTGTTAATCCTAATTGACCATAGTACGCGACTCAATAATGTTAGTCCAAGATGCTTATCCAATCCAAAATTTTCCATATCCGTGTCCATGTACTTGAATTTATGCAGTTAGTCCTAGCCACAATACATGGCACATGGAGAAATAGGTGTCCATACTCACTCCCTCTCAACCTGGGAGGATTAATCCACAAGCCCAAGCTTGTATCAGAAGTACTCATACTTTCCTTACATCAGCTACCTGTTCATCCATGGAGATATATTGTAGCTTCTTAGCTGCTATCTACATCACATCTCGAATCATAATGTGCTTTGACCTTCCATTAAAAATTAGGTTCTATGAAAATCTTCAAAATGATTTTATCATTACAAAATATCACAGTTGAATCCATCAATCAATCCAATAAACATTTTACGAAGCCAAATTGCTTAACTACACAAATTTCCATATATTTTTCCTCTTTAGTTCTTAGTCAAACAAAATCCTGCTTCATGCTCTTCCTGCTTAGTGCTTCTATCATTAAAATTCCAAGAGGATACTGGTTGTATGCTTCCCTTGACTAAGGAAATTTTTACTAGGTTTTTTTCAAACCTCACGTCTCAATTAGTAATGTATCAATCCAAGATCCTTCATGTTGAGTTTTGCTCCCAACTCCCTTTTAAGGCAACATATTTTCCTCTTGTTACTATCCTATAGTAATAGTATTCAGAAAACAAGTTTTGTCTTTCAAATTATGAAAAATGTATAAAGGTCTAGCTATGATCTTGTAGAAGATCAAGCCATGGGTCTTAGTCTAGAATAAAATTTTCATTATTCAATGTAATTATATCAAATTGTGTGAAGGGCCATAAAAATGGTCTTTTATATCCTAAGAGGTCAAGTTAAGTGGGTGTAGGGTTATGTTTCATAAAAATATCATTAGTCAGGTAATGTTGTCATGTCCTATCATCGTTCGCAAAAGTTTGTAGGGTTTCTTGGGTTAGTTAGAGTGTCAAATCACAATCAACCATGACATCATTTTGGTACAATATTTAGGAGGACAACGCTACGCTTCTGACAAGTGCTACCCATTCATCATTGAAGTTCAAAGTTGTAATCATCACCTTTGAAATCTTCATTGAACCACCTTAGGAGTTAAAATGCATGGTTAATATACAAGAAATTCCATAGAGCCTTCATTTTTCCCATCGAAATATTGTTGAACAATGATTAAAGTTTACTGCACAAAGGAGGAAGGGGAAGCACTACGCTCACACACAATCACTGTGTTCTTTCAAACCGATGGTCAAATTGTTTATCTAGGTGAAAATTCTTGTTTTGGTTAAAGCCTTTGTTTTAAATTTTGTCAAATATTACTCCCATGTGCTCAGGAAATACATTGAAGCCCCCTAAACTTCTAGTTTTTTTTCTCGGTGTGTTTTCTAGGAAATTCACTATGTTTTCTTTGGTGTTGCGATTTTCATGATATAAACCTTTTAAAAAACCCTAATCTTATTTCCACCTTGAGACACATCATTCAAAGTAATTGTAAACTCCTTATCTGGTCATTTCTTTCCTCATAGGTCAAGAAATATTTTTTCCTCCATGCGCTGTGCTTCTGGTGTTGCACCCATGTGTTGATTGAGTTTGTTTTATATAGTTTTTCATCCCCAATTCTCACAAAACCATAATTTGGAGCTCCATTTCATCACTTCCATAAAATTTGTTGCATTAAATAAGCCTACATTCAGATCGTATTCAAGAAACCCTAGGGTATACCTCTGCTGAGAAAAATCATGTCAACCCCAGAAATAAAGAGATATATGGGAGGAGTCATTATTAGATTTTAACCCCAATACCTCACCTTGCTCAATTCATACCCAAAAATCAGATTTTCCTTTGAACATGTTGGATGCATCAGGTTCTCTAAAAAAATTCAAGGATACAATGTACAACCCACTAAGGAGTTTGCTATGAATTTCTCTAGGATGGAGGTTAATATTGGAGTGCTCACCTTTCCAGTTTCATATGTCACTATATTAGCTACAACAAAGATTCCCCTTCAGGGAGAGCAATGGTTTGAGGGCATGCCACTTGAAATTGCCAACCATAAATATTTTCTGAAGCCTGAGTACAGAGATAAAGGGTATGTAGCCATTGCCCCTAAGGAGTATTTACTTGAGCCCTTCATTAAGCTTTTACAATCAATTCAGAAGTACTTTACCTATGAGGGTAGGTTTTGGAGGATCTATCAGTGCCATTTTAGACTTTTGATGCACTTTATAGAGAAGAGCCCCTTGAATATTCCCTTATATCTTTTTTTAAGTCTTAGAAAAATTGCAGACAAAGTGCATGGAAAACAGAGCCAAGTGGAACCTAGTATTTTCCATTTCTCTTTGACAAAGTTGTTTGTGTTGGAGGAATTGAATAAAAGGATTCAAGCATGGCAAGCTTTCCTAGACTCATCGAAGTTGAAAATGGACCTATGAAATAGCTCTTGTACCACGAAAGACACACCCTCATCAGTGGAAAGGTACATACACTCACCAATTGGAAGTTCTGTGAAAAGGCCCTTAGTTGTAGTTCATTCATAAAAAAAGAAGAGAGGTAAGAAGTTGCATTTTTCTCCTGAAGTAGTGGATGTCCCCAAAAAACCCCTCACTAAATATACTGTAAAGAGTTTTCCCTTGGATCAGACATTTAAATCCTTGGAAACCATACCCGAAGATTATATTCCTAATGAAAAAGATAAGGAATTTGCACAACTACAAGAGCAACTAAAAAAGGCACATATGGTCATTGCGCAATTGTAGCAGGACAAAAGGGAATTGAGGAAGGTTTCTTTAGAAAGGATAGATAAAATAAATGAAGAAGTACGAGTGAAAAATGCTACACCATCTGTCACTAAGTCTAAATGCAAGGAGAAGATAGTGAGAGAGGACATTCAAGAGAGAGAAGCTCCAACAACCAGAGTCACTAGATATTCAACTAGAAAACTACAGACCCAGGAAGACAAATCAGTAGAAGAATACAAGAAAACAAAGACAGATGAGGGGAAGCATACTTTAAACAGGTTGAGGATTCAATTGAAGAAGGTACACAGTGAAATTTATAAAATTAAGGAGCAACATGAAATGGATAGGAAAAAGGTGAGTGAACTTTTGGACATGTATGAACCAGGAATGGAAAATGCTAAATATATGTTGAAGAGGTCCGTCCCACCACATAGGTAGTTGAAAAATATATGCAGGCATAATATTACCATGAGGAGGGAGTTGAGGGCTTCCAAGCAGCAGTTGAAGGATATACAGGAGAAGGATAGAGGTAAGTTGGACATGTTGGATGGAACCAAAGTTTGAATGTTGGAACAAGTAAAACAAAGAAATTTTGTTTTTTGTTTTTTTTTGCCTAAATATGTTGGCTAAATGGGGTTAAGTTAAGAGGAAATATTTTACATGAAGTCTCTCTTACAAACATATTTATTCATAATTCTCAAATTGACTTTCTAGAAGAATCAGATCACACAAAAGTTTTGTATCCTAGCCAAGGATTAGGGTTAGGGTTTTGATGTAAAAATGGAAATTTGGTAATTTTTTGGTGAAAAGGGGCTTGAAAGGGGTATACAACATGGTAAAAATCATCACCAAGATGTGCATCTTGTTCAAAGACCTCATTTCTGATTAAAACCCATGGAGGACATGTGGCACTACACTTTCTCACTGGTGCTGCGCTTTTGCTGTAGGTGAAATTTAGAGAGTCGGGGGCTTGGTGTGACGAAAGAAAGTTTCTAAAGAGGAAGATGATGATGTCCAAGCCTATTCAAATGTGTAGAATTCATTAAGAAAATTGGGGAGTGACCAGAGCTACTTCAACCATGGAGTGTTGCACTTTTCTGCTACGTTTTTTTGTTTCTGTTGAACTAGGAGGTTGCGTAGCGCCGACGCTACGATTCCACACAGTCATCATTTTGATCGAGTTTTTCATGTCAAAACCTCTTGTAATTTATTTTTATGATCACAGTAAATGTTATGAGGCATATAAGGAATTATAATCTCGATTTAGGCTTAGTATTTAATGTAAATATGCTTGAAAAATATTTGGTCAAATAGTTCCTAATTTTCAAAAAAACAATTATATATTCTCTACATTAGCTAGAAACAAAATAAATAACAATATGTATTTTATTTTCTTGATTTTTCAGTGAATTAAAAGACAAAGGCATGATTTACAGGGATTCCTATGTCAGCTCTTGATGGTTTTGTGCTTCTCTCATGTTGTAAGTTTTCCTTATGTTATTTCCATATCTTGAATGTATGTCTTCATGTTTGGTTCAAACAAAACTTATCTCACAATTCATTTAACTTAGTGCTCTGATTTAGTTTACCAAGCGATCTATGTTTTCTTCTTAAAACAACATTTAGAGTTCATCCCATAGTTTGATGCTCTATATGTTGTTTTCACCATTCTTATACTCACCCTATTACAAAAAATTAATTTTATTACATCACCAAGACTGCCTACCTTACCCCTGTAAAAGACCCCTCATATTTTTATCCTATCACTAGAAAAATGATCAATTTGACATGACTCCATGCCCAATGGATCTGTCTTCCTTCTTGCCAACAAAAATTTAAAACTGATACCCCACCGAGCACCATATGTAGCCTAACATCTAAGTGATTGAACATTTCAAACAGAGAGAGCCCTCTCTAAAGTTAGAAGGGCTAGATTCCAACTTCCAAGTGGTTTGTGGTTACCTTTGATTTTCTCTCCTCATCCTGGAGAAATTACAAAGTTCTAATATAGTGGTGCCGTTGTGGGGGAATGCAAGGTTTTCCCTAGGAAAAATATGTAATTAAAGAAAAATATGGTTCATGAGGGTGACAATGAACTAGGGATTAATATGATCAATATTTACCCAATTGTAGTGATTTTGAAATCAGTTGTAATCAATTCCTGTAAGAAAGTATGGATTCAAGGAAAGTAAACACTAGGCATCATCTAGATCATAATCCACCTGAGATTTTGAATAATCTATAGAGTTTTTTTAGAAGAATAATCCCACAAAATAAATAGATATGAGCGGATTAAAAATATCCTTGTCCCTACCTGAAAAGGTAGAATCATTGGACCACATTAAGTTTGATTTGAAGTTTGAACAAAGCCTATTCAGATCTAATAGAGACAATTTTTGATCCATCAAAATTAAAATCCTCTATTATTTTTAAAAAAGAAGGTGTATTAGAAGTTGATAAAGACATTTTGACACAATTCCATAAGTTAGAACACCTTGTCCATTAGTTGCAGGACCCTGCCACTAAGTCCTCCAAATTACAACATTCTGTCCCAAGTGTTTTTGTCTCAACATTTTATGCTCCATTGAACATATCACTGAATTATGCTTATGCTGTGTCAATTGTTGTTACTCTTCCCTCATCAGTTTCTCAAATATCAGGCCCCTTACCTTCCTCATCTTCATTTCAGACTCCAAAAATAAGTATTAATCCATCTCATATAGTGCTGGCTGCCTGTTATGCTCCACTAAATTTACAAGGCCCACTGCATGATTTTCCACTAAAATATGGCCAGAGACTGCCTCAGTTCGATGGTACAGGGGTTATTACAACAAAACAACACATTGATAAGTTAAATGATTTTTTAGACTTGGAAGAGGTGGAACATGAAGATGCCAAAATGAGGCTTTTTTCTCAGAGTTTTTCAGAAGAATTCAATAAATGGTTTTGTTGAGGCCTTGTAATTCTGCTACCAAAACTTGGGGGAAAACCACCCAGTTCAGACCTTAAAGCAGTTCCTTTTTTGTTTGGTGTAGTGGCTCCAACTGGGGATAATGGGACCATTTTCCAAAAAAGGATGATTTTGGGGTGTGTTTTGATTATATAAAATGCAATGGAAAATGATTCTAAATTATCACATGCATCTATATAAGCTATTTATTCTACTATATACCCGAGGTGTTTCTTCATTTATGCGATCTAAAGAGACATCCTTCAACTATTAGTAATATAGATCATTTAACAATTGAAAGAGATGAAAATTATGTAATATGATTCTTCTAACAAAATAGTTTGACTATAAGAATTGTGAAAAATATATCGCATTGATTATATATTCAATAAGAAATCACAGACAAAAATTAGAACAGAAGTGCATGTAACATTCATCTATAATAACGTTTCAAATATATAATGCAATAAAAAGATGGCTGTAAATTTATAAAGAAAGACTTAATACAAGTGAATAGAAGTAACATATGTACAAATTTATACTCATGTAAACTGATAGTAATTGATCTGCTCCTCTTCACTTTTAAGAAATTTAAAGAGTACAGTAGCGCAACATCGGTTAAACAACTTTAATTGTCAAAAGATAACATACTATGTTCCATTAATTCATCAAAGCATTCAAAAACTTACAATAGTGCATTATTTGCAAATGTTTTGACAAATTTCTGGACCCTTCTCTAAATGCATGAGAGGGGTTTAAATACTAAACTAACTATGTTCTAAAATATATTATTACATAAAAATAGAGGAGGTTTCAAACAACCATCCTCGTAAGACTAAATTTAACTACAATATAGGAAAATAAAGTAACAATATGACTTAAGAGTTCCGATATTTCTTTTGGATTTCCTTCCGAAGTTGACAAATATCTAGCATGGGCTTGAGCTGAGCTGGCTGCAAAATCTGTGATCTGACCTGTCCTTTGAATATCACATTTGAGAGTGCTGGCTGCGATATTCTTGTTGAATCTGTCAAAGATAGCAGGATCTGGTATTAATGATAAGGTTTGATCAGAAAATTCCAATAATTTTCTTGATCAAAGTTATTTACTTTTTTAATTGTTTCATCCTACGCTTCTGCCTTTTTTTTCCGCTGTGTTTCTAGCTATTTGAATTCTGAGAGCACTTCAGACGTGCACTCTTTGATAAATTCCACTTTCATAAGCTAATCACACACAAATTCAATAATTTCCTTTTCCAACTTGAATGCTTTTGATGCTGCTTTATCTGCCTGTTTTATTTGTACTTCCCAATATTTGAATAAGATTTCCATGTGGAACTTATCTACCTAGGGTAGATCAACTTCCTTTCTTGGGTCTGATGCTTTCCATTGAATGTGTTCATTGATTTTCTTCTCAATCTTCTCACATTCAAGTTTCTAGATAGCTACTTGCTGGATCGATATTTTACTTGAGTCACAATAAGAGCCAGTAATAGAAGATTTTTGGAAAAATACTTCTTGTTGTTGCTTTAACTTAGAATTTACATCCAATGCTTCCTTTATGAATTTATCTAACTTTGGATGGCTTTGTAATATGGTTGCTATCACTCAGATTGAACCTCAAGGCTGAGAGAGGCAATCCCGAGGTAACGTCAAACCACGCTTAGCCAAGTAGCTAGACCTACTAGGCCAAGAGAGGGCTCTCTCCGTATGGATCACAATAAAAATGACTGAGGAATAAAGATTTTAGGCTAGGTATAGTAGCTCAAGGTTTTTTGATTTGATTGTTTTTAGGGTTTGTTGGATCACGAGGATTCAAACAGCTAGGGCAAGGAGATCAGCTCAAAATCTGCAGGGTTTCCAAGGGGAAAGGTAGGTAGAAGATTTAGACCTGAAATATTATTACGGTGAGGTGAAGAGACCGGTGAGGAGCTAGGGAAAGCATTTGGAATGTATTTTCCCTAAACTGAAGAGAATGAACACATTATACTAAATTTCCCAAAACATAGCATAAATACATATGGATTCTGCCTTTCAAACTTGAAATCTAGTATATTATAGACATGTAATGGCTTATGAATTAACAATACATTCAAAAAAATTGATAACAGAGAGGAAAATGTGTCTAAAACTCATACCACATGGATCCTAAAAAAATAGCTACAAAATTCTATTAATGTCCAAGCCAAATTGATACAAAAGGTCTCTTGATATGCCAAAGCTCCAAGTGAGTCCAACCATTACAATGACTGAAATAATACATCAAATAGGCCTCAAAACCACTCTCCCTAGCCTCAGGGAGTTGAATCCATGAGAGGAGGAGCTGTTTCACCTACTCCCAAACAAGAATCTGAAGATTAGGAAAACTCAACAATTTGCCTCTAAAAGAGAGGAAACTAATTCATTTGACCTCAATTGATGACTTACCTAATGTATCTACCTTAGATGAAAGTCAAAAAATGAAATTTACATTCACCATGACCATTTACATCAGTTATTTTCACATT
This sequence comes from Pinus albicaulis, assembly GCA_034641835.2. Classification (NCBI taxonomy): domain Eukaryota; kingdom Viridiplantae; phylum Streptophyta; class Pinopsida; order Pinales; family Pinaceae; genus Pinus; species Pinus albicaulis. The sequence continues at coordinate 21,380,313 of CM076571.1, forward strand.
TTCCCAAGTAAAAAGTCAAAAGGTCAAAATTTTGCTGATGCTGATGAAAACTACATTTTCTTGTTAAACGTGCGGCGCCATGTCAGAAAAAATGACCTGTCTTGCATGCAACATTTGGACGCCTTCCCGATATCCAAATCATCTCCATGATACCTCATTGGAAATATCTCTAAGTCTAGTTTCCAAATATGCCTCCAGTTTCTATAATGGTGTCCATTTTCTCTATCAAGAACTTGGTCTTCAAAGACTGGTAAACGTGCAGCGCCAGGGTAAAAAATAGGGCAGTAACATGATTTTTTGGTCATTTTTTGCCTCTTTGAGGGACCAGTTCTCCTCAAAATATTATGAAACTTGCTGGAATTGATGTCCTCATCACTTTGAACATGATGGTGGTGGCCATTCATTAATTGGATGCCCCAAAAAAGAGCGCAGTGCTAGTGGCGCTGTGCGTTTAGCAAATTTTCTGTATCCTATACTATCCAAAAATCAAAATTTGCACAAGGTGTGCCAAAATTATGAATTTGCTTGCTGATCAAGGTTTGGAGGCATGGAGAGACACCTCATCAATAATGTTCAACTTCTCCTTTTCCTTTGGCTTGGTCAAAGCCCGAATCTTTGCATGGGCTCTTTTGAGCATGGCCCTTGCAATTTTGTTCCTCATGGCATAATGCTTTGCCATTTTTATCTGAATGTAATTTTCCTTTTGAGCCTTGGCCAAGAGCTGCTCCAAGTGTTTTTTGACCCTCTCAAAACATGTGTCTTTGACTTTAAGAACTACATTGGTGATTTTGTTCTCATTTTCCTCACCTAGGTCCATCAACATAAACTCTTGCTCAGTTTCATGTTTGTCCTCCTGCTCATTAATGATAGGCTCTGTAGCCTTTTATTTATCCTTGTCTACATGTTTTTTCGATGAATAAAGCATGCCCCCCTTCACACCATGTGAATCAAACACATGCTTGTGACCTCTTTGATAAGTATGTACCAATGTGCCCAAATGAACCCTCTTAGGCTTGCTAATTTCACCTTTGCTAGGGTTCCATGATGTATTTGGTGTCAAAAACCTAGGGAGATGATGAATGAAATGAAGGAGTGTGAAGTGAATGGAGGTGTGGGGAAATGAAGGAAAAGAGAATATGTATGGGAGCCTAGGCTAGTGAAAACCCTAGGGTAAATGGAATGAGATGAAAGGGAAGGGGATGAGATGGCTAGCTTGAACAGGTGAAGGGAATGAGTGAAGGGAATGAAGTGAATGAACAAAATAGGTCAATGAAAGCCCTAGGTGAATGAAATTTACCCTGCCTGTGACTGATATATGTTTTTAGGAGATGAAACAAGTGTATGAACAATGACCATAAACTGAGATTAGCGTTCCATTTAAATTCATTCAAGAGCCATCAAATAACTTAGAAACAAGGTATATGATATGTATTTACTTCTTTAGGTCTCTTATAGGATTTTAGGAGAATTTTGGAAGTGGTTTGAAGTGTTTTGAAGTGATACAACCCTCACAAGTCTTCATTGTGCAGGCATGCAATGCCACTGTCTAAGGGCGCAACTCCTATCCAAATGCACAACGCCTCTGTCTGAGCATGCAGTGCCTTCAAAATTTACACTGGGATCTCCTGGCAAGGGTGCAGCGCCACTGGGCAGGCACACAACGCCAGTTGAAATGGGTAGTGCCAACCTTTTGAACGCGTAGCGACAAGGAAACACTGTTTTTCAGACCAGATTGGGAGGCCTTCCCGATGTCCAAATTGGGCCCAGGATAGCTCATTGAAAACATTATCCTATCTAATTTACAAATATACCTTTTTTTTTTCTTCTGTTTGGAGTTCATTTGCCTTGTCAAAAATTGATTTTCCCAAGACTGGTCAAAAAGTGATGAATGAGGGTACAAAAATGCAAAGTGCTGGTGCAGGCAACTGTTGGAGGCCTTCCGCAACTCAAAATTGAGATCATAATATCTCATTGGAAAGATCTTCCAGTATAGTTGTCATTTTAGTTATCAGGCAAGTATTTGAACACTCCAGATGTGAGAAAACTGGATTTTTCCATGGTCACTCCAGAAGTGAAACAATTCTCTAGTGGCACCTGTATTTTTGACATTGCTCTAAAACCATGACACCTGTGTAAAATCTGAAGGAATTTTTTCTTCCTTGGCCTATTATTGACAAAAAATCTCTCACTTTTGTCAAATTCATCTTTTTTTGTTCAAAAACACAATTTGAAGCAAAACTAGCCCTGTGTGGCAAATGATTTGTCCCTTAGAATGATTTCTTGGAAAATGACGGAGGCATGATGTTTATAAGTTGGGATGGCTTCATAATTACTAAAATGAACTCCCTTATGCCTCCTATACTCAGATGTCTCTGATTCCATAGAAAACCCTAGCTCAATGGGAGAGGAAAGTAGGGTTTGGTGTAGGCAAATCAGGGGATTTAGGACTGCCTTGTAGAGGGAGGGGAATGGAGGGGTTAGGGGGTGTCTAAATTATTGGGGAAATTTTTGGGGATAGGTATAGATGTTAGAGAGTATGGGAATGTGGAATTTCAAGGATTTAGTAAGGGGAAGGGGTTTAAAAGGGAAAAACATAGGCCTAGTCTCGAAAAGTGTCAAATTGTAGCAAAAGGATAGGGTTTGTGGAAAAATGATGATTTTGAGGGATATGAGTGATGGGAAGTGTTTAGGAAGGTATATTAATGATAGGGGAAAGTGTAAGAGCACCAAGATACAAGTCTTTTTGATTATTTAACCATGGTGTACATCACCAAGACTTAAGGACTTCAAATCTTGATGACAACACCTACCTGCTGAAGACATATGTACAATCATGTGAAGTGATCCTTCCAGTGTAACCAATCCAACAGATGGTTATTTGCTTGAATTATTCTCTCACTTTCCTCGAGCAGGAAGAATGATGTACATGTAGGCAACTCAAAATAAAAACTGAAACCAAGACTTATGCTGACAAATGAGACAACATTAATCTTCTCCAGTGCTTGCAAAAGACTGTCAAAGGGATCTTGAAAATCAAGAAAATTTACCTCTCGCTGATCTGGAATAAACAAGGTAGATTTTTCTCTTTAATCTGATCTCTTTTCATAATGTACCTTAGCAGGAGTGTGTTCCTGGTCTTCAAAAAATTATGAACAAGTAGGTGACCAGATTTCTTCTTGAAAAAACAATTCAAAGCATGAGACATGGGAAGAAAAATCTGAATGATAGTCCTCAGTGCTCTGGTCCTCTGCAATTTGAATATATTGTTGATCATATTCATATGAAATGGAAATCCAATTGTCATGTTTGTTATCACACTCATCAGTCATAAGAGGGAAAACTTCAGATTGTTCTTGAAAGCCAAAAATAACATTTCTATCATCTACCACAAATTCATCCAAAGAACATTTTTCACTCACTTGAACAAATATCTCATCTTGTTTTTCATAAAGGGAATGGATTACGTCCTTGTGAAGATTTTGTTCTAATGGGCTAAGAACACTTAGGTCTATAACTCTATTTTCTTCATTCGAGGTGACCTCCACAATAGAGATCTCCTTCATGGGATCTGGAACAACATTCTCTTCATATTCACAATTTGAATCTAGATCTAGATTAGCCAGCTTGACTTTACCATAATCTGAAATTGGAACTTGATTTTCCTGCATATCATCTTTTGTTGCAATAATATCTGAAACAAGTCCTTGTCTTCCATCATTTTCAACTGTCCAAAGATCTTTAGCCTGCTGCAAAATTTCCTGAGCATCTTGATAAGTATCCTCTAAGATTTCTTTATGCTGCTGAAATGGATTTTCATACAGGGCTTCCATGATCTCATCATCCATGAATTCATCATCTCCATAAAAATCTCAATATTTTAAATAAAACTATCAACATGTTTACAACAGTTCTGAACTAATATTAAGGATGGAAAATATTCTTTATACCTTTCAATGAATATGGTATGAAAATAATTTAAATATTAAATACAAGCAGGCGACAAACTTTCATACCAAGATCGAGCTTTATCTTCCAGAGTGGCCATGAATATCTTCATCAAGCAGTCTTCAGGAAAATCAATCTTTAATATACGCACATGCATGTGAAATCTCACCAGATGAAGAGCAACATCATTACCTTTCACATTTTTGAACATAGGAAAATTCCTTTGCCAATATACCTTAGGCATTTTATTTGGGAAACTTGGAATGTGATCTCGGCTCATGGGAGCATACCTTCTTGCAATAGTTTCCATCTTGAAATGCTTGAAGCTACTGATCTTCATGCAGTGGAGTCACCATGAAGTGTTTATTTTTGATTCTTCTGCCAGTGGAGTCTTTGATTAACCTGAAATGTGTGGAGTCTCCAGGTGGATGGTTTCAGCCTTCATATGAATTTGACGGCTTTCAACCATAAAAAATAAGATCTGAACTTTGATGATCTTTCTCAGGGAAGATCCGATCTTACTTTTTCCTCCCCAGTATGGTCGCCAAAATGTTATCACTCAAATTGAACCTCAAGATTGAGAGAGGCAATCCCGAGGTAACCTCAAACCATGCTTAGCCAAGTAGCTAGACCTACTAGGCTAGGAGAGGGATCTATCCATATGGATCACAGTAAATATGACTGAGGAATAAATATTTTAGGCTAGGTATAGTAGCTCATGGTTTTTTGATTTGATTGTTTGTAGGGTTTGTTGGATTAGGAGGAGTTAAACAACTAGGGCAAGGAGATTAGGTAAAAATCCGCAGGGTTTCCAAGGGGAAAGGTAGGTAGAAGATTTAGAAATTAAAGATGATTATGGTGAGGTGAAGATATTGGTGAGGAGCTAAGGAAAGCATTTGGAATGTATTTTCCCTAAACTGAAGAGAATGAACACATTATACTAAATTTCCCAAAACAGAGCATAAATACATATGGATTCTGCCTTTCAAACTTGAAATGTAGTATATTATATACATGTAATGGCTTATGAATTAAAAATACATTCAAAAAAATTGATAACAGAGAGGAAACTATGTCTAAAATTCATACCACATGGATCCCAAGAAAATAGCTGCAAATTTCTATTAATGTCCAAGCCAAACTGATACAAAATGTCTCTTGATATGCCCAAGCTCCAAGTGAGTCCAACCATTACAATGACTGAAAGAATACATCAAATACGCCTCAAAACCACTCTCCCTAGCATCAGGGAGAGAGGAGGAGCTGTTTCACCTACTCCCAAGAAAGAATCTGAAGACTAGGAAAACTCAACAATTTGCCTCTAAAAGAGAGGAAACTGATTCATTTGACCTCAACTGATGACTTACCTAATGTATATACCTTATATGAAAGTAAAAACATGAAAGTTACATTCACCATGACTATTTACATCAGTGATTTTCACATTTTCCCAAGGAAAAAGTCAAAATTTTGCTGATGTTGATGAAAACTGCATTTTCTTGTTAAACGCGCAATGCAATGTAAAAAAAAATGACCTGTCTTGAATGCAACTTTTGGAGGCCTTCCCTATGTCCACATCAGCTCCATGATAGCTCATTGGAAATCTCTATGAGTCTAGTTTCTAAAATGCCTCAAGTTTCCATAATGGTGTCTATCTGCCCTGTCAAAAACCTATTCTCCCAAGACTGGTAAACACGCAGCGCCAGGGTCAAAAAGAGGGTAGAAACATGATTGTTTGGTGGTGTTTTGCCTCTTTGAGGGACCAGTTCTCCTCCAAATCTTCTGAAACTTGCTGGAGTTGATGTCCTCATCACTGTGAATACGATGGTGGTGTCCATTCATCAATTGGATGCCCCCAAAAAGAGCGCAACGCCAGTGGCGCTGCATGTTTTGCAAATTTTCTGTGTGCTAAACTGTCCGAAAATCAAAATTTGCACAAGGTGTGCCAAAATTGTGAATTTTCTTGCTGATAAAGGTTTGGAGGCATGGAGAGACACCTCAGCAATAATTTTCAACTTCTCCTTCTCCTTTTGCTCGGTCAAATCCCGAATATTTTCATGGGCTCGTTTGAGCTTGGCCCTTGCAATTTTGTTCCTCATGGCATAATGCTTTGCCATTTTCCTCTGAATGTCATTTTCCTTTTGAGCCTTGGCCAAGAGCTGCTCCAAGTGTTTTTTGACCCTCAAAAACCATGCTTCTTTGCCTTTAAGAACTAAATTGGTGATTTTATCCTCATTTTTCTCACCTAGGTCCATCAACAGAAACTCCTGCTCAGTTTCATGTTTGTCCTCCTGCTCATCAATGATAGGTTCTGTAGAATTTTCTTTATCCATATCTACATGTTTTACCAATGAATAAAGCATGGCCACTTTCACACCATGTGAAGCAAACACATGCCTATGACCTCTTTGATAAGTATGTATCGATGTGCCCAAATCAGCCCTCTTAGGCTTGCTAATTTCACCTCTGCTAGGTTTCCATGATGTATTTGGTGTCAAAACCCTAGGGAGATGATGAATTAAATGAAGGAGTGTGAAGTGAATGGAGGTGTGGGGAAATGAAGGAAATGGGAATATGTAAGGGAGCGTAGGTTAGTGAAAACCCTAGGGTAAATGGAATGAGATGAAAGGGAAGGGGATGAGATGGCTAACTTGAACATGTGAAGGGAATGAGTGAAGGTAATGAAGTGAATGAAAAAAACAGGTCAATGAAAACCCTAGGTGAATGAAATTTACCCTGCCTATTATTGATATATTTTTTTAGGAGATGAACCAAGTGTATGAGCAATGACCATAAACTGAGATTAGGGTTTCATTTCAATTCATTCAAGAGTCATCAAATAACTTAGAAACAAGGTATATGATATGTAATTACTAATTTATGGCTCTTGGAGGATTTTAGGAGAATTTTTCATGTGGTTTGAAGTGTTTTGAAGTGATACAACCCTCAAAATTCTTCACTCTGCAGGCGCGCAATGCCACTGTATGAGGGCGCAACGCCTATCCAAATGTGTAGCGCCAAGGCAACACTGTTTTGAAAGCCATATTTGGAGGCCTTCCTGGTGTCCAAATTGGGCCTAGGATAGCTCGTTGGAAATATTATCCTGTCTAATTTCCAAATATACCTTTGGGTTTCTGTTTGGAGTTCATTTTCCTTGTAAAAAGTTGATTTTCCCAAGAGTGGTCAAAAAGTGCTGAATGAGGGTGCATAAATGTAGAATGCTGGTGAAGGCAACATTTAGAGGCATTCCTCAATGCATAATAGAGCTCATGATATCTCATTGGAAATATATTCCAGTCTAGTTTTCATTTGAGTTATCATGCAAGTAATTTGAACATTCTAGCTATGATAAAACTTGATTTTCCCAAGGTCACTCCAAAAGTGTAGCAATTCTCTCGTGGCACCTGTATTGTTGACATTTCTATAAAACCATGACACCTGTGTAAAATATGAAGGATTTTTTTCTTCCTTGACCTAGTATTGACAAAAACCTCTCTCACTTTGGTCAAATTCATCTTTGTGTGTTTAGAAACACAATTTGAAGCGAAACTAGACCTGTGTGTGGCAAATGATTTGTCCCTTAGAATGATTTCTTGGAAAATGATGGAGGCATGAAGTTTATGAGTTGGAATGGATTCATAATTGCTAAAATGACCTCCCTTATGCCTCCTCTACTTATATGTCTCTTATTCCATAGCAAACCCTAGCTCATTGGGAGAGGAAATTAGGGTTTGGTGTAGGCAAAATATGGGCTTTAGGACTGCCTTTTAGAGGGAGGGGAATGGAGGGGTTAGGGGGTGTCTAAATTCTTTGGTAAATTTTTGGGGATAGGGATAGATGTTATAGAGTAGGGGAAAGTGGAATTTCTAGGATTGAGTGAAAGGAAGGGGTACAAAAGGGAAAAACATAGGCCTAGTCTCGAAAAGTGTCAAATTGTAGCAATAGGCTAGGGTTTGTGGAAAAATGATGATTTTGAGGGATAGGAGTGATGGGAAGTGTTTAGGAAGGTATATTAATGATATGGAAAAGTTTAAGAGCATCGTGATACAAGTCTTGTTGATTATTTAACCATGGAAGTCATGAGACCAGGAAAAATGCCCACAAAACCCTAGGAGAGGGAAATGAGCTTTCCAAGCACAACTAAGAGACAAATATGGTAAAAACAAAGCCACTTACTTGGAAATGATAGTTTAGAACCTGAAATTTTTTAGTACTTTTGACTATTACTACTCCTTCAAAAGATAAATTTAATGGTGAAATGACCAATTTTCATGATTTTGACCCTATGACCTAATGGGACTGCTTTTTGACCTGACTTTTGAATGAAATTTTGACTTTAAAGACTTCCAAGTGAAAAGAGACTTCCATAGGTGTTATTATGATCAAGGAGACATGAGAATGAGTCAGCAATGTGAATCTTGGAGGGAGAGTGAAATTTATTGACATGACAACCACCAGTGGAACAATTTTATATCATGACCTAATGGAATGATGAAAAATTTATTCAGTATGAGACACCTAAGATGCACATGAAAATGTGTTTTGATCCCTAGTGGAAGTATTCAAATACTGACAGTAAAAATGGTCACTTCTGCTTCCATTTTTGTTTGCTTCTAAGTGATTTCTGTTCGATGCTGCAAATTAAGACTCTCAAAATATTTTTGAAATTGAGCCATCTTTGATTTCATTTGCTTGCTAGAGTTAGATTTTTCTTGGTGTAACAACCTCTCTAGTTCTTGTATTCATTCTTCCTTATGCTTCAGTAACATTTTAAGCTCAGTAGCTTTATCAAAAGTGGCAGTAGCATATGCCCCTGCAAACTGTGATAGTTTGGTTAAATGTTCAGTAGGATCAACTAGGGGATCCTTCCATAAAACTTCAACAAATTCATTTGTAATATTTGAGACTATATTATCAATTTTTCTCTTTTTGCTTCTTTTGACTATAACCTTATGAATAGGACTGTAGAAGATATCCAACGAAGGGATTTCCCCAACTTGTAACACTATCTGTTCTGTAGGGTAAGCTAAAATGATCTCTTGTTCATGAGTTTTTGGAACTTGTTGTAGTGGAGTAACAATTTCCACTAACTTTTGGGAGTGTTTAGGTGTCTGAAAAATAGTAGTTTGATGAGTATTGGGATTGGTTTTAGGAGTTTTTATTTCCTCATAAAACTCATCCCATTCACTATTCAAATTATTTGGTTGGGACTTTCCTGACTGATCAATTGTATCATGACTATGCTGAACTTCTTGAGAAGTTCAGTCTATTCCATTACTTCCTTTTTTCTCCTGCATCTCAATCTCTTGGATTACTTGATTAATTATATTTTCTAGGATTTTCTTTCTACTTTTAGATTCATTTACAGAATGATCCGAATTGTGAGATTGATGTTCTGATTGCCCGAAATCATCCTCAGACATGTCTTTTGCTTCATTATCCAAGCTAATACTTGGAGTAGGTCTGTTGACATCTTCAATAGTTAACAAGTTAAGAGGAATTCCATCTAGTCTATTATTTTTGTATGTTTGGAAGGCTTCCAAATCATCTTGGTTGAGTTGATTGGATGCAAAATTAATTATATCTGAACAATTTTCCATTTCTTGAAAGAGATCAAATTCGTCTATTTATTTTACAAAAGGCTTCATTTTGAACTGAGTGATGTAGTTTTTAATTACATCATATGAATCATATGGCCGTTTTGGTATTAATTCCAAATTCAATAGATTAATCTTTGAAACTTCCTTGTAGGCATGACCAATATCAAAAAGTGCAAAAGTACCGCACTGTAAAGGAAAATTAGGCCAAACGACCTTCTTAGCATCTTTAAGCTATTTAGAAATACCATTAACAAGATGGTAGGCTATCTCTCTTGCAAGTAACTTATCAGGAACATAATATGGTAGGACGCGGGGAGAAGCATAACTCTTAAATACTCTGTCATATGTGAAACTCTCTTCTGCAAACCATCTAGCAACAGAAATAATATCTATACTAGCCTCTTTGGAAATCCTAGGGGTTTTTTCATTGAATATCATCTGGTGCATAGGAAACATGAATCTATGGAAAATTTTGTAAAAATGCAAATGGGAGTTTGAATCCCAAAGGGATCTGTGGTAAATGTGGATTGGGGTAGGGCCTTGGGTCGTCCATTTCCATCCCATGGTAGGAAAACTAGAAGAAAATAAAATTGTGTCCATGACATAGGCACTCATATAAAAGAGGGGTATTTCTCTAGTTGAAACACTCCTTTTATTCCTATACTCCATGATGTGTTTAGCTAAATAATCAGATAGGATATTTTCCTAGTTCAGAATTAAAGAATTGACGATTGCATCAATTAATGGGACCCAATCTACATAAAACCTAGTGGTATCAGGTTTTGCATATAATCTGGACAACTTATTGGAAACATAACAGTAAGGGGAAGGAACTTGGGAAATTGGGTACGTACCGAGTTTATCTCATTTAAGCTTTCCTTGGTCTTCTTTCCATTCCTTTATGAATTTTATCAGATCTAGATTTTTTATTCTAAAACTTTGAAGAAAAGCCTTGTCATATTTCTGCTGTGGGGAGGGTAGATGGTACATTGCTTGTAAGTATTCTGCCATGAATGACCCAATATTCTCACCTTTTGAATATTTGAATGTTATGTCTTATATGTTTAAGTGGTTAATTACCCACTTAACCATGTCTCTATAGGGGAGAATTTTTTGGCCTTGCGGCTACCTCATCATCGAAGTAGGTCAGGTTTGAAGAAATAGATTCGCCTAAATAAAATCTTATACATTTACTCCCATGAAGAAATGACGCAATCCTTGTTGCAGGTGGCATTTGAAAAGAGGGGAGACATGTCTGAGCTTTCAGTAGACGACGTTTGAGAAATCTCTTTTCCTTTCTTGTTCATTTCAATTTTCCTCACTTCGTTAAATGATCATGTGATTCCAAGCAAATAGAGCGAACATTAAAAGTATAGATAACAGGGAAGAAAAATAGAATTGAAACAATTATGACATTCAATCACTTCAACACATGCTCGAAGTGGATATGAATCTATCAAAGCCTTACTTCTATTAAATGTTATTAATCACCAATAATCTTTTTAAATCAAATTTCTTACACCTTCACGTGAAATGTCTATCGATCAAGTTAAAGACGTGTATCTAGTATTTCGGTTTGATATGACATAAGTTATTTCACATGCTTGAGTAATTAAATTCCATTCATCGCATATCACAACTTATAAATTTTTCATTTATGATGTTACCCATAAATTCTGCGAAATGCGATCTGTGCAAATCGCACATTACAACTTTTATGCGGTAAATGAATTTTCTTTTAGTTAAGTCCTGCGAATTGCGAAGTGCGCATTCAAGAAGTCAAGAAGATGTGCTTTATGGGACTTTGGAGCTTTATGTTTATTAATTTATTGGCTCATCGGGTCCGCATAATTGCAACTTATACCAAATTTCTTTGTAAGATTGATCAGTTAAATGAGGTGCGATGCGATTTTAGTTTATAACGACGATTAAAGCATTTGCAATAAGATTTTAATATAACTTTGGAAAAATATTAGCACATTTCACAGCCCACATGAATTAGTGGGTTTCAAGTCTTATAGTTTGTAAGTTATGCGGTTTGCGATGCGCACTAAGGAATAAAGCGGAAAAGCACAAAGAAACTTTATTTTCTAAAGTTTTTTGACTTAAAGCTAAAAATAAATGAAAATGAATTTCCTAATTATTTCTAAATGGTCCCCATTTATTTTAATAAATGAGGGGTGTTATATAACATGACAATTGGAGATTCACTTGGGAGAACCAACTACCTCTGACTACCTTGTTGAAATTTCTAATTTTTTTTTGATATATAATAGTTGTAGGAATGAATTTCAAACAAATAATATCTTACTAAGTAATGAAATATCTCTTTATTACAATTCGTAAGAATCTCTCTTTTAAAGATATAAGTCTGAGAATCCATATCATCCTTTACTCAGTTCAAAAAGATAAAGCAGGTGGCTCTTGTAGATCAGCTTTATAAATATTTACTCTTTTATCATAGGTAGAGCCTCTAATCCAATAGGCAATTTAAGCTCTTGGCAGGGTTACATTTTACCCGGCAATGATTCATTGTCCCATCCAGTGTTTCTTACAATTTCCAAAAATAAATTCTAACTTTATACAATTGATCTTTTTTTCATTTTTTTCATTTTGTATCATATTTTTATTTACTTAAAAGCCATTGTCTTGGCTTGGTAACCAAATAATGACAATTCCATTCACTAGTTGTAATTGAACTGATCAAGCTGGATCTTGATGAGACCCCTTGTTCTCTTGATATAATATCAAGTCATTACCCTGTTTTGGTAGGAGTATTGGTAATGTCAATTCAAATATTTCCCTATGAACATGGTAAACAAGCTCGTGATGTGACTTATTATCTCTTAAGATTTTCTAGTTATAATATTTTTTGAATTTCTTTCAAAAAATAATAAGTTTTCCTGGATGGGGTGAATCATTGGTCCTTTTTAGGGTTCTGGATGATAATGTTGAGTTTTAGATTGCTTCTCTGTAAAAGAGTCTTTACTATGTTAAGGATTCTTTTCTTGACTGATGACAGAACAATCATGCTATATAAGGATGAGAGTTCATCAGAGAATAAATAACTTCAGTGAAATTGCATCTTTTAGTGAAAAATAAAATCTTTTTGTCTTTCAAATATTTTGATTGTTTCCTTAACACTTCTTATTTCTATAAGCGATAAATAAAAAAGGATCATCTGAAATTTTATTTTGAAAAGCCAAAAATTTATACTAAGCAACTTTTATTTTCCTAAGGGAAAGAAAAAAACACTAATATACAAGGAATAGAAGGGGTTACCTCCTATGAAAAGTATTTTTTCAAAATCTGCCCATTTACAAGAAAAGAATCTATTTTTTCTGATAGAAAGAAATAAGAATGTTGATGGGCCTATTTCTTCAATTATTTGAAATGGACCTAGCCAGAGTTTTTGAAACTTCACGTGTTTACCTTTTTCCTCATGCGCTTTGTCCCATTTCAATACCAGATCACCAATTCAAATTTTTTTTGGAGTAACAGAAGTTGAATCAAATGAAGCTTTCACTATCTATTGATGATGTGCATGAGTATGTTTAGCTTTTTCTCTTTCATCTTCTAACTTAATAATTTGACATTGTCCAAGTTGTAAATAAGAAGAAGGATATTCATCAATAAATTGTACTAAGGAAAGAGAGGGAATAACTACATTGGTAGGATGTACATCTTCTTTTCCATAGAAAATATTGAATGGATAAGTGCCAATAGAAGCTTTCTGAGTTATTTGGTCTGCCCAAAGAGCAAAGATTAATGATTTATGCCAATTTCGTTGGTTTTGATCAACAGTTCTTTTGATTATTCTAATCAAGTTTTTGTTCGTAGACTCTGCAAAACCATTTCCTTGATGGTAATAAATTGCAGAATACTTAAGTTTAAAACCTCTTTTGATTGCAAATTCCATCATAGCAGTTCCTGAGAAGTAAGATGCGTTATCAAACCTTAAAGCAGTAGGTAAACCAAACCTAGTTATGATATATTGGTCGATGAAATAAGTAACATTCTTAGAGTTAGCTACCTTTAATGGAATTTCTTCCGCCCATTTAGTAAATTAACCTGTAGCTATGAGAATATATCTATGTTGTTTGGAAGAGTTAGGAACAATCTCACTGATTATATCTAATCTCCATTGTTCAAATGGTTGTTCGATATTGACTTGCTGTAATGGGAAGGCTGGCTTCCTTTGTCTTCCAAATGAACTTTGACACACTTTGCATTTTCTTGCATATTAATGAGCATCTTTGAAAAGTGTAGGCCAATAGTAACCTGCATGCAGGATTTTGTGTGCTGTCGTATTTACTCCAAAATGTCCTCCAACTGGTCCATCATGGAGTTCTTGCAAGACTTTCTCTGTTTCATATTTTTCTAAGCATCTTAGTAGTACATAATCAAAATTTCTCCTAAAAAATACATCATTGATTAATTCATATTGCTTGGCCTTTAATCTCAAAGCCCGTTTTGTTTTGTAACTGAGTTGGGTCGGAGCATATCCATTCTTCAAAGAGAATACGAGATCAACGTATTGAGATTGTGCATCATTGAGGCTTACCTATGATATTTACACATTGTTACCTGAATATTCTTTTGATAACAGATGGGAAGCTCCTGTAAGCATTCTGCAAAAACTTTGACCTCTAACAATTTTAGAGGGTCTTATTTCTACATCATATTCTTGTAAAGCAGTAACCCAGTTAGCCCTTTTCTCTTATAATTCTCTTTGCATTAATAATTGTCTCACTGTAGAGAATGGAACTATGATTTTGGTGTGATTCTTTAGGAGAAATGGCCTAAAATTATTTATAGCCTTAAAGATATCAAATTTTTGCTTTTCGACGAATGAATAATTTACTTCTGAAACTTGTAAATTGGAACTGAAAAATGATATTGGTGCTTCAATTTGTTGGTCATTAAGCTGTGTTAAAACAACAACGTATGGTGTATCTGATGAAAAAGTATATAAAGTAAAAGGATTAAGAAAATTGGGGGTACTCAGGAATGGAGCATTGACAATGGATTGTTTAATAAAATCAAATGCTTCTCTTTCATTATGCCCCCATTTAAATACTGAATTTTTCTTAATCATGTTTTGTAATGGTAAAAATATTTTTGAAAAGTCAGGGACAAACCTTTTAACAAAATTAATTTTCCCAAGAAAAGATTGCATAGCTTTCTTGTTATGATGGAAAGGAATTATTTTAATCTCTTCAATTCTTTCAAGGATCAATATAAATATCTCTTTTTGACACAATGAATCCTAAATTTTTTCCTTTATCTAATGCAAAAAATTGTTTCTTTGGGTTTAATGAGATGCCATACCTTTTACATCGCTAAAAAACTTGCTTTAGGTCATTCAAATGATTGGTTACTTGTTTAGAAAATACTATAATGTCATCTAAATAAATAACCACTGTTTTATTTATGAGCCCCCTAAAAGCTGTGTCCATAGCTCTCTGAAAAGTGGCACTTGCATTAATTAATCCAAATGGCATATTTTGATAGGTGTAAGTTCCCCACTTAGTCCTGAATGTAGTCTTTAGTCTGTCATCTAGATGTACGAGAATTTGGTTATATCCCAAGAATCCATCTAAAAAGGACATAAGTCCAGAACCAATTACTGTCTGCAGTACTTGTTCCATGGTTGGTAATGGAAAGTTGTCCTTTTGACATGCTTTGCTAAATTCCTAAAATCAATGCAAATTCTAATATCGCCATTTTTTTTCCTGACAGGTACCAAATTTGATACCCATTTAGAATGCCTGACTGGAAAGATGATTTTTGCCTTGAGGAGTTTGTTCAGTTATGTTTTGATTTGATTTTCAAGATTTGGATGAATCTTCCTCAATTTCTGCTGTATATGTTTTTCTTCTGAGATCATAGGAATGGTGTGTTGAATCACATAAGTATCATATGTTTTAAGATTAGAATAATCCCAAGAAAATACACTTTTTTACATTCTAAATAATCTGATAAATGATAATCTTTCTTCGGAAGATAGACCAAGACCTAGATTGACATTTTGAGGTTTTTTGTCAGTTCGTAGATTTACTAACTCAAATATTAAGGTAGAGCTTTGAGTTTTTGAGTTAGTAACTCTTTTAAACCTATCTTTCAGATCATATAGGTCTTATAACTTGACAATAGATCAAGGAATAGGATTTTCATCTTATTCTTCCTTAATTTGAATGTCATGTTCATTTTCATCCAAAATTTGACTATCATAAGATCCTTTAGATGTTAAGAAATATATGATATATGAATCATAATTGAATACTCTCCAATTGGTAATATTATCAGGAATAGATGGTCTAAAAATTAATTCAATGGAAAATCTTTCACGACTAAACTCTTGAGATGGAATTAACTTTGATGCTACTGTTTTTTCTTTTTCTTTTCTGAATTAGTTTAATCTATTAAAAAAGGAAAAATATTTTACATCTTGGCCGCATCCTTGACTTTGCCCATAAGAGTGGCATATTCAGCATATAATGCACAAAAAAGACTGCCCACTAGGGGAAACCAGTCAAAACCAAACATAGTTCTACCATACTGCCCGTGCAGGGGTGTCAATAAAGATGTCCACTGTAATTTGCCAGGTTGATAAACTAGTAGACTAAGACTGCTAGAATAAATAACAGGAAAGACAAGAAAAATCCCATCCCAGTGGGAATCGTGAAGCAAATAATAGACACTAAAGGAATGACTAAGCATCATGCTGAGGAGAAGGTTCCTCCAGGATAAAGCACCTGTAAGCCTCCATATCGTCTTCATCCTTTTGCTTGTCTGTGCCTCGGGAATCACTTTTCTTGGAGTGCTCACTGCAGACCTTCTCCTCGCCTTCAAGAGCTTTGCCTTTATCCTTGGTCGCCTGCTGCTGCTACTTGTCCATTTTCTGAGCTAAATCTGAAGAAGCTCTAGTTTGAAGCATACTGAGATCATTCTACTAGGTTTCTTCCTTGAAGACCACCGAAATCGAGGCGATAATATGGGGTCTATTCAGAGAAAAATTGAAGAAACATTGGGCAGTCTGGGGAGTGTTAGAGGACAAATTGACAGGGGGGTTCTGAACAGGGATAACATGGTGAGGTTTTCCTCACCCACTGCGAGTGTTCGGATATCTACCAGAAAAGTATTCCGAGGAGGGTGAGGAGGATTCCGAATTGAAAGTGGAAGGAGTGCATTGGGAGCGACCTCTTGAACTGCCTCTTCGACATCTCATGCGATGTCTCAGACGCGGTATGGTGGAGGTCAGAGACGCAGGCGACGAGGGATTCGTAGAGACAGAATTGGGCTGGGAGAGGAGAAAATCCAGAGTGATAGCAGATCAATTGCAAAGGCCTATGCGGGAGAGGTGGAGTCCTTCCCCAAAGTCGATACAACAACTGAGATGGCTGTGCTTACCAGTGGCAGTGCGATAACATGGAGGCACTACCAAGGGCAAGCAGATTCGTTGCACCGGTGGAGGGGGAATGTCTATGCCTCGACTATCAACGTCCATCTTTAAGCACTGAGTTACTCTGTCTTAATGCCCTCTCATCTTTAAAACCTCATTAATGTGCATAACTGGTGTGTGCAGAGAATTCCTTACAGCGGATCGAGAAAGCATTGTGGATGGAGCTCAACCTCGGCTTTCAATTAATGCTACATGGTTAAATGAGCTAGCTTGAATGCTGGTTTGATGGATGGTCCGGCTGTAACTAATGTCGAAATCTTGGGTGGCCATGTGGCTCCCCCACTTGCTATACCCAAGTCCCATCATCACCTTAACCATGATTTGCACCCGCATCCGGGAGGTCCATATCAGATTGAACCAAGTTATTGCATTCCTGTAATTGATCATAGTCATGGATAATATTTGGAGAACCAACAAGAAGAGCGTGGGCACTGTTCACTCCTATATTGGCTAGAAGGTCTTCCACCTTATTGCCTTCTCATTTGACATGTTTGAACAAGATTGCCTGATTTGTGTTGAGCACTTGTTCAATTAAAGCCAGTCTAGCCTCTAGTCTCTAGCTTTTAGCTATTTTGTTTGCATGCGCCCCCTGGAGAAGTTGATTGGCCATATTTATGAGAATTTGTGAGTCCCCCTCAATCTCTAAGGGATGCAAACCGTGATGCTGGGACAAAGAAATGCCTTGCCATAAGCCTTCTAATTCAGCCGAGTTGTTCATGTCCCATCCTATGTTACCCAAAAACAAGAGGAGATGTTTACCTTTGTGATCTCTGAATATTCCACCGAACCTTGATTTACTGGGATTGCCCTTGGAAGCACCGTCAAAGTTGAGTTTGAAAGTACCTAGAGGGGGGGGGGGACTAGTTGCAAGGTTCAGTAGAAGAATTGTGAGGAGGGTCGGGAGATTTCAGAAGCTGAGGGATTTGTAGATTCCAATTAGCCTAGATAGCCTGCTCTTGGGGAATAGTTGGAAAATCTTCAGCTTGCCAAGTTTGGAGTGCCAAGGTCTCCTGAAGATTAAGACAAAGGTTACTCCATATGATGTCTGGAGGAGTACTTTGATTCCTAAAGATGCGTCGATTTCTTTCCTTCCAGATTGTCCATAGAAGAAGGCCTGGAATAATCCGCCAGAGTTGGTTAAGAAGCTCGCTTTTGTAAGGAGATTGCTTCCAATTGCGGATCAAGTTGATTATATCCTCTAAAATTTTGCATCTTTTTTGACATCTGAAGCTCACCTTCTCCCAAATTTGGTTGGCCAGAGAACAGGTATCCAGGAGATGTTGTATGGCTTCTTCCTGTTGATTACAGTTGGGACATCTTGACGGTCCATGAAAATTTTGTTTCCGTAGGTTGTCCCCGGTTAGGATTCTCTTATGACCAGCCATCCAGAGGAACATAGAAACCTTGGGCTAGATTCCTGGAGACCAAATTCTGTGCCAAAGAGGATTGGGAGGCGTTGGATCAGTACAGATAAGTTTGTATGCCTCCTTGGTAGTGAAGGATCCTCTTAGGGTGTATCCCCATCTTAGAATATCCTTTTTGTCAAAATATCTAATTTTTCGATTTTGTAATTCAGCTTCTAGGTCCGTCTGTAGGTGCTCTGCTCCATTCCTGATCATTTGGGCCGCTGGGCACCATTGTCTGTATCCTTGTTCAAAGCTTGGGGTCCAATATTTCTGAACCATTTCCTTTTGTTGCTCTGCCCACTCCTCACTAGGTGGGGGATTGTAGATGCTACAAAGATGAGGTTGTTGTTGTTGCCATGAGTCCATCCAAAACCGAGCAGTGTTACCATCTCTGATTTCCCAGAAGCTGTGTTGTTGGATCAGAAGAAAGTGTTGTCTAGCTGCATTCCATATTAAGGAGCCCTTTTCTATTGGTGTGAATTTGATTAGCTCTTCAGGTGGCCTATGATTAGCATATTTAGCAGTCCAGATTATTGCCCATGGCATGTTAGGAACTGATAGCCATTGCCACCAAATTTTGGCTCTCATAGTGGCATTACTGTGCTGGGGATCTCTTAAGCCTATGCCTCCATGTTCCTTGGGTTTACAAACAGTAGTCCATTTTACCAAGGCCCATTTGTGATTTTTTCCTGTGGCTCCCCAGAGAAAATTGCATTGCAGAGATTTGATCTTCTTGAGAACCCACTTTGGAGCGGCTAGGATAGAGAAGAGATAGAGAGGCATAGCTTGTAGAACATCTATGACAAGAATCAATCTACTAGCTATGTTAAGAGCATGGAACGTCCAAGAAGAGATAAAGGCTTCCAATTTTTCAAGAAGAGAAAGCCAAGAGGCATGTTTTATGGCCAAATCTGTTAAGGGTTCCCCTAGATATTTGGAAGGAAGAGTATCTATTGAGAAACCAAGGATACGAGCTATAGCGTGTTGAGTCATGGGAGGAGTATGAAAGAAAAAGATTTGGGATTTAGCAGTGTTTATGCAAGCTCTGGAAGCCTTTGAGAAGTCATCAAGAAGAAATTTGTATGTTGAAGCTTCTTGGATAGAGGGATGGCCAAAAAGCATGTTATCATCAACAAATTGTTGGTGGGTAATAGCAGGAGAGTTGTGGATGGAGATGCCCCTGAGGTTCTGAGAATGGAGTGCTTGCTTGATATGAAGTCCTAGACCTTCTGCCATTAACACAAACAGAAAAGGAGAGAGAGGGTCTCCTTGCCTAATACCTTGGGTGGGACTGAAAGGACGAGAAGGTATGCCATTGATGAGGATGGAGAATAAAGAGGAAGAAACCAGACTCATTACCCAACGGATCCAAGGGGGGCAGAAGCCATAGGATGCCAACATTTTTTGAATATATGTCCAGCTTAATTTGTCGAAGGCTTTAGAAAGGTCTATTTTGAGAAGCATACCTTCCTTTTTAAAGCATTTGAGGGAGTGTATAACCTCATGGGTGAGAATTATACCATCCAAAATTTGTCTGCCTTCCACGTATCTTGATTGCTCTGGTGAAATGAGGAGAGGAAGAAGTGGTTTCAGCCGAGAAGCAATGACTTTGGATATTAATTTGTAAATGACATTGCATAAGGAAATTGGGTGAAAATTTTCCGGTGTGCAAGATTGGTCTTCTTTAGGAATAAGGGCGATGAACGTCAAATTTAAAGAAGGAAACAACCAATGTAGAGTTCTGGATTCTTCCACCACTTGCCAAACTTCCTCTTTGATGAGATCCCAGAAAGTGTGGAAAAAGGTGGAAGTGAAGCTGTCCGGTCCAGGAGCCTTCCCTTCCTTGAGTTGTTTCATAGCCATTTCTACTTCTTGAGGGGAAACAGGCCTTAGGAGGAGTTGGTTATGTTCCTCCGTGATGATCTTCGGAATGTTTTGAGTGATTTTTTCTATAGCTGGCAGCCTGTTGATTTGGGGTTCCTGATGAACCGATTGGAAATTATTGATGATCTCCTCCTCAATTTATTCATGATCCTCCAACCTATCCGCTTTTTTATTCTGGATATGACAGATGGTATTATGCATACGCCCTTGTATAGTAGTTATGTGGAAGAATTTTGTGTTTCGTTCTCCCTCTTTCAGCCATCTGACTCTGGATTTTTGCTTCCAGAGGATTTCCTCTTGCTTTCTCCTCTCCTCCAACTGATTTTGAACCCGCCTTTCTTGTTCCAAAGTCTCCTCTATTCTACCCTCAATGATGATCTTTTGCTGGAGAGCCATCATTTCTTGTGTTAGAGCCTTCTAATCCCTCCTCCAACTGATTTTGAACCCGCCTTTCTTGTTCCAAAGTCTCCTCTATTCTACCCTCAATGATGATCTTTTGCTGGAGAGCCATCATTTCTTGTGTTAGAGCCTTCTAATCCTGAAAAATGTTCCCAAATGTGGAGTGATTCCATCTTTTGATATGCATTTTGAGAAACTTGAGTTTTTTTTGGAATTGATACATTTTAGAACCCTTTGGGGGAGAGAAGTCCTTCCAAGTCTTACGAACCAAGTCTTTGAACGTTGGGTGAGAGAGCCAAAACACCTCAAAACGAAAAGGTCGACGTGAAGAGTTGCCTAGTCTTTGCCATTGTAGAGAAATTGGCCAATGATTGGATCCAGAGAGAGGCAGAATGGAAGCTGAAAAATCCCCTCCTATATGAATGGCATTGTCAGAGATGAGGAAGCGGTCTAATTTGGAGGCAATATGCTGCCTTCCAGCTCTGCGATTGCTCTAGGTAAACATTCCATTGTTGAATTGCATATCAATTAACCAGTTGTTTTGTATGAAGTCCTTGAAGTGGTCGCTTTCATTCTCAAGTTTGGATCTTCCTCCCTATTTTTTCTTGAGTCTAGTGATCATATTGAAGTCGCCTCCAGTGATCCATAGAGAGTGGATCCTGTTGGAGTTTAGCTTGGCAATAGTATCGAGCAGGTCAGTCTTGCTACCAATGTCCTGAGGGAAATATACGTTAGTAAGATAACCATGAATATTTGTTCCTATAATGTGGAATGTCGCTTGAATGATATGATGAGATGCATGAAAGTCAGAGAGTGTTATAGCCTGCGTATTCCATGCAATGGCTAACCCTCTAGATGCACCCGAGGAATCCACTGTAATAGAGTGACATCATGGCCAAGCTTTCGTTAGAATGTTTCCAAGAGTGGTACTGTTGCATTTTGTTTCTTGCATGAAGAAAATTTGTGGTTTCTCCTGCTTTATCTTGCTTTTTTATCATTCGATATTTTCCGAGACTGTTAAGCCCTCTTATATTCCAAGATGTGAGCTTCATGATTCACTATTTGGTAGGGGTTTGTAGTACTTAGTCAACTTGGAATATCTGCCTGGCTCCACCAAAATCTTGCTGATGGTGATGGTTCTTTGCAGATCCGTCTTCCTTCCACGCTTCTTAGAGTCCTTGGGAGATTGAGCTCCATCCCATTGACTACTTGGTTATATTCCTAGTTGGTGCTGCTGAAAAGCTCTGGAGATTATGACTTCTAGGTTGTCTACCTGGTGATCTTGGATTTTATCGAATTCTTTTCTTCTGCAAGCTTGCTCAAGACTCAAAATGTCGAGTCCTCCTAGATCTATACTCTCCGGCTCTTCCTCCATATTTTTCACCTGGATGTTACTATCCGTGGTGCCATTTGTGAACTGTGGCTGGTGAATAACACAATTTACATCCATTCCATTCAGTTTCCATACCGGATCCGACTTAGACGTATCCATGTTAGGCGGGGTATCAGATGAAGACAGAGGAGTCAGGATTGAGCCAGAGGGAGGGGTGGCTTGGGTGGAATTGGGAGGGGCATCTTCTTGTTGGTTTGATGATGGGGTAGATTCGGTATTCTTGGCAAGAGCATCAAAGCTGTTTCTGGTGGAGGGGATGGAGGAAGTATCATGGAGTGCTTTTTTCTCAGAGGTGGGTTTTTTATGGGTCCTTTTTCTAGAGGTAACTTTGGTAAACCCTTCAGGATCAGATTTATCAGCTGCATCATTGGTCTGAGGCTTAGAATTTAAAGGGCAGTCACGGAAGAGATGGCCATGGAAATGCCATTTTCGACATATGAAAGGTACATGTTCATATTCTAAGGGATGAATCCATTCAAAATCATCATGATAAAGACTTACCGAATCTGGGAGAGCTCTGTCTAGGCACATGTAGACACATATGCGAGCATATGAAGTATATCTTCGGAGCTTTGTTTCTTCAGCTATCTTGATGTACTCTCCCAATCCCCTTGCTATGTCCTTCAATGAATCTTCATCCCAATATTCCAGCGAAAGAGAATACATTCAGATCCACACAGGAGCCCGCTGAAATCCTCTTTGTCTGGGTGGAACCTTTCCACCCAGTCCCGTAGATATAAGCTGGCTGAGTTGAAAAAATATGGGCCACCATCAAGGACCCTATTACGATCTTCAATACAGTAGAAAACTGCCGTGAATAATTCTTTTGGACCGAGCTACAAGGTCACATGTCCTTTGCGTTTCCATTTTTCTGTTATCCAACCTTGAAGATATTTTTCAGTCGGCTAGAAGCCAATGAATTTACCGATGAGCGCATGGTCCTTCATGAACTGGATTTGAACATTTATCCTGTGACTTGGCAGTTCTATTTTGGGCCGTTTAGCCGCTATGGGCTTGCAGGTTGTAGATGTCACTGTGGGCAGATCCTTGTGCAGAGTTGCATCTCCCTGGGCATCGCTTGTCTTATCTACCGAATCTTGAGAAAATTTTGGTGGTTCTTGTGTCAGAGTACCTTCTCTTTCATCATTGCGTTGGGAGGAGATCTTTGTCATGTCCATGACTATCTTCGAGCCAGAGTCAGATGGGGGGGGGGGGGGGGGGTTGAAACCCTCCCCCCGACGGAATCGCCATTACAGGGAACCCTTTGAAACAGAATGACGATCGAACAGGCGAACGTGAGGGGTCTGCAAAAGATAGTAAGGGTAAGTCTTCTCCGTTGCAGAAGCTGAAAAAAACCCTAGTTGCAGACTAGAGCGCACGCATCCCAGTTGGTTGATGCAACCATCTATGTTTTGTACTTTGATGCTACTGTTAGCCATCTATAAATTTTGTTATATCTCACGATGGCTAAAAAGGTTCTTAAGCTTTCAAGAAATGAATTATTATGAAAAATTTGTGAGTTCTTGAAATCCCATTGTGTTCTTTATCCTAAGTCTACCAATCCGCTGAAAATCTTCACCCAAAACCTCCAAGATTATCCTGCTGATACAAAGGAACTATGATAAAAGGTTATGTTCATCATCTCATAATTCTCCCCTCCATTTCACCCTTTTTTCATTCATTTTAACAGTCATTTTCCTCTTCAAAAAAGGGTTTCATACTCTTCATTTACCCTTCATTACCCTTGAAAAATCCATTTAAATCATGAAAACCCCCCTTCATATGGTTTAAATTCACCCTTTTTATCCTATCAGAACCTCAAAAAGGCTTAAAAACTCACTTTTTAGGGCTATTTTCCGACCTTTTATTACAAGAAGGCCTTAAGCCCCTTTCGGCTTAAGCCCTCAGCCCCTCTTCTTCATGTGACCCGAGACCCGCGACCATTCGATAAATAATTCATCCCCCGATATAATCCTGTCCGTTGATCATTTTGATCTAACGGCGATTGGGCCTTCTTCCGCTCCATTCTCATTTCCCCCCACGATGAAATCCTGATCGTTGATCCATCAGATCCAACGACCATCGCTCCTTCACATTTCTTCCTCCCTCCGCCCCATTCATTCTTTTTGTGCGTCTGCGATGTAATCTGGACCGTTGATCTTTCAGATCCAATGGCCAGCACACTCCCGTATTTCTCACTTCACTCTACAACATCCCCTTCTACCCACCTTTCTCTGATAAGATCTTGACCGTCGATCCTCTAGATCCGACGACGACCATCACATCATCACCCTTTCGGCCCTTGCCCCACCTTTCCATTCCGCCCGCTTCCTTGCGAAAGGATCTTCACCGTTGATCCTCCAGATCCAACGGTGATCGCTCTTTTGCCAAACATCCATCCTCCCCACCATAACTTGTTTGTTCGCCCCTTCAACAGATATAGGCCGTAGATCTCTGCAATTTAACGATCCGCACTTAACAACACCTTATAATCCATCGCTTGACCCATCTGCCAAAATTCCAAAACTGATGACGTCACAACCCATGGCCCACCTGTCTCCCGCCCGAGCATCTTCCTCCCATCGCATTCGCGTACGATCGTTGATCTACATCCCCGCAGATTGGACAGCTGACACGCTCCAATCGCCCAAAGCCTCCAACGTGCATCTCTGATGTGAGATAGGAGGTTTTAGAGGGACAAGCGTCAACCTCTAAACCGTATTGCGTTCCCCTAGGGAAAAACCACAAACCACCCATCGGCAGTGCGAAAACTGCCAGTGGTTTTCCGAAACCACTTTTGCCCAGTTTTGCGCCAAACCTGTTTTAAACCCCATTTGTGCATTTTTCCGCCCATAAACCCTCCATTGCTACATTTCACTCCTCTGTAAATGCTCCTTCGCCCTCGCCATCACCTATGTAAGCAGTAAAAACCTCGAACATAGGTTTTCATGACATTGTTTGTTTGTTTGCAGATTTTTATCGTGGCGAACAAGGCATGAAGCCATCCCACAGTCAAGAAAGTGGCCCCAGGCCAAGGGTGACGATCCTCGGGCTTTTTTTAAATGCAAAAGGAACCAACAGGGTTAAATTTCCATGTTTAAGTCAATGGATCATGACCATTGAGCATCAGATCAAAACCCTCCAATGCGCCAAGCCACATGTACATCAGTAGATAGTAAAGGGTGAAGATCAAAGGAAGCAAAGGAAGATTAAGGTCTTAAAAGATGATTAAAAAGACCAAGGACATATTTAAAGATGAACAGATCAAGAGTTTAAAGCAATATATCAAGGATTAAAGACAACATGTTAATTTATGAAAGCAAAAGGAAAATTAGGCCTAAAGATAGCCTCGAATACATCAAAAGGGAGCAGTTATTTCATCATAAATATCAACTGACTTCTTTGGCCATTCTTTATTTGTAAAGGCAAACAAGTAGTTATTACACAAAATAATATATTTTAAACTGTCAGAACAATTATTGTAAAGATAGGGTAGAGTCTTAAAATTCAATCTTTTCCACCTATATTTATCTCAGAAATTAAGACAAAGTTATTTAACAGAGAAGTAGCTGCAGATATTCTTACCTTATGCCCTGCGTGGTTTCCAAGGCTAGGAATGCATTTACTCTATAATTAATAACATTTTGAACCCTAGAAGAGTTTCACCTCCTCATTTGCAGCATAAATACTGCATTGGAACTCATTGTAAACGTTCGATTTTGATGACTGATGCTGGAATAATACATAGTCCTTTGAAGCTCTTGAAGAGAAATTGATGTCTTGGAACACATGCATGATCTGATTTGCTTGTTGATGGAGAAGGATCGTTTGTAGGATCCATAGGCTTGGTTGATGGTGAAGTTTTCTTTTGTTTATGTTTTCTAGTTTTCCATTATGTTTTCCATCTTGCTATGTTGCAGTAGGACAAAGAATTTAGATTAAGAAATGTTTTCTAATGGCACCTTAAATCTATTTTTCCTTCACTGCCTTAATGTTTTCTTCTGCTAAGATACATTAGAGAAATCATTTATTTCTCTCTAACAAGTTCTTAGCTCGTCCATTTCTTGAATAAATTAGATCAGTTAGCATCAATTATGATTTATGGTTAGCCCTGCATATTGTTGCCACTGAAATATTATGTACTTGGAATCATCACTTTAAAGCAGCTTTGTCTAGGTTTGTCAAAGAAGTCTGTTTAAAATCATGCTCTTTGCCTTTACTTAGCTAAAATTGTTTCAAGGAAACCTTATAGTTGTAACTTTGGATGTTAGAGTTTTCTCTCCTTGCTTGTGTATCTTAACATTTTTTTTTTTTTTTATCCTGTTTGTCTTGCTAATTATCTTAATGTCTGAAATCAAATGGATTAGGTTCTGCTTATGCCTTTGATTCCCTTGCTGTTTTTATCAATTTAATAACTCCCTCAGTTTACAAGTATATAAAGGATTCGATTTCAGCCCTTTATTAGTTTGTTTTTCTCAATCTTTATGTCCATTTCATAAATCCTTCATAACCTTAAAAGATACACCAACCAAGTAAACTTGCCCTGCAAATGCTCTTAAACACCATTGACTAACTTATCTGGACCTTGTTAGACTCCATTGCCCAATAACTTAACAATATTCCATGTTTCCTATCTAAAATATATCAAAGTATCATACCCAACCAAAAAACAATAAAAATACCTTGCACTTAACATCTAGCCTAAAATCAACCCTAATCAGTAAACAAGACATATCTTTGCACACATTGAGAGATCGCTCTCCAAATCCAGGAAGGCTTGGTCCTTGGATTCCAAAGCTTGGTTTGATGTTACCCTTGTCAATTTGTATCTCAATCAATCTAGCAAATTACGAGGAGCTAACAACTACATTGGCTAGTAGATCTGCACTAGCATTCTGCATTCTAGGTACAGAAGAAATATTAAAGGCTAAGAAATGAATGGTTAATTCTTGGACTAATGATTGATAATGCTTTAAATGTCCAAAATTACAATGAATGGTATTTCTTACCTATCTAACAATGATTTCTGAATCTCCTAGGACTTTTAGATATTTGATATTAAGATCAATGGCTTTGTACAAACCTTGGACTAATGCTTCGTATTCAGCTATATTGTTTGTACAATTGAATTCTAGTCTGCAAGATAATATGGTTTTTTCTCCTTCTGGGTTTATTAAAATACAACCAGTGCCTACACCATCTTCAAATTTAGAATTATCAAAATAAAGGGTCCAAAATAAAGAATTAACTATTGTTTTATCTACAAAATTTATACACATGGAACTATCTGTCTGGGAAAAATTCTCAATTTGAGATAACAACTGCATTATCAAAGAAAGGTGATGGTTGAGCATTGAAATTTCCCAAAAACGACTCTATTGAGTAGTTTCCAATAATGTAATTATTGAATGCTACTGGCTCATTTACTCCTTCAAGATCGATGAATTTATGTTTCATGAAATTTTCACAGTGTACTCGAATTTGATTTGGCTTTCCATTATATGGTAGCCACATATGCGACAAGTCTATTGCAAAATAACCATAAAGTTTTTCAGATCAGTCTTGACTTAAAACTAAGTCGTAAAACTCAGGAATATTAGCAACCAGTATATCAATTATTTGAGTAACCTTGGGATTTGATGACAATCTGATGGAAACACAAATTATTTCTCCTATCACCTCTACTCTGGTTCTATCAAGTTGTACTATATGAGTAGGGGAACTCTGAGGAGTTATGTTCAACTTAGCACAGACTGATTTTTGCATTATATTAGAGGAAGCCCCTTAGTATATTAAACAATTATGAATGTTTTTATTATAGATCTCATAGGTTAAGAGAAATGGAGGATTATGAGAGATGGATCGATAACCTATCATAATCAAGTATGTAACATCTATTTTAGTTGAAGGAGAAGGTGGCTTACCCATTTCATTAGAAGATTGTACTATTACTGAAGCAGGTAAGGTTGAAGCAGGAACCACATTTAAGTCTCTAAGTAAGATTTCCTGTTTCTACTTTAATTTAGTAAGCTCCTGAATTGAAATATTGGCCCTATTTTTCTTCATATCTTCAACTACATTTTACTCAATAGTGTTTGAGACTACCATTTTCTTAGATGTAGGTGGAATATCTGAAGTAATAGGACTTGTTTGTGTAGCCTTTGAAGTAGACTTTTTGCATACTGATTTATCCTTAGAAGGAGTTGAAATCTTTTGTTGTTGATTTGGTTGCATTGCTTCAGTATTCTTTTTTCTCCTTGTACTCACAGGGAAAGCTTCATGTTGTTCTTCATTTGGTAAGATGAAATCCCACATTCCATTTAGTTCAACTTCTTCTTCTTCATCATCCTCTTCTTCCTCTGGTTTCTCTTTCTCTGTATCTTGATCAGATTCATCATTATATATGATATTTGGAGGTTGAGTATTAGAGGACTGACCTTTATTGAAGTTTCTGAAAGTCTTTGTTGAGCTAGAATTTTCAGCGACTCATTTCTTGATATTTGCCATCTCATTTGTCATAATATATATATTTTTTTGAATACCTTCCACATCAAAAGGGTCTTTTGGCAGATTATTTTTAGAATCATCTTTGAAATATACCTTTTTTTATTTTTGATCTTATTGAGAATTCTTTTTCTCAATAGCAGTTATGCGTTTTTCTACAGATAGAGATTCCTTCATGTTTTCCGCGAGTGTCGAAAATTTTTCTTTATCAACAAAAATGGCTATATTGAATGGAAGAGATGAAATATACCACTCAATTCGAACTTCTGCTCCAGGAACTGATGTAGCAGGAGTTTTATTGAGTAATTTATTAAATCTTGAATTAAAATATTTTATCTTCTTACATGTTTTAGCTTTTAGATTTGATAAATCATTGATGAGCGTAGCAGTGGTCCTATCATCCCCAAGCTTAGCTATAGATTTCTCTTCAAACATATTCTAGCTAGTTATAGAGCAGGTAGGAAATGAAAATACCATGATATTGCGGATCTTATTAGAGTATACAGAAATAATATTACAACAAAATCCTCGTCAAATACTTATTTTAGATTGATGGCTAACATAAAAGTGTGAATGTGTTCTTCTGCCGGAAGACCATCATCAAGATTAAATTTAGGTAGCCAACTTTCAGGATATTTTGGAAGAGCATAAAGAGGAGCAGGCATATTTACTTCCATTAGAGCTTGGATGGGTGTGATGGATTGAGTTTGAGTTAAAGAAGAGGTAGGTTGAGTGCTAGGACAAGTTGAAGGGATAGTATTTTGAGTACTAGAACTAGTTAAAGTAACATTGATTGTTGGAATGGAAGTTGTGGAAGTGAGCGGAGGTAATGATGATGAATGGGATAATATATCACTGGAGATTGACTCTGATTGAGTCCTCTTTATTCTCTTTCGAGTACTATTGATGAGAAATTCAAAAAGAAGAATTCCTGTCTTTTGACTTTCTGATCGAGTTAATATTCTTCGAGGTTATAAAGAAGACAAAATACTGATATCCGATATTTGATAAGATTCAGGCTTTTCAGCAGAAATGGATACTCATTCTAAATTTTAAGGATGATCAACTTTAGATTTTAAAGATGAGGATCTAGATAATTTTTTGGAAGTTGATGGGGATCTAGAGAGATACTCTTAGATTGACCTTTATATTGATCAGACCTTTTTTCCATTCACAAGGCCCTCCTTCTAGTGCCAGAATATTTGAGGCCCCAGAATTCCGCTGCCCAAAAATGGGGGAAAACCACTCGGTCCAGACCTTAAAGCAGCTCCTTTTTCGTTTGGTGTAGTGGCTCCAACTAGGGATAATGGGACCAATTTCCCAATAAGGATGATTTTGGGGTGTGTTTTGATTATACAACATGCAATCAAAAATGATTATAATCTATCACATGCATCTATCTAAACTATTTATTCTATTACATACTCGAGGTGTTTCTTCCTTTATGTGATCTAAAGAGATATTCTTCAAATATTAGTAATATAGATCATTTAACAGTTGAAAGAGATGAAAATTATGTAAGATGATTCTTCTAACAAAATAGTTCAATTAGAAGAATTGTGAAAAATATATCGCATTGATTATATATTCAACAAGAAATCAAAGAAAAATATTAGAACATAAGTGCATGTAACATTCATCTATAATAACATTTCAAATATGTAATGCAATAAAAATATGTCTGTCAATCTATAAAGAAAGACTTAATACAAGTGAATAGAAGTACCATATGTACGAAGTTCTACTCATGTAAACTGACAGTAATTGATCCACTCCTCTTCACTTTCAAGCAATTTAAAGAATACAGTAGTGCAACATCAGTTAAACAACTTTAATTGTCAAAAGATAACAGACTGTGTTCCATTAATTCATCAAAGCATTCACAAACTTACAATAGTGCATTCTTTGCAAATGTTTTTGACAAATTTCTGACCCTTCTCTAAATGCATGAGACGGGTTTAAATACTAAACTAACTATGTTCTAAAATAGATTATTACATAAAAATAGAGGAGGTTTCAAACAAACATCCTCATAAGACTAACTTTAGCTACAATCTAGGAAAATAAAGTAACAATATGAATTAAGAGCTCTGATCTTTCTTTTGGATTTCCTCCCGAAGTTGACAAATATCTAGCATGGGATTGAGCTAAGCTGGCTGTGAAATCTTTGATCTGACCTGTCCTTTGAATATCGCATTTGAGAGTGTTGGCTGCGATCTTCTTGTTGATCCTGTCAAAGACTACATGATCTGGTATTGATAATAAGGTTTGATCAGAAAATTCCAATAATTTTCTTGATCAAACTTATTTACTTTTTTAATTATTTCATCTTGTGCTTCTGCCTTTTGTTTCCATTGTGTTTCCAATTGTTTTTCTTTTGAAAGCACTTTAGACATGCACTCTTTGATAAGTTATTCTTTCACAAGCTGTTAACACACAAATTCAATAATTTCCTTTGCCAACTTGAATGCTTTTGTTGCTGCTTTATCTGCCTGTTTTATCTGTACTTCCCAATCTTTGAATAATATTTCCTTATGGAACTTATCTACCTGGGGTAGATAAGCTTCTTTGCCTGAGTCTGATGCTTGCCATTGAATGTGTTCACTGATTTTATTCTTGATCTTCTCACATTCAATTTTCTGGATAGCTACTTGTTGGATCAATATTTTACTTGAGTCACAATAAGAGCTAGTAATAGAAGCTTGTTGGCAAAATAATTCTTGTTGTTTCTTTAACTTAGCATTTACATCCAATGCTTCCTTTATGAATTGCTATAACTGCATCTAGCTTTGTGATTTGGTCATTGCTGCTTCTAGTTGTGTTTGATTCTCAGTGATTTCTATTCGATGCTGCAAATTAAGACTCTTAAAATATTTTTGAAATTGTGCCATCTTTGATTTCATTTTCTCACTGGAGTTAGATTTTTCTTGGTGTAACAGCCTCTCTAGTTCTTGTATTATGTCTTCCTTCTTCTTTAGTAACATTTTAACCTCAGTCACTCTATCAATAGTGGCAGTAGCATATGCCCCTGCAAATTGTGATAATTTGTTTAAATGTTCAATAGGATCAGCTAGGGGATACTTTCATAAAACTTTAACAAATTCATTTGTAATATTTGAGACTGTATTATCAAATTTTCTCTTTTTGCTTCTCTTGACTACAAAATTATGAATAGTATTGTAGAAGATATCCAACGAAGGGATTTCCTCAACTTGTAACACTATCTATTTTGTAGGGTAAGCAGGAATGATCTATCGATCATGAGTTTTTGGAACTTGTTGTAGTGGAGTAACAATATCCACTAACTTTTGGGAATCTTCAGGTGTCTGAAAAATAGTAGCTTGATCAGTATTGGTATTGGTTTTAAGAGTTTTTATTGCTTCAGAAAACTCATCCCATTCACTATTCAAATTATTTGGTTGGGACTTGCCTGACTGATCAGGTGTATCATGATTGTGATGAACTTCTTGAGAAGTTGATTTTGTTCCATTAATTCCTTTTTCTCCTGCATCTCAATCTCTTGGATTACTTGATCAATTCTCTTTTCTGGGCTTTCCTTTTTTTTTTTCGGATTCATTTTCAGAATGATCTGAATTGTGAGATTGATGTTCTGATTGCCCCGACTCATCCTTAGACATGTCTTTTGCTTCATTATCCAAGCTAATACTTGGAGTACGTTTGTTGACATCTTCAATAGTTACCAAGTTAAGAGGAATTCCATCCAGTTTATTATTTTTGTATGTTTGGAAGGCTTCCAAATCATCTTGGTTGAGTTGATTGGATGCAAACTTAATTATATTTGAAAAATTTTCCATTTCTTGAAAGAGATCAAATTCGTCTATTTATTTTATAAAAGGCTTCATTTTGAGCTGAGTGATGTAGTTTTTAATTACATCATATGAATCATATGGCCATTTTGGTATTAATTCCAAATTCAATAGATTAATCTTTGAAAATTCCTTGTAGGCATGACCACTATCAAAAAGTGCAAAAGTACCGCACTGTAAAGGAAAATTAGGCCAAACGGCCTTCTTAGCATCTTTAAGCTGTTTAGAAATACCATTAACAAGATGGTAGGCTATCTCTCTTGCAAGTAACTTATCAGGAACATAATATGGTAGGACGCGGGGAGAAGCATAACTCTTAAATACTCTGTCATATGTGAAACTCTCTTCTGCAAACCATCTAGCAACAGAAATAATATCTATACTAGCCTCTTTGGAAATCATAGGGGTTTTTTCATTGAATATCATCTGGTGCACAGGAAACATGAATCTATGGAAAATTTTGTAAAAATGCAAATGGGAGTTTGAATCCCAAAGGGATCTGTGGTAAATGTGGATTGGGGTAGGGCCTTGGGTCGTCCATTTCCATCCCATGGTAGGAAAACTAGAAGAAAATAAAATTGCGTCCATGACATAGGCACTCATATAAAAGAGGGGTATTTCTCTAGATGAAACACTCCTTTTATTCCTATACTCCATGATGTGTTTAGCTAAATAATCAGATAGGATATTTTCCTAGTTCAGAATTAAAGAATTGACGATTGCGTCAAATAATGGGACCCAATCTACATAAAACCTAGTGGTATCAAGTTTTGCATATAATCTGGACAACTTATCGGCAACATAACAGTAAGGGGAAGGAACTTGGGAAATTGGGTACGTACCGAGTTTATCTCATTTAAGCTTTCCTTGGTCTTCTTTCCATTCCTTTATGAATTTTATCAGATCTGGATTTTTTTTTCTAAAGCTTTGAAGAAAAGCCTTGTCATATTTCTGCTGTTGGGAGGGTAGATGGTACATTGCTTGCAAGTCTTCTGCCCTAAATGACCCAATATTCTCGCCTTTTGAATCTTTGAATGTTCTGTCTTCTATGTTGAAGCGGTCAATTACCCACTTAACCATGTCTGTGTAAGGGAGAATTTTTGGCCCTACGGCTACCTTGTGGATGAATGAACATGTAGTGTCGAAGTCGGTTGGGTTTGAAGAAACAGATTTGCTTGTTGAAGCAACATTGTCTATTACCCTCAGATTTTCATCCTAAAAAATCTTATACATTTCCTCCCATGAAGAAATGCCACAATCCTATTTGTAGTTGGTGTCTAAAAATAGGGGAGACATGTCTGAGCTTTCAGTAGATGGCGTTTGAGAAATCTCTTTTCCTTCCTTGTTCATTTCAATTTTCCTCACTCCGTTAAATGATATCCTGATTTCAAGAAAACAGAGAAAACATTAAAATTATAGAGAATAAGGAAGAAAAACAGAATTTAAACAATTACGAAATTCAATCACTTCAACACATGCTTGAAGTAGATATGAATCTATCAAAACCTTACTTCTATTAAAAGTTATTAATCAACAATAATATTTTTAAATCAAATATCTTACACCTTCACGTGAAATGTCTATCGATCAACTTAAAGACGTGTATCTCATATTTCAATTCCATATGACATAAGTTATTTCGCATGCTTGAGTAATTAGATGCCATTCATCACATATCGCAACTTAGAAAATTTTCATTTATGATGTTACCCATAAATTATGCGAAATGCAATCCGCGCAAATCGCACATCGCAAATTTTATGCGGTAAATGAATTTTCTTTCAGTTAAGTCCTACGAATTGTGTAGTGCGCATTTAAGAAGTAAAATGGATGCGCTTTATGGGGCATTGGAGCTTTATTTTTATTAACTTATTGGCTCACCGGGTCCGCATAATTGCAACTTATACCAAATTTCTTTATAAGTTTGATCGATTAAATGAGGTGCGAGCGATTTTAGTTTATAACGACAATTAAAGCATTTGCAATAAGATTTTAATATAACTTTGGAAAAATCTTACCGCATTTCACAACCCGCATGACTTAGTGGGTTTCAAGTCTTTTAAGTTTGTAAGTAATGCGGTTTGGGATGCGCACTAAGGAATAAAGCGGAAAAGCACAAAGTAATTTTATTTTCTAAAGTTTTTTGACTTAAAGCTAAAAATAAATGAAAATGAATTTCCTAATTATTTCTAAAGGGTCCCCATTTATTTTAATAAATGGGGGGTGTTGTATAACACAACAGGTTCAGAAGTTTGCTAGCTGCAAGTCTTTCCAAATTCCAGTAACTTGAACAAAGCTTTATTTCCAGGTGGGAAGTAAAAAATAACCCTCTTCAAATATTGGCTGAGTATGAAAACTTGAAGAGAGCTCTAGGAGGATCAGTTCAGGTTTTTTCAGGAAGGTATAATAAACTATATAATTCAATACTGGTTGAATTAAATCCCCCTCCAGGACTGACTTTGCTTCACTACTCAGATGGTTTTGATGCTGATATTTCCTACCATATTAGGGAAAGGAATTCAACTACTTTGGGGGATATGCAAAAAAATGTTGTTGGAGTAGAGGCAAAGTTGTTGAACAAGAAGGCCAAAATAAAGGTTGAAAAAAGAGGGGTTAAAGAGGAGGATTCATCTTCATCAGAAAACATGCTGGATGTCATTGTGAAAATAATAGAGAAGTTGGTGGAGAGATTGACCTTAGAATTTTTTTTTTTTTGGCAGAGATAAACAAGCTCCTCCTCAAGTAAGAAATCCAAATTTTCGAAGGCCCCAAGTACAGATAAAGCAAGAAGAGAAGAGAAACCAAGGAGATCAACAAAATATCAAGCCTCCTTTTCTAGAGAACTATGCAAAATATGAGGAGACAACAAAAGATCAAGATTAGATTCACTATTTTGGTGAAGAAGAGGACAATTTATTTTTGAAAAAAGATTAACAAGACATGTTTTTTTCAGCCACAGGAAGAAATCATGCATATGGAATCGGAATATTAAAAGAAGGGGTACCAAAATTCCATCATGGAGGTACAAAAATAATACAATTTGAGAAACAAAAAGGTCCCAATAAATCCTCCAAAGAATGTCCAAGTTGATGCTCCTACCTCTAGCCAAAAGAAAGTTGATCCTCCAAAGGATATTCCTGAAAGGAAAAATGCAACCCTTAAAGAGGTAGAAAAAGGTCAATCATCTTCCAATTTAGAAAATGAGATATCAAAATCAAAATTTCTATTCCATTTAATGAATTGATTAAGAATGATGTATATAAAAATCAAATTGTCAAAGGCTTGAAGATATGAGAAGTTTCAGATACTATCAATTTGAATGATGATCATCCTGAATTGATTTTTGGCCCAAAATATTATGAAGATTCTCAAGATGGAGATGTCCCAAATTTTTATGTCAATTTTAATGTGCATGATTTGATTCTACATAATGTAATGCTAGACTTAGGTGCATCACATAACTTAATGCCAAAGTTTTTCATGCAAAAAATTGGCTTAGATATAACAAGATTATACAAAAATCATTTCTCTTTTGATTCAAGTAAGGTAAAATGTTTGGGTTTGATCAAGGATTTGGTAGTCTTTCTCACTCAAATCCCAGGAAAGAGCTTAGTAATGGATATAGTTTTTGCTAACATTCCTCCAAAATTCAGTATGCTACTGTCAAGATTGTGGTTTGCAAAATTGAAGGGTACTCTACAGATGGACATGTCATATGCCACAATCCCTGTTTTTGGATAGCCAAGGATATTGTAATGAGAAACCTTGATGAAGTACATGGTAAGTGAAAAGGAAAGACCTTATAACCATCCTATTTATTAGGTGCATTATGATATGTATTCTTTCATATTATATAATGATATCTGTTTGGAGGAAGATGGTCAAAACATGGACAACAAATCAATAGAGAATGCAGGTGAATTGCAAGAAACAAAGTCAGAACATAATGAATATAAAGAGGGCCTTTGGAACATGTATTTTGATGGATTAGCCAATAAAGAAAGGGATTGAGCTAGTGTATGGATAATGAGCCCAAAGATGGACAAGTCAAGGCTATGTTCTTACAAATTAGCCTTTGAATGCACAAACAACATGACCGAGTATGAAGCACTGATTATAGGACTGTAGACTTTAAAAGATTTGGGACGAAAGAGGATTTCAGTCCATGGAGATTTAGAGCTAGTTATTAACCAAATTAATTGTGTGTATCAAACCAAACATCCTAGGATGAGAGGCTATATAAATTCTGTCCTAGAAATGCTGCAAGTGTTTCCTGAATATAATTTGTCATTGATTCCTAGAGAAAAAAATGCAATCGCTGATGAATTGGCCACATCAGCTGGTACATTTAGAATTCCTATTTATCCTCAGATAGGAAATATTAAATAAAAATAAAACATAGACCGATAGTGCCTGATAATGTAAATTATTGGCAAGTGTTCAAAGATGAAAAGCAGCTTGTTAGTTTTCTGCAAATGAGTAGAAAATTTTAATTCACATATAAATCAAAAAAACTGTTTTGGGAGGGATGGACAACATAATTTAGATTTAGATTTTGATGAATTTTTAAATCAGATATCTGGTATGGATGTTATATAGTTGAATAACAATACAATTCTGAAAGGTTTGGTTCCTCTTGAAGAAATTTTGACCATAATGATGTAGCAAAGAATCCTAAATTAGTTCCCACTGAAATTGAAGTAGAAGACTGTAATATAGGGAAAAAACAACAACCTAATATTGTCAAGCTTTCAATATCCTTAACTCATAAATTCAGAAAGAAATACCTTGATCTCATGAAAGAATACCCCCCACCCCCTTCTATTCAAATCCGACCACCCAATTATTCGATGAAATCTGGTTTTCGATCTCGTCGTATAAAAATAATTGTGTTTCTGTTTGTGGATTGGATGAGAAGGTATGTGGGTGAGGACCCACTTTTACGTGTCATATATTCCTATCACCAGGTGTTTAAGGAGAATAGAGGGGATATAACAATTCACTGATATTTTTCCGAGAATTCCCATTTCAATTCTTCCGAGATTCAAGTTATAATATGAGCCATAGGCTCATGTCTTCTCTCTTTCAATTATCGTATATCCACGTTACATGGCTGATCTCCACCTTCCACATCTTCTCTGAAAGATGATCTCATAATTTTCTTAAAAACACCCCTTTGAATTTCTTATGAGAGTCTTCTTCCAAGATGATGTCATAATCCATGTCATATCACATATCAACCTACCCTCCAATCCACGCATGAAACTTGACTATCCCATGTGCTTCCTTCCCCACTTGGCTATTTTTGAAAGACACGTCTTTGAATTTAAAGTTATCTCTTGTTGTTTTAAAGTTAATTTACTCTACACTTCGTAACATTTTCTTGTTAGAATATTTTCCAAAACATATTGAAAATATTTTTATTTTCTTTGCACTTTATAAAGTTATAAATATATATATATATGGTTGCCTATAATAAAGCATTAATTTATATTGAAGCACATTTTTTGAAAGCTGTGCTAAAAAACAAACAAGTCTAATATGTTACATTGCTACTTAGTCTCTGCCTCTTATACATAAAGTAATTGATAACAAAAGTTAATTTTTCCACCAAAGATGCTTATAACTTGGAATTCTGTTTTTATTTTGGTCTTAGATTAGTAATATGATGTCATGGAGTTCCATTTTTAGTCTTCATTAAAAATTCATGGGCTTTTGTTAGAAGTTTTTGTATATTTATTTATTTTAGCTTTAGCCATCATGGTCTTCATGTTTTTTGAGAGTTCTAAATTTTGAATCCAATCATAATTTAGTTCGTAAATTATATTGGTTTTTCATGTGATCGATTAATTTTTAGAAAAAGATGTTATACTCTTTTGTGAAATTTTTAGCATTAGGAGGTAAAGTAATCTATTTTTGGTTTGACTATTCAAGTCGTGACGTCTTATTTTTTTGGATAAGAAAATATATGATTTTATTGTTAATTATAATAAATATTTTTATGAGATAAAACTATATATCTTTTATTTATAAAGTAATTACATTATATGTATATAAACATGTTTATTTTTTTAATACATATATCATAAAATGATTGAGACAATTATTGGCATGAGGTGGTGATGTAAGCTATATTTTGGTTATCATAAAATCGTTGACACAATTATTATAACTATAAACATATTAACTATAATCATTCATATCTTTAATCAACATTAATAGATGTCTTTAACTAACATTAGTAAGTAGAGATATAACATATATATATATATATATATATATATATATATAAACCTCTTAACATTTATATCTTTAATCAGCATTAATAGATATATTTATTTATTATTAGTAAGTAAAGATATAACCTCACAAAATTATTCTATCTATAAACTTCTTAACATTTATATCTTTAATTAATATTAATAGATATATTTATTTAACATTAGTAAATAAAGATATAACCAAAAAAACAAAAGTAGATTATATATATATGTTGATAATTTTATGAATTGATTTTTCAAATTTATTATTATTAAAATATATTAAATATTTTTTATTAATATATATATATTTTTAACTGAAATGGTTATTTTTTATTTATAGTAAAGTCTAGTCGGGTCGGGGCCAACTATCCAGCTTCCCTATACATGATAATCAACATTTCAAGGAATGCAAATTTGTGAAGGATTTCCATCGTTTATGCTAAGTTTGCCTTGCGTGAGAAGGCAACCTTTGTTTGCATTGATATCAACTTGTTTGTTTGAGCCTCTGAGGATGTGGAAGAATTGGAAAGAAGAGAAGTCAAGCAGGATGAAATTCAATATTTGGAGGATCTTGTTTAGGACTGAATTATTGAATTGATCTTTCGAGTGTAGCATTTTTATCAAGATTATAGAGTCTCCAAAGGCATGAAAATGTCTAATTCCTTTCTCACATGCAATTTGGAAAGATTTTAATAGGCCAAGAATTTCTTCTTGCTTATTTGTTTGTTGCTGGAGACCCCAGCTGAAAATATCTCTTCTTGTGCCATCTGAAGAGTAGAGCCCACCTCTAATGGCTGTTGTCCTGGGATTTCTTTTGGAGGCTCCATCGAAGAAGATCGTTGCTTTACGCTACTTCCTCCAACAAACTTGAAATATTTCATCTGAGTCCCTTAAACACCACCCTGGATTGGTGAAGGGTCTGGCTGAGGTTTGATTTATGTCTCAGAAAACAAATGTTCCCATCCATTAATTCTTTTCTTCAGGGAGGAGAGAGTAGTCGGGTTTATGGGATTGGTTGCTCACAGTTTCAAGGAGGAGAGATTTGGCTTTAGCACCAACCGTGGAGGGGAGCCAAGAAGTATTGTTGAAGATCTGTTCATTTCTTGCAAGCTAGATTTTCCAGTAGACATACTTGGGTATGGTTTTCCAAACACGGAGCCAAAGGGACTTTCTAGAGATAACCTGAGGGTAAAGCTCCCTCCATGTGGAAAATAAATCCACAACAGAGATTTGGAAAGGAGTTGTGACATTGATTCCTTCAAGGGTAAAATTACACACTTCTTTGGAA
Organism: Pinus albicaulis; assembly: GCA_034641835.2. NCBI lineage: Eukaryota > Viridiplantae > Streptophyta > Pinopsida > Pinales > Pinaceae > Pinus > Pinus albicaulis. The sequence continues at coordinate 21,420,287 of CM076571.1, forward strand.
AAGGAGAAGTCCACAAAGAGATGATTCATGGTTTCAAGGGTATTCCTACAAAGAGCACATCTATGAGGGCCTACAATACTTTTTTTTAATATGTTTTCCCCTGTCAAGATATTCTTGCGCATTAGGACCCAAAAGAAAAAATTGATTTTGGGGAGGCCCATGGAGTCCCACACATGTTCCCAAAATATTGCTGGTTGATTCATCTCTTGCTATGTTTGTAGAAGTAGAAAACCTTACGTAACAGTGTAGGTTCCAGAGGCACCCCAGCCCCAAGAATTTGAAGCTTTCTTGTGGGCTAGAGCAAAATTACTTAACTCCGCTTTGAGAATATTTTGTTGCAATTGCAGATGCTATGGAATTCTTGGGAAGACCCAAGATTGCCAATTTCCTGCCTCATCTCACTTGGAAATGTTTTCAAGTCTGCGAATGCCGTGCTGGGACAACCATTCGTGGATCTCTTTAAGAACTTCAGATTTGGCAAGGGGCGAGTGACCCATTGATGAAATATTTTCACAACTTAGTTTTCTTTCCATTACCAGGAATGCGATATAGGTGCTTCTGAAAAAAATCGATTCCTCTCCTATAGAGGTTCCAAATCAACGAACCTTTCGAGGTGCTGTTAGCCTGAAAATTCCTTAGGGACACACCTTTGACATATTTTTTCCTTAAAATTTGGCTTACTGGATGATATGGATCTGCGTGTAATTTCCATAGGATTTTACAGCCAATTGAAATGTTGGCCTGGGAGGGGTCTCTGATCTGATGACCACCGTCCCGGATTTGGCGTTTCACCAAGTCCCAATTAACTAAGTGGAATTTCCTCTAGTTTCCTTTTCCTCCCTGCCATAGGAAATTACGGATTGGATTTGAGATCTAGTCTGTGGTGGTCTTGAGTGGCAACAGAAAAGAGAATTGATAAATGGGTAAGGCAGAGATAACATATTTGATGAGGATGAGTTTTCCACCATTCGTGATCCACTGGCATCCCAGGAAACAATTTTTTCTTTGATTTTAATGATAAATTATACCCACAGATAGCTCTTGTTTATTCCAAGAGTTAGTGATAGTCCCAAATATTTTTTTTTGTCCCAACGTGCGTAGCCAACAAAGCCCAAGATTTGTGTGATTATTTGGATTTTATGCTGCTCTACATTCCAGCCATACACAACATTCTTGCTGTCATTGATGAGAGCACTAGAGACTCTGCAATATCTGCGGAGAGTAGTTTTAAAGGCCTTAGAAATCCTTGTGGATACTGAGCCTAGCAGGAGGGAGTGATAAACAAAGAAAGCGTGGTTAATGGGCTCCAACCCATTCAAAATTCTTAAACCTAGAGCAGTCCCTGTGGATTTTTTCACATACAGTATCTCGCTGAGCGTGTCAGCCATGAGAATGTACATGAATGGGGAGAGAAGGCAGCCTTGCCTTAATCCCCTAATGGATTTAAAATAACTGGTTGGTCTTCCATTGACTAGCGGTGCTATCCATGGATTATTAGTGCAGGCTTTGATCAGGTTGACAAACTCAGGGGAGAAGCCAAAGGAGAGAAGGACCCTAAAGAGGAAGGAAAGGTTGATCCCGTCGAAGGTGTTTTCCATATCAAGCTTGATAAACATTCCTTTCTCCTCCCTTTGATAGCTGGAATGCATTTCTTCTTGCACCTGAATGACATTGTCCAGGATATGTCTTCCTTTGACAAACCCTCCTTGAGAGATGGAGATGAGGTTTCCAAGAAACAGTTTGATTCAGTTGGCAAGAAGCTTGGCAATGAATTTATACGAATCATTGCAGAGGGAGATAGGCCAGAATCTTCCAAAGGAACCAGGATTCACTTATTTCAGAATTATAGCTAAGAAGGTAGAATTAATGCCTTCCCCCACCTTTGATTTTTTCAAAAATCCTTTTATCATTCTCAACAAATCATCTTTGATAATGTCCCAATAGATTTTGTAGAAGTGGATTGAGAATCTGTCGGGTCCAGGGGTCTTGTCGGGTTCCATTGACCAAATGACATTCTAGATTTCATCATCAGTAAAAGGCTTTGTGAGGACTAAGTTGTCTTCTCTGTAAACCAGTGAGATGGGAGAAGAAGTCCAATATGTCCTCTTCGCTGCCAACACTCCCTTTACTATGGATGCTCTAGAAATGAGACTTAGCGGCAACTTTGATTTGATTGAAGCCTTTGCAGACCAACCCTTCATCTATTTTTATTTCTGAGATATGATTGCAGGAGAGGCGAGCTCTGTATTGGAAATGGAAGTAGGAAGTATTTTGATCTCTTGATTTCAACCATAGGCTGCGAGACTTAATTCTCCAGTATTCCTCTTCAATGTGGAAGGAGTGGTAGGAGTTGCTTTGGGCTATTTGTTCCTTTGCAAGCTCCACAAAGGTGATGCATTTTCTTTCCAATCCCATTTGCAAGTCCTCCAGCTGCTGGACTGCTTCCTTTATTTGCTGATTGGGGTGTTAGTGGGATTTTTGATCCACTCTTTCAAAGCTTGCTTTGTGGCCTTTAGTTTCTGCTCCCACACATAACTTGGGGATACAGTGACATAAATGGACCAAGCCAAGTGGACAGTGTCATAGAGACCTTCTATGTCAATCCAAAGGGGACTGAACCTAAAAGGAATCAGGCCCAATTTTTCTTCCTCTTCCAAGAGTAGAAGTACAGGCTTATGATTTGAGGTCAGCTTAGGGAGAATTTTGGAGGATACGAGTCTCTTTTCTAGCAGCAACGAACTTTGGACTAGGAACCTATCCAAACGAGCAGAAATATGATCTTCCCCAACTCTATTATAGGACCAAGTATAGAGTCCCCACGTGGGTTTGAAGTCCATGAGGTCCCATTGATGAACAAGGTCTTCAACCAAGGGGCGCATTTGGTCCCTGCTACTGTTGCCTCCTCTCTTTTATTTCGTATCTAAAGCAATGTTTAAATATCAGGATAAAATGATATTCTTGGGTGAGTGGAGCGATAAAAAGGAAGAAAGAGTATACCAACATTCTCTTTTTTCATCTTAAAGCACCAGAACGTAAATATTGAAAAATGAAAAGGTTAACTTACTTGTGTAATGCCTTACCTTGGTAAATATCCAACATTGGGTCTCGAAGGAGTTTTCCAGTTGATGTTGGTCCTTCAACCATAGAGTAGAAATTCCACCTTAGGAGCCCCTTGAGCTTACTGACTTTCCTGCATTTTCTTCCATTTCATCTTGCTGATGTCAAGAATAGTGTCCCCTTCAATTTTAGTCTCTTTTAGCATGAGGATTTCTAGAGGGTCCATTTTCTGAAGATCTTTGACGGCTTTAGCTTTTGATGGGTTCTCCAAGCCTATGCAATTCCAAGAGACTAATCCCATTATTTATTAATGGAGGGATTGGGAACTCCTCCCTTGGGAGGCCTAGTTATGGTGTTACTCCCAATGGAAATATCGATTGTGGGTTGACTTCCTTGTGTTTTTTTCCTTTCTGCCTCTTCCTCCCTTGCTTCTTTATGGGGATTTATTCCAACTCTTTTCGAGGGCCTCTCAAAGGTCTCATCCTCCGAGGAGCAGGAGGTGTCCATTGAATTCTTTCTGGTTATTTCTACATATGAGGGGGGGGGGGGGGGGGAGAGGAGAAGTCTGAGGTTGCTCCGGGGAGGATTTCTTCTTTGTTATATTTTTCAGAAGAGGGGAGAATGGGATGTTCCTTGCTATCCAAAATTATTTCTGGAGGGTTTGCTGAGATTTTATCCTCTTCAATAGGATTGGCTGCTACCGACGAGGGGATGGAGCTCCCTACCCCAAGAGCCTGCCCTGCTGTTGGGGCTTTGATCCATTTTTTTGCCCCTTTTCCTCTAGATTTTGATGAGGCTGCTTTCTGAACTAGGGTCCATTGCTCTTCTTTTGAGTTCTCACTTTCTTATTCAACCTTCTTTTTACAATGGAAAAATGACCACAACCATGGCAATGCTTGCATTTAAATGGAAGTTGTTCGTAATCCAACTCCTGGATATGGGTCCAATATGCAACTGTTAGTTTAATAGATTCTGGCAGCCCAAATTCTAAGTATACCTCTACACATATGCGTGCACAGGAGTATTGATATTTTCTTACTGCTTGGTAAATGTATTGGTCTTTGGAGGGACTTCTGATTCCTGCAGTGCAGAGGAAGGTGGGAAAGGAGCACCCACATTGGGACAACTGAAGGCACGTCTTGGGAAGGATCGAAATCGAGTGTCCATTTATTTAAATATAGCCCTTGAGGACTCATGAAATATGGCCCATTTCTGAATATGAGGCTTCTGTCTTCCGCATTTTCAAGCACAAAAATGAAGAATCCTTTTCCAACGAAGTAGCTTTTGATACCTTCCAAAACAAGAGGAGTCCAATTTCTATGCACCCAATCCTCTACGCCTTTGGGAGATGGCCAGAGATTAGTAAACTGCCTTATGAGCCCTCTTTATGCGAGATTCAATGCAGACCTGCAAGTTTCATCAACTGGAAGAGCCACCGAAGGGATGCTATCCAGTTTCTTTACAAATTTCTGCTTTGAATAAGATAGGGGATGTTTGCTACATCCTACTACTAATTTCTTGAATGCAGTCACTTCCGGAGGTGGAGGAAGGGGGTCGGATTCCCATCTTGTGGCCATGGCAGCTGGGAGCCTTTGCTAGGTTAGATGGTGTGCGCTCATCCAGAGCTTCAAATGCCAGCACGAGGTTCAGATCTATTAAAATGATTATTTATAATATAACTATATGTTCATATTTTTTTTTAATATTGATCAAAATTTCTATTTTTAATATAAAATCATCTATTTTTTATTACGAAATTATATGTTTTTTATAAAATATAACTATACCAAATATATAATAACTCCAAATAAACATTGAAAAAAAAAATCCTTAAGAAAAAATGAAAAGTTCTTAAAACTATATGTAAAATTATGTGTAAAAGGTTGTAACCAAAAATAATATGTTGCCAATCTATTAAGTTTCCTCATCACAAAAGTCTATGATTAGAATATTATTAACTATCCATAGTACATAAGTTGGAAATTGATTTATTTAAAAATGAAAAGTTCTCAAAATTATATGTAAAATTATGTGTAAAAGGTTGTAACCAAAAATACTATGTAGCCAATTTATTAAGTTTCCTCATCACAAAAGTCTATGCTTAAAATATTATTAACTATCCAGAGTACATAAGTTGGAAATTGATTTATTTAAAAATTGGAAATTGATTTATTTAAAAAATAAAAATAATTAAAAATTATGTTTAATGAATAAGAAAAAATTATATATATATATATATATATATATATATATATATATATATATATATATATATATATATATATATATATAATTGTTAATATATTAATAATTTATATAATAAAAACAAAGTATATCTATATTTAAATATAGATTGGATTTTGATAAAAATAAATAAAATAAAAAAATATAATATATATTTATTGCAATTTTTTATTTTAATATAAATATTATTCCAATAATTAGAATTTGATTTATTAAATAAAATATAATTACAAAAATATTATATAAAAGTTTAATTAATATTTAAAAAAATAAATTAATATTATAATAATTTATTTAAATAAAGTGCTTGTTTAAACCACATGTAACTATCAACGGTCTCAAAGCATTGAGGGAGATCAACGGCTGTTGGTGAAAAGTGTGACCCCCCCGCTCGTTCGACGTTTAGTGAAGACAGGAGGGGGGCGGGCATCCATGATTTGAGGTTTTGAATAAGCTTCCAAGGCTAACGTAGCAACACTTGGTGAAAAATTAACCCTCCTCTTGAAAATACTGGATACAACCACCCCCCACCCGCAATACTGTTGGAACGGGGTCTCCTAACAAGCTGCAAAACTGGTCCATTTTGAATATTTTTGATTATATTGTTGGCCGGATAAATCGATCTTGTGGACAAGATCGATCTCCCTAGTACCAAAATGGTAATCTAGCAACAAACAACCAAATGAAATAATCTTATTTTCAAGGCTTGACATGAGGAACTGATGTGTTAGACTTGCAAAGGAGGAAGTATGAGTGATAATGAGCTCATACACATAGCAGAATGTCAGGATGACAATTTTCAGTGTAACAGATTGCCCCCTAAAGTGCAAAGTATGGAATAGATGAAGCTGAAGTCTGTCATATATGAAGAGTGCAGTACTTTGTCATTTCAAGGATCATCCTGTGGACACCCCAGTCAGAACCTGTAAAAAAATTCAATGCAAAATATATATATACATATCATCGCTGAGGTAGGCATTCCCATACTCAGATCAAAACTAACTAGAAACCGATTCAAACTGTTCTGATACAGGAATGATTTTGAATACACCACGGTATAGACATGTGTAGACACAGTATGGACGCAGAAATTTGTTTATGAATAGTCCACTGTATAAAGGATAAAAAAATTCCTTGCAGCCTGGATGGTAGAAACTAGATCCAGGGTCTTGATTTCCGCATCTCGAACTAGTACGATTCTATCCATGTGAATGAATGTGTCGAAGTCGAACATGGTAGAAACCACTTGATTACTAGTCAATAATGTAAACTATTAACAAGTGTGAGAGTAACCACCAGTAATGTCAATGGCTCTCAAAGTACTCAGTAAAATCCATGAAATGTGAATGAATGAGCTGAAGTTGAACATGTCACGGAATCATTCGATTGAAGGTTAATGATGCAACTTCTCATCGAAGGCGGGAAACCTGCCATTGAGGCCTGCAGATTTCAAGGTACTGACGACTTCTAGATCAATTTCCTAGATAATGAGCTGTCGTCGATAGAAAGTGATCCGTCGTAGGCAAGCCCACAACACAAAATCATAGATCAAGTTTTGAAGAAATATATTGGCAAGAACTGACTCAGGGATGGTCAAAATGGATGACATATATTTTGCATATGAATGGTTTATTTGAAATGTCCTCTTGAACACATAACGACACTGCAGAAGGCTTGGTGACAATTGACCCAAAGCTAATACCCAGAAATCGTCTGAAGACTTTCAAAACAGTTTGATTAACTGTTAGGCAAAGGATTTCCCAACCCAGGTGAAAAAAAGTGTCGTGTTTAAGAGTTGTTAATTGGATTTTCGAAAATCAAAATACAAAAAACAAGTCCATTTTTCTCTCTTTTCCCCCACCATTTCTAGCAAGTACCTCTTTATTTTTGACAAGCTTGAGGAGGATAACATTTGCTTGTTTATAAGCTCATCCTTCGGATGAGTCCAACTTAGTTTAAGATTTGAACCCTAAGAAGGAGTGGTTCGTTCTTGTTTAAAATTGAAGAGGTCCTTTACTGTTAAGTTTTAACGAGTTCAGTATAGGAGAAACTCGGTGTATTTCAATTTTAGGGAGTTAGAAGAAAAAACCTAAGAAAAATCCGTGGGTGTAATTTTTCGTAAATTTAGTCTCTCGAGCCCGAAAAAGGATAAAATAATGCGGGAGAGAACTCTATTGACCGTAATTAGTCAACGTATACCTTTTTCGTAAATAGTCCATTTCAGTCCATAAAAGGGGTAAACTTATACTGAAGGGACGATCATTCATTTTCATTTTTAGAGAGTCTAAAAAGGGATTAAAAGAGAACTCCATAGTTTCTCTTTTTTGTAAGTTTTAAGGAGTTCAAAAAAGGGATAAAAATGTACTCATGGTTTTCACTTTTTCGTAAGTTTTAACGAGTTCAAAAAAGGGATAAAAATATACTCCTGTAGCCGAATTTCAATTTAATTTACGAGCAGGAAAAGACGGAAAGAACTTGGCATTTTCATGTGTTTTACGAGAATGAAATATAGCAAAATAATCTCGGGATTTTCATGAGTTTAACGAGTCTTGAAAATAACCAAAATTGACTGAAGATAGGTTTCATTTTTACAAAATCTTGAAACAGAGAAAAAATATGCTTCATAGTGGTTTCATTTTTACACAAGCTTGAAACAGAGAGAAAACTGTGCTTGATGCCCCCTAAGCGTAACTGTTAAAGCACATGCCCCCCCAGCTTCATTTAATTCAAATAAGTACAAAAATGGTAATTAATAGCTGGATGGAATGAAGGTTCATTTACGAGATCATATGAAAGACCCGACCTAAAACTGTAAGAAAATTATGCAAACACTGAAATAACTAACCTAAATATATGACTTAACATTTACGAGATCTAGTCAAAGACTCGACTCAATTAGGGGAGGATTTGTTTCATTTTTTAACGAGCTTGACATAGGAAAAGAACTATGCTCATGGCAACATGTTTCATTTTTTAATGAGGTTGACACATTCAAAGGAACTTTCCTCTTGATACACTAATTCATTTTTAACGAGGTTGAAACAGTAAAAGGAACTTTCCTCATACCTTATTCATTTTTTAATCTATTAATCCACTGTCTACAATCTACCTACTGATTCATTTTTTAATGAGGTTGACATAGGAAAAGAACCGTCCTCATACCTGATTCATTTTTTAACGAGGTTGACTCAGTAATAGGAACTATCCTCTGACCAACTGATTCTTTTTTTAACGAGGTTGACACAGTAAAAGGAACTATCCTCGTAAGAATCTGTTTCATTTTTTAATGAGGTTGACACAGGAAAAGAACTGTCCTCAATCTATTGATTCATTTTTTAATGAGTTTGACACAGGAAAAGAACTTTCCTCATGGAAGCTTGTTTCATTTTTTAAACGAGCTTGACACAAGAAAAGGAACTATGCTCTCGACTAACTCATTCATTTTTTAACGAGGTTGACACAGTAAAAGGAACTATCCTCACCTTCATTGATTCATTTTTTAATGAGGTTGACACAGTAAAAGGAACTATCCTCGAACCAATGATTCATGGCTTCCAACTGGAAGAAACACATGTCAATGGAAACACCTTGATCATGGCTTCCAAGAGGTCTTCATAAGAAGGAAGAATAGTTCTATGGAAGGAAAATATGCCAAGGGAATCAAAAGGGATAATAACATCGCGTTCAAATAATCTCATATAGTTTTCCATGTCAATTACCAGATCTAAGTCATAGGAAGTCGAGCAAACAGTGAGAGGCTTGCTTACATCAGTAACTGAAAACATGGGACTAGTTGCCACATAATTAAACTGTGGCGGGGTAGATACCACTTTCGTATGAGGAACATTCAAGGATGCCAGATAATTGGTAGTCGAATCAAGACTAGGGAACGAAAGCTGGTCTACAGTCACAATATTCCCATTGTGAGGGAAAGACATCACACGAAAGAGTGTCGACACTACAGCTTTTATTGCATAGACATAGTCTTTCCCAAGGAGTAAATTGAAATCCAAGGGGCCTCAAACTACCATAAGATCGATACAGATAGTTTTACCTTCCAAAGTAATAGAAAATTTAGGAAGGGTCCCTAAAGGTTCACTAATGGTTCTGTTAAAAGCTTTCATATTCTGCGTAATAGGCACAAGCTGAGGGGAACCCAAAGCTTTCCAAGCAGTTGAGGATAAAATACTAACAGAAGCACCTTCATCTACCTATGTGCAGTGTATGTCCCTACCACCAAACTTCACAGTGATTTGGAAAGGGATGGAGGAAGGAAGACGAGGTTCTGTCAGTCTATTCCAATCAAAGGAAAAGACCTCAGTACTTGGAGGGGGTTCTGTAGAAACAGGTGAAATGCCCCCCAACGTAGAAGAATCCGATGTAACAAGAAGAACCTGAGCGGTATGAAGTTCACTCTCTACAGGGAGAATGGGATCGACTGAATGTGAAATTGAATCGACCACTTGATCAACTAATGGATCATCAACCTGAGTGATATGAGTTTCACTCTCCAATGGAAGAGTGGGATCGACTGTACTTGAAAGTATATCAATCACTCCGTCAGTTGACGGTAGGTTGGGAGAAAGTTTACAGTAACCAGTTGGAAATTCTTGCTGTGGAATAGTAAGGTTTTCCAATCATTTTGAGGCTTCATCCATGTGAGGGAAAATGTGAGTTTGATGACTCCCTTTGCATAACTTACAAGGAAACCTAACTTTACCCTTTTTCCCAGGAGCCTGACTATCATTGGTTGATGGATCAACGGAAAGTTGATGAGATTTTTCTGACCATACTTCCAAGACCTTTCGAATACCAGGAAAATTGATAAGGAAGTGGTCACCCTTACAAAGCCTGCAAGGGTATTTGGGTTTACGATGCATGTTGGAGGTTTCCTCAACACAACTAACACTTACAACCATGGTTGGTTGGTTGACTTCTTTCTTATCTTTCTTCTTCTTCTTCTTCTTCCTCCCTTTCTTCTTCTTCCTAGCCACCTGGTTACTAGCGTCAAGGATTTTACCAAGCGAAGAGGAAGAAATGGAGGAAGAAATAATGGGCGAAGAAGGTAAAGGGTCAACAGAAGGTTGGTGATGTTGAGATGGTGAACTCTGTTGAGGTGAAGCATCCAATTGAGGTGGAACAATTGGAGTGTTCGGGGCCAACGAAGTTGAAAATAACCATATTGGTAAACCTATTGTAAATCTAGGTAATGAAAAAGTAGCCATATAAGGAGGACCAACATTTCCAAAACAAGGAAAAGTACTAGGATTCTCGTTAAGAGGGGTTCCTTGGTTGGTAAATTCCATAACAGTTGCCATTATATTCAACTTCAGTGAATTTTATTAACAATTTAAAACTAAAATTAACAATTCACAATTCACACCTAACAATTAAAATTCACAATTCACACCTATGGTCTCTAAAATTAAAAACAAACAAATTAGCACGCGCTATCAAATCTAGGAGTCAAACCACACAAAAATAGTAGATTCCCGTACTAAAAACACTAGTTGGTGATGAAATCCAACATCGTAGAATTTAATATAGAAAGGGCGGTTGGAACAGTTACTCCGACAACCTGCTTAATGAAATAGACTGGCACAAGTTTCTTCACAAAACCATCTTGAGTGAAGAGAACCCCCCAGAGAGTCCAAGTGAGTCTAGTTGACGTCTGCTCCAGGTACAGTGAGATCTTTCCTTCACCGTCACCTTAGGAAATAATCTTAAGTTAATGGACACTAAGGTTACCAACAGTAAGAAATACAACTGGGGGAACAATCTACGATCTGATTCCATGCGCAAGGGCAGAGTAACATGGTTCAATCCCCTTGAAGGATCCTCAACATGGTCAATCCGAGGTTTACCAACAAGTGACCCCAGGCTCCTCGACAATGGTTAATCTGAGGTTTACCATTTGTAATGCGCGCAGATCTTCTATCTTCCCCAATGAAATAGAATTGATTGTCTCAAAGGTTCGGACATGATCTCGTGATTAACTCCTTTAAGAGAAGCTTCCAGATTGTACCAATTACAATTGGATTTATTTCCTACCGCAAGATTTATCTACTTTTTTGTTTTAGTTGCTTTGGAAATTTAACTACAACCTATTCCAAAACACTAATCTTGATCTAGATTGGTGGAAAGAGCCCTAAAAATGTAAAAATTACTAGATGAATTTTAATTAAGCGCTGTGTTATTTGGGTTGTTATTACTCAAAAGGGTAAAGGGATATGAAATCAATAGTGTTATGACCCGACCCAAAAATGAATGAAATCGAATATGATAATGTAATCTTTTCAATTCGATGAATCCTAACTAATGTAAGGAGAGAGTTTCCATACACTTCCAACAATGCAAAAATTGATCACTAAGAGAAAATATAACAAATTCTCTAATGCACTAATTTCATCAATAAAACTAATGCAAATCAATTCCAAAACAATTTTTTATTTTTGTGTTTTTAAAACAAGCATAAAAATATCTAAATTCAAATCAAAGAAAACTGATCTAAATCTATGATTGATTTTTCAGAATGTAAACTATGCAGTTGTAATCTATGCACAATTCACTCATATTCTGAAAATGAGAATTCTAATTATGCAAATGTGATCTATGAAAGAGAATTCTCAAATACAAGATGATTCTAATGTAATCTAAGAACCAATCAAGTGCAAGTCAAGAAAATTGGGTGAGAGTTCCAAAGATCAAAAAACACTCAAAGGCGATTAATACTCATACACAATTTAGCCCCCCCCCCCGGGTGAATGAGGGGGAAATTTTTTTGCAAAATCAAAAGCAAAAAGATGTGAAATTGTGAAAATACTGAGAAAAAATTCCAAGTAATGACCAAAGGAAATCAAATTAATAATTTCTCAAAAAAAAGACTCAAAACACCCAATTAACGGAGATTGATGAGATGAAAAATTGCTGAAAGAAACTCATAAACAAGGCTTTTTTGACAGAAAAATACAGATCTGGGTAGATGCTAAGAATCCTAAATTAAATCTGAACTAAACTAGAAAAAAAAAATCTAAGTTTTTCAAAAAATTTAACAGGGTCCGCAAGCCCGAGAAGTAATGGGTGCGGTCCCACACTGTTTACTTAAGGAAAGTGTGAAACTGCCTGCACTGTGCAAAAGAACAAAGTGCGGTCCCTAGAAAAGTTCAAGAAAAACGTAAAAGATTTCAAAATTTTCAAAAACAGAGAAAACCTAAGCTACCCAGGCAGATATCCATCAATCAAAAACCAGGAAAAACTTTTCCTCAAATCAAAATAAAAGAGAACCAAAAACAACAAGTTCTTTCCCCAGCGGAGTCGCCAATTTGTTGGCCAGATAAATCGATCTTGCGGACAAGACTGATCTCCCTAGTACCAAAAAGGTAATCTATAAACAAACAACCAAATGAACTAATCTTTCTCTAAGCATATATGATTTACAAAAATCATTATAGAGGTGTAAAAGACTTACCGTAGGTCCAGTGTTTGTTCGAAGTTGTTGTTGTCCCTCGTGCACTTGAAGGAGTTATCCTTGTAAACCTGCAGTCACAAATAAGAAAACATTAAATAGCTCTTGTATAGTAAACATCATAAATCATGCCTATCATAGTGATCAAGGAATCCATGAAATAAACATTTAACTAACAGTTTATTGAGAAAAATGAATTCATTTGTATTAAATTTAAAAGAAGGAAAACCTTACAACCTTAGCCTTGATGTTGAACAGGCCTTCCCGGGGTCCGAAGTAGGAATATCCTCTACTCTGATAAGCTCTGCACTCCTCCAACCGAGACAGATAGAGGTATGTGATCTCTCCTCACAAAAATCTCAGTTAAATGAGTCTGAATCCCAACAGCACTTAACCTCAAATAATCTAAAACTTCAACTCCCTTTGAGGCTACCCAATGCCTCTTTTTATAGTGGAAAAGAGGAGGTTTCAGTTCCAACTATGAAGGGATAGAATCCTCCTTCAAAGGGATAAGCTCCTCACATCAAGGGGTTAGCTACATAAGGTAAGGGATACATGAACCTCAAAAGAGCGGTTCTGCCACCGCAAGATTCTTTCTAGAGGCTTCTAGAATTAACTTAAAGTGAGCTTTTTTGAGTTTACTTGCGCCTTTTTAATCTTTACAGGGGTCCGCACCCATAACAAAGAGAAAGTGCGTTCAGGTACGCAGGAGACATCAACATTAGGTGCGGGACCGCAGGCAAGATATAGAGAAAGTGCGATACCAGAGTTAAGGAGATTTTTAGGAATTTTTCTCTTATTTTCAAGGCTTGACATGAGGAACTGATGTGTTAGACTTGCAAAGGAGGAAGTATGATTGATAATGAGGTCATACACATAACATAATGTCAGGATGACAATTTTCAGTGTAACATATTTGAGGGAGATCAACGGATGCTGGTAAAAAGTGTGAGCCCCCCGCTCGTTCGACGTTTAGTGAAGACGGGAAGGGGGCAGGCATCCACGATTTGAGGTTTTGAATAAGCTTCCAAGGCTAACGTAGCAACACTTGGTGAAAAATGAACCCTCCTCTTGAAAATACTGGATACAACCACCCCCCACCTGCAATATTGTTGGAACGGGGTCTCCTAACAAGCTGCAAAACTGGTCCATTTTGAATATTTTTGATTATATTTAGTCTAACGCAGGGGTTTTGGGGTAGGTCAAAGCCCCAAAAGCATTGTAATGGGTGAAAGGGTAAACTAGGGGTCCGAAAACCATGGATTGCGGACCATAGGAAAGTCTAGGCTAGTTTGCTATAAATAGAGATGCATTTTGTATTGTAAAGGATAAGAAATGATGAGCTATTGATGCGATCTATTATTTAAGCTATCTGTTTGGGTTTTGGGGAACAGAATCCTGCTGGCTGTGTGCGCGGAGATCCAAGTGCAGCTATGTGCGGACCCTGCTGTTGTGTGCGTAGGTTGAGAAGGGAATTGTAAGGAAGAATTGATGAATGAATGAATGCAAATGATTGTTAGAGAACTGAATCTGTGAGTACTATTATGTGAATTACTGATGATTTCTATATTGTGCATTTTCTGTCCTTAAGTTGCAAAAGATCTGTACACTGTATTCTTGGATCTAGATCTATTATGTTCTGTTTATGTACTACTGTGTTGATGTTATAACAAGCATATAACTATAGATCTAGTGCACGTGGATGCAAATATAGACTTAACTAACCCTACGCAGAACAAGGTAATAGGGGATTACAAGACCTAGTGCAGCTCTGCTTGCTTTACCCATCCTTTCTTAGGGTGCGGAAACCTGGTTCCAGCACCCACCCATACTACTTTGGGTGAGACTTTGACCTACGCAAGCAGGTCACTATCGAAAGGGTCAGTAGTATAGGGGTTTGTTGGAAAACCTTGCACACCGAACCTGGGTCAGGACCCCTCGAGCCAACAAATGGTTCCGTTACCGGGACTGGAAGAAGTCTGAGAGAGGAATTGGGTAATGACAAGAGAATAATGGAAGCCTGAAAGAAAAGATATTGAAGACTGGTTCGAAAGACAGATCCAGGAGTTCGCAGTAAAAGAAAATCACAATGAAAAGTTAACGACGGAAAGGTGGAAAACTAGATACATTCTTACTCAAAGCTACGAAATATTCTTTGTAACCTTTGCGATTGAACTCCAGGAGTGGCTGGCTAGACTTGTGGAATTCTAGAAGTGCTGGAAGGACGAGCGAGTCACTCAGTGGACCCCAGAGCTACTCGAACAATTGGAAAAAACTGATAATACTATCACGTGTATGATGGATCACTGGGTGGATAGTGTGCTGGGAGGATTTGTGACAGAATTTTCCATTGATCAGTTTGTATCATACTCTAAGGCTGAATGACGATTCTTCAAAGGGTTTCAGCGCAAATTTCTGAGGACGTTACCGTTGCTGATCAAGAAATTACTGTACAAAAGAGTATTCTGTGTAGTCATACTAACTGAATGACCTCAGATCTAGACGGGAGTGCAACACGCAGTGGTAAATACTATCAGAACAACCTTGACGGAGGGAAATCCACTTACAATCTATTTCAGGATCCAGATACGCAAGATCCCCGAGCTACATCGCCACCTTGGCCGCGCAAAGGTAAGAATTCGCCTATACTGCCACCCTCCCTAGACAGTGATATGGCTACGCATATGAAACTACCTACCTTCAAGGGGGTAGGAGATGAGGATATCGACTAGTTTTGGTTCATTGTAGACTCTGTATGGACTGTGCCGAATGTGGCAAGTGATATGGTAAAAAGGGTGCAGCTGTCATTGGCCTTCGAGGACAGGGCCGTGGACTGGTATATGCGGTATATTGCCCAGAATGGGGGTGCATCTATTCAAGATATCAAGGATGCTTTGAAGCACTAGTTTAGGAAGCGGAAATCTTATTCCCAGTTGGTAGCAGAAGTAAAGGACTTCAAACAAGGTGTGTCTGAGTCAGTATGGGAGGCTGATCAGGGACTGAAGAAAGCAATCAGGGAAGGAGGATTCAAATATGATGATAGACAACATACGGAATGGTTCATCGCTATGTTGTTACCTCACCTGCGCATGCTAATGAGTCATCAGACCTTTGAGTCGTAGGAGAAGGCTGTGGAAGTCACTATGAAACTAGAGGCTGCCCCCTGAGAGGATATGTCTGCAGGGGTACAAAAAATCCAGGAACAACTTGGGGCTATGCATATGGAGATACAAAACCTATGAAAAGAGCGAGGAAAGTATGGTTGCGCAGATCTCTGGTGCATACAATGCAGGGTTTCTGGCTGCAGGGTTTCTGGCCATATGAAGGATCAGTGCCCTCTGCTGACGGATTACATGCAAGCAGGAGGACCTAGTCCGGTATGCCCAGGGGCAAGTAGGGAACCCATCCTATTATGAATAGGTTCAAGCGGACCTGTGCTCTGGTGTGATGATTGTCGGGTAGTAGGACTACATGATACGAACCATTGCCCTCGGCTAGGTGCGTATGTCCCAGAACTAAAGCAACAATGGTGCCGATTCTGCCGATCAGTGGGACATGATGAGTAGAACTGTCATACTTATGACTTAATGATGGATCATGGGAAATTATATAGGGTATAATAAAACCCTGCGTCACCAAGACTTTCTGCGCACTTTGGAGGATCACCGGCCCGAGGCAGAGGAGGTCAGGGAGTAAGCGCAGGACGAGGACGTGGGCAGCTAATCTGTTATAACTGTGGGGAAATAGGGCACTTTTACAGAGAATTCCCAAATCCCACCAGGCCATCATGCAAATATTGTAGGCAGTTGGACCATGAGGTAGAGGACTGCCCAATTTTAATAGCCAAGATGCAGGAAAAGCAGCCCACCCCTACGCAAAATGTACAAAGAGTTAAAACCGAGCTAAGAAAGGTAGAACCCTG
Organism: Pinus albicaulis; assembly: GCA_034641835.2. Classification (NCBI taxonomy): domain Eukaryota; kingdom Viridiplantae; phylum Streptophyta; class Pinopsida; order Pinales; family Pinaceae; genus Pinus; species Pinus albicaulis. The sequence goes on from CM076571.1 coordinate 21,436,975, forward strand.
TGTAAAAGTCATGACACACAGCGAGCTGGTCACTCAGGGAGAAAAAGAGGAGTTGGTCTCCCAGGAAGGAGTGCCTTTCAAAGAACAAACACCACTGGAAGACCCTGCACAGCCACCAACGCAACCTCAGATAGAAGAAGGGGTTGAGCCCTTTTTAAAGGCATGTCTGAAGCTACTGCGAAATCCACAGGCTGTAGGAAATCTCCAAGCACTACTGAATACTTGCACAAATTGGTCCAATTTGATCCCTGAAACCAAGGATGTACACAAATTATACAGCTATAAGAAGCACACCAGGAGAGAGATGCGATTTACTGCACAAATTGGTGACTATGAGATGGATCAGGTTATCTTAGATCTAGGGTCAGATGGGAATGTATTACCAAAATAGACATGGAAATGAATGGGATAGCCTAAATTAGAATGGTCTACCATCCAGCTGTGAATGGCCAATCAACAAAAAATCATACCTCTAAGGAGATTACCAAAAGTCATGGTTGACATTGCAGGAGTAAGGGTCCTAGCTGACTTTGAAGTCATAAAAATTGTGGAAGATGCAGATCCCTACCTTGCGCTCCTTGGACTAGATTGGGCAATTGACATGGGGGGTGTCATCAATCTCAAGAAGCGCAACATGGTGTTTGAAAGCAAATGTATGCGTTTCATAGTACCACTAGATCTAGCAGAAGGTGAGAGGTATACAGAGCCAACCTATGACGAGGAGGAATTAGATCACATTTATAAATTAACTACATAGGATGAAGAGCAGGTTAACCCCACAAATGAAGGAATGCTCTACTCAGAAAAGGACAACGAATGTTTTTTTGACTCTGATGAGGAGCTGGAAAATTGGCAAGGCCGATTGCACGAGGTTTCAGTGCTTCGATGTCTTCAGACCGTCAGGAATTTTCGGCACATCTCTACCACAGAAAAAAACCTACCCTGCCAAGAGGACGCAGATGATAGTCGAAAGACGGTTGAACCTAAGATTCCCACGGAACGCAGGCTAGGGGCACTATCACTAACACTGCGTAGAGCACCTACGCAAGGATCAGTATTCTTCACTCAGGAGAAGTATTGGAGAAGGGTGATCCTGTGCATAGGGACCCCAGTTGCCAGCTAGAATCCGAAGTCAGTCGACCTACGCGGCTACTTGCTGACATACAACACTCAAGGGTGTGATCAAACCTTGCACGGATAGGCTTGCTGGGGTACCGCTGACCTAGGCACGCGTTGGGTTACGGACTTGCTTGGACCCATGTGTAATTTGAAGAATTTGCAGACGCCTCAAGTAATAAATGGCACAAAGATGCATGACACAGCCCTGTCGTGCAGGGATGTCCTGACCAAGGGCGAAGCGCATGGCTCGAAAAAACTGAAGGCCAACTTGCAGACACACCTAATGTCAACCTTCATTCAGGGTATGCGAACGACATACAAGCATCATCCGTGGTCTGACATTCCATGGAAACAACCTCAGGCACAAAGGACGACCATCAGCACATCCTGATTTAATAAAAAAGGAATCTTACAAGTACACAAACTAGGCGGTAGATCATCAATGCAACCATTTATGGTAAGATTGATCGGCTTGATCGATGATCAGCCTCACGAATGGGGTACTCTACCATTAAATTGCTCTGGACAGTGTGCAGTTGGCTAGATAAGTGCACACTAGGCTATTTATTCACTCTACAACATGCTCCTGCTATCTGCGTACTAGTTTTTTGCGCTCTTTAACATTTTATGGGTTGGCTGTTTTCCTGTTGCTAAGATGGACCCCAACCTGCCAAAGGACCTGGTCTCACGCTGCTCAGTACCTGCAGATATCATCTTGAGAGAGTCTGGGAATGCTGAGTGCAGTCACGGGGGTGAGCACTGGTTCCCGACAGAAAGGATTGTTTGCAAGCCACACACAGGCAAAACGCTGCGATACAGAGACATGCTGTGACTTCTCCGCAACTCCAGCATACCGCCCAGCAAAAGCAATGTGTGTTCACTCCCTCAAATTTCCCTCGTCAATGCTCCTGATCCAACTATGGGGGGCATCCAAATTTATTTAGCACAACTATCTTTCATAAAGCTACAAGGACTGAACACCAGAGTGTTGCGCGAAGTTTTCCACCATGACCGAGCTAGGCAACAACAGTATGAAATACCTCAGGGAGTACGGGACCAGTGAATTGTAGTGGTCATAGAGGCAATGCATATTATTCAAGAACAGCTGACGCGAGGCACACAACTGGTCGAAACAACTACCCAACTATGGACGGCCATCCAACACCATTCCACACTTCAGAATATCCAGATGGAATCACAGCAGGCGGAAGCTGCTCTAGACCAAGTCAAAGCCTCCTCACCCTCCACCGTCTCCTCACAGCGTCTAGCCATCTTGGCAAAGATTGAGAACCTTCACCATAATAAGCATGTCATTCAAAAACGGTTGAAACCATGGGCCGACACTGCACTCCAACTCGCCGAAGATGCTCAGTCTGCCATTGCGCGCCTCCATCGGCTGTTAGAACAGGTTACCGCGGCTCCAGATGGCCCTGCCTCCCTAACGCTGGTCAACATTGCGCAATGAGTTGCGACCCAAAGTAAGGAAGTGCTCCCATCGCTCCTTCGCACTCTGGCTACCTTGCACACACAAATCAAAGCCGCACCACTGCAGTGACTCGAGATGAGTCACAAGATTGTGTTGGGGGACTGTTGGAACGTGGTCTCCTAAAAATCTGCGAAACTGGTCCATTTTGAATATTTTTGATTATATTTAGTCTAGTGTAGGGGTTTTGGGGTGGGTCAAAGCCCCAAAAGCATTGTAATGGGTGAAAGGGTAAACTAGGGGTCCGAAAACCATGGGTTGCAAACCATAGGAAAGTCTAGGATAGATGTTATAAATAGAGATGCATTTTGTATTGTAAAGGATAAGAAATGATGAGATATTGATGTGATCTGTTATTTAAGCTATCTGTTTGGGTTTTGGGGAACAAACTCCTGCTGGCTATGTGCGCGGAGATCCAAGTCCAGCTGTGTGTGGACCCTGCTGCTCTGTGCGTAGGTTGGGAAGGGAATTGCAAGCAAGAATTGATGAATTAATGAATGCGAAGGATTGTTAGAGAACTGAATCTATGAGTACTGTTATGTGAATTACTGATAATTGCTGTATTATGCATTTTCTGTCCTTAAGCTGCGAAAGATCTGTATATTGTATTCTTGGATCTAGATCTGTTATGTTCTATTTATATACTATTGTGTCGATGTTATAGCAAGCATATAACTATAGATCTAGTGCACATGGATGCGAATAGAGACTTAATTAAACCTACGCAGAACAAGGTAATAGGGGATTACAGGACCTAGTGCAGCTCTGCTTGCTTTACCCATCCTTTCTCAAGGTGCGGAAACCTGGTTCCAGCACCCAACCATACTACTTCGAGTGAGACTTTGACCTACGCAAGCAGGTCACTGCTGTAAGGGCTAGTAGTATAGGGGTTTGTTGGAAAACCTTGCACACCGAACCTGGGTCAGGACCCCTCGAGCCAACAAATACCACTCATATTTTTATTTCAAAATGAGTCAATGAAAGCATCCAACCAATAAAATTCAGTCCAAAACCCCTCTTCATACTGCCTTCATGAAAATGGATGAAATACCATTAATTGGTTGGGATGCTGATATGATTGAAACCTAGTGTGAATTTGACCTATATGAACTCAAGAATTGTGATTTACAAAGGTTTCAAGATCAAAGTTATGAATTTTCTCTTTGGGAATCCTTTCTTCCTCAGTTTGTTTTCCCTCAGACTCATCATTTTCCTAAGTTTGTTTTTTGATGCTCAGAGAGTTTTCTACCAAGTAAGAGAGTTGTAATATCCAAAGAAGAATCTACATTATTCTATATTACATAGGAGTCAATTCTAGACCCTCCGCAAGTTTCTACGACCAATCCAATTCAACCTTTTTCTAGCTAATTCTTGCAGAAAATATTTCAAAAGTTAACCCTTCAAGAAAGGAGCACACTCCTTGAAACATTTTTACCAGAGGAAGCCAACACTCCTAAGCATAATCCTCCTTATCCTTCAAACATATTTCCAAAAATATCTAGACATATTATATCTATTCTTTGTTGTTTGGTAGGGCATGAAAATGAAAAAAATTTGGATGAGGTGATTTAGTTTTTATTTTTTATTTTCTCTCTCTCAAGATAAGAAACCTTTCTTGTGCTTCAATTTCAGCCAATATCTTGCAGACACAATCCATGAACAATTTATCAATTTCAGAATTATGAGGTCTTTAAAATACCAACCAATCTTGGTATCTTTATTTATGTGTCATTAATCAGATAAGATTTTTCAAATACAGTTTCAGAAACATGATTTGAAGGGAAATTTGTGGTTAGTGTTTCATTGGACATCCTTGGTTAGAAAGAAATCTTAAGAGGCATTCTTTTCAAATTTTGTAAAGCAATTTTTGTCAGTTTGCTACATTCTTTTGAATGATGTTGAAGTCCCAAGAATTTTTCCAGAGGTGAAACACATATTAGAGTTATGTGAACAAACAAAAGAAGGGGATTGATACTTATATCAAGGATTTACAAAAATAAGTCTATATGGATATGAGCTTCCTCCTTATAGATTACCAACTTTTCGTCTAGTAAGAATTTTTGCACTTGGGTTCATAAGGTACATTTTAAATATTTATCAATTACATTTCTTACCAAGGAAGAAAAAGGCCCTTTTTAAGCGTAAAGCACAAATATGACCTTTTGTTGTAAATACTAGGGTTGCATATAAGGAAGGATAATTATTGTTGCAACAATTGGAATTAGCAAAAGTTTAGCACTGGTGTTATTATCCTATTAGAAAAATTTCTTCCTTAAGAGTTCAATAGGGTTCTTCCCCATATGTAAATTTGTTGACAATTTGACTTTAGCCTTAGTCAAATTGAGTAAATTGAATTTCCTCATTAGCAAGAAAACTTAGAGGTAGTTAACTAGTGTGACATGGATCTTGTCATGCATTTAGCTCAATAAATTTGAGTTAGAGGGCTTGGAGTTAAATTATGCATGTGCGATTGCTAAAATTTAGTAATCCAGTTAAATTATTTTCAATTGTATTAAGTTAACTGTCCTCCAACTATTGATAGATTTAGTGTAAGTTCAGTTGTGTAGTGGGACAACAATCTAACTCATACATATGTTAGTTAACTAATCAATCAACCCAAATTAGCTAATGCATGCAAGGAATTTGAAGTGGAGATGATAATGTAGTGTAACATGAGTTGTATACTAATTTGAGTGTAAAGGTGTTACATGAGTCAGATAATCAATCCTTGGGAATTGCGTAATCAATTTGGACAAAATTCCTAAATAATAGGGGCTAATTTCCTCAGGAATTGCGCAAGGAAATAGGAGGCTTGGAGAGAAAGTGTTTGGCTAAGTGTTGGCTAGAGTTTCTCATTGAGCAAAGAGAAGAATTATTCTTTTGCAGGTTGAGCTCAAAGTGGGAGCTAGAAATTGTAATAGTTTCTCTTTTCGACTCATTAATGCAAAGAGGCTTGAGGGATTTTTCCTCAGTTGGGTTCCCCTATAAATCACTATGCATTTGTGGTTTTTCTTATTTCATGTCTATGCATGTTGTTATAAATTGTGATTTCCGTTCCACAGATAAATAAAGTAGAATTATGTCTCTTGATTTTAGTTTAATTTCTTGAGCAGTTGCAATTTCTATCAAGTTTCTACATGGTATTAGAGCCCTAAAATCACATTAGAACCAATATTTCAAACTTTCCTCTAAGGATTCTCGATTTGGCAGCTTCAATGCAACAAATTTCTTCAGGATCGGGAGAATGCCTTTCAACGAACTGCGATTGGATTATGCCCTGGAGGGTATCTCAAATTTCATAGCCTGGAAGTAGTACTCGATGAAAATGGTGTGTTGGAATATGTTAAAACTGACATTGTAAAATACAAACATTTTGATGCATAGCAATTAACCCAATGGAAGAAGGATGTTGCAAATTCCAGGAGAATTCTTCCGGAAGGTGTGAGAGATCATGTGGTCTCAAATCTCCATGGAAAAGAGACATCGTTTGTTATGTTGAAGACACTGGCTGAGTTATTCAAAAATAATAGTGACCATAGAATATTTTCCCTAAAGGATAAACTTTGAAACATAAGAATGCATAAGAATGATAATAATTCACAGTATCTCTCAAGATTTACACAGGTTCGTGATGAGCTTGGAGAGGTTGGGGTGAATATCACAAAATATGACCTGGTGAGGCTAGTTCTTCTAGGCCTTCTAAAATCCTAGCAAAAATACTAAGGCTCTGTGAATGGAAGGGAAAAATTATTGAATTGGGGAAGGTTGTGGTCTGATTTGGTTCAAGAAGAATTCATGAGAAATAACAAAGATGGAACATCATCCAAAGTTGAGGATGAAGAGAATTTTGCATTGATTGGAAAGTGGAAGAAGGAAAAAGGGAAGGAGAGCCAAATAAAACTTGAGTCCAGCCAAAATAATGGCAAGAAGAAATATTTGAGCAAGATAAACTTCTTCCACTGCCAAAAATTCATGCACTATGCAACTAAATGTCCGCACAAGAAGTCTACCAAGAAGCCTTTAGGAGGAGCAAGAGGTGAAGCATTGGGTTCACAAGTTGAATTATAATTCACCCTAATAGCAAGCATGGGAAACACTATTATGGGGAGTGTGGGGTACCTTTATTTTGGTGCCTCGTTCCATATGACAGGGTGCAAAGAGTTTTTCAGTAGTCTGGAGAAGAAGGATCTCTACATGCATATCGAAATGGGGGATGATGGGAGGTATAGTGCTACAATAATTGGTACTGTCACCTTTGAGAGGGAGAAAACCTCTCCTCTTCACCTCAAATATGTTATGTTTGTACCTGGGTTGAAGAAGAACCTCATCTTTATAGTAGTATTAGAGGACAATGTTTATGATGTCATTTTCCGTAAAGAGAAAGTGAGACACATATATATCGGGAAAGTGAAGAAGATCGGGGTTCGTGTGAAGAACCTATACAAAATCGAGGTGGGAGATTGCACTGTATTGAGAAGTAAGGCTGAAAATGTGTCAGTCGAGATGCTGGAGAAATTTGGGACATGAGATTGGGTCATATACAACATGGTGCCTTAAAAATCATGCAACAAACTACCGCCAGTTTCCCTAAAGGCTCCCTTGACTAGTTGGATGTCTACAAGGGTTTCACGTTGGGGAAATATGTCAAATACACATTCCATGGCCAAGATAGTAGAGAAGATGCAACCTTGGAGCGAGTCCACTCTGATGTTTTTGGAACCTTTTCTACAACCTCCACAAAAAAACATAAGTACTATGCTATTTTTATTGATGATTTCTCTAGAAAATGTTTGATCTTCTTCATGTAGAAGAAGGATGAAGTTTTCTCCAAATTTGTTGAGTTCAAGGCATTAGTTAAGAAGGATACTGGGAAGAAGGTGAAGGCTCCTAGGAGCGACAATGGAGGTGAATTTATTTCACATTCCTTCAAGGATTTTTGTGCCAAATAAGGTATTCAAAGAGAACTGATAACACCCCATAACCCACAACAGATCAAGGTAGCCGAAAGGAAGAAAATAAGCACAATGGGTGAAACAAGGAACATGTTGCATGATCAAGGGCTGCCATTACATCTATGGGAATAAGCACGCAACACCACAATCTTCTTGTAGAACCAAAGTCCTCATAGAATATTTGTTATGATCACACTAGAGGAAGCTTTCTTCGGGAGAAAGCCAGATGTTTCTCATTTCAGAATTTTGGAGCTTCATTTTATTGTCATGTCTCCATGGATTCAAGGGATAAAATTGAGCCTACATTAGATTTAGGATTTTTTGTAGGATACACCGAAACTACACACAATTATAGGGTGTATTTACCTTCATTGAGGATAAAATTTGTGAGGAGAGATGTCAAGTTTGATGAGGAGAAGGCTATGAGATGCTCTTTGGAATGACAACTGAGCATCCCACTGGAGCAGGATATTTTAGCTCCAAAGGAGGAGCCTCAGGATGAGATTTAGGAGGTTGTGGAGCAACCACATGTAGAGGATAAGACATGAGGCACTGTGGATGAACCTACTAAGCCAAAATCCTCTAGAGAAGGGAGAAAGAGAACTAGAGAATTCAATGAATGCAATATTTCGAGATTAACTAGACAAGTTTGTAAATTTATTTATCGATGACATTTTGATATACTCAAAGAACCCAAAAGAGCATGACGAACACTTGAGGATATTTCTTCAATATCTTAGAGAAAACCAATTGTACGGAAATTTTTCATAGTGTTCCTTTTACGAATCAAATATTCATTATCTTGGGAACATTATCTCTAGGGATGGTATCGTGGTATACCCAAAAAAGATCAAGGACATCATGGTATGGCCAACACCAACCAATGTTCATGAAATACAAAGTTTCATGGGCATGAAATGGTATTATTGTATATTTGTCGAGGGTAGCAAGCCCCATTACTGAGCTCCAAATAAAGAACAAGACATTCATTCGGACTAAAAAATGTAAAGAGACATTCCAAAGGTCAAAGGTGTTATTAACGACGACACCAATTTTGAAAGTGCTATATATGGAGCAAGAATTTTTGGTTTTCACCGATGCCTCCAAGAAAGGGTTGGGTTGTGTATTTACTCAAGAAGGAAGAGTAATATCATATTCATGAAGAAAAATTAGAACCCACAAATATAACTACACAACCCATGATCTAGAAATGGCAGCAATTGTTTATGCACTAAAGATTTGGAGACACTACCTTCTAGGAAGGAAGTTTGAACTTAGGACTGACCATTGTGGGCTACAACACATATTCAATAAGGACCACTTAAATGCAAGGTAGAGATGGTGGTATGAGCTAATCAGTGAATATAATTTTGATATTACTTACATAAAAGGAACGATAAATAGGGTGATTTAAGTAGGAGGCCTAAGATATTTTCATTGATTCCCTTGAAAAAAAAATTGAGGGAGAAGTTACTTGGCTTGCAATTTAAGGACACCTCGTATAAGGAGGTTAGAAAGTGTTTGAAGGAGGATGAAATTATGATCCCAAAATATGAAGAATACTCCCTTGATAGTGATTGACTGCTACGACTTTGGGGAAGGATATATGTGCCACCGAATGAAGATATACGCCAGTTGATCTTGAATGAAGCACATCACGCTATACATGGAACACCCTAGTGTTAAGAAGATGAGTGTAGACCTAAAACCACTCTTATTTTGGAAAGGAATTAAGAAGGAAATTGTAAAATTTGAAGTAATATTCTTAGAGTGTCAGTGAATAAAATCTGAACACAAACATCCAGCAGGGTTATTGCAACCCCATCAGATACCAAAATCTAAATGGGAAGTTATATCAATGGAATTCATTGTGGGACTACCAATGACCTCAATACAACATGATTCCATATTTGTAGTGGTGGACACATTGACCAAGAGTGCCCATTTTATACCAGTTAAGACTACATATAAGGCACTAGATATAACGAGAGTTTGTATTGATGAGAATGTGAGATTACATGGAGTTCCTAGGAATATCATATTAGATAGGGGAGTAGTATTTATAGGAAGGTTTTGGACTAGTTTCCAAGAAGCCTTGGGAGCCTAGTTGAACTTTAGGACTGCTTACCACCCCCATAGAGATGGTCAGACAAGGAGGACTAATCAAATCCTCGAAGACATGCTACAGATGTATGTGATGGACCAAAAAAAGAGATGGGAGGAGTTTTTACCCTTGGTGGAATTTTATTACAATAAGAGTTATCAAAGTTCCATCAAGATGGCACCATTTGAGTTACTGTACAGAAGACCGTGCATAACCCCCTCAGTTAGGACCAAATAGAGGACCGAGTATTAATAGGACTAGAAGTGGTGCAAGAGATGGAAGAAAAAATGACTATGATCAAGGGGAGGCTAAAAGAAGCACAAGATCGGAAAAAGAGTTATGCTGACACTCATCGAATAAACCAAAGTTATGAAGTGGGAGATAGGGTTTTCTTGAGAGTAAGGCCCCAAATGAGCTCTATAAGATTTGGAAAGGGAGAAAAATTGTCTCCACGGTTTGTGGGACCTTTTGAAATATTAGAAAGAAAAGGGCTGATAGCATATAGGCTTGCCTTACCCCCATCCCTAGCATGCATGCATGATGTGTTTCATGTTTTTTTTTTTTGCGTCATTACATTTCAGATCCTTCACATGTTATTGAATTAGGTAATTTGTAGGTTTTGGACAAGGGCATTGTGATGGCCGAATAATTTTCATACTAGACCAACGAACTTTGCAGCTTAGACGACAGTTATTGGACCAGGTTAAGGTCTAGTGGGACAATTATAGTGCTAGTTCAACCACTTGGGAGGACGTCGAGGATATGCGTCACTGTTTTCCTTATCTATTCCAAGGACTTCAAGACAAATTATATTATTACAAAGGGGTGTATGTAGTGCCCTACTATAGTTGACTGAAAATGATATGAATTTTAACATTATTTAGCCTAAGGCCCACACTTTATTCTTTGATGACCTTAGGTTGAAGATCCGTACACATGACTCTATTATTAGTGGATTTGATGGTTATGTATGTTCTTTATTGATACTATTATGACGATAGCATAAATGGTTATGTATGTTCTCTATTGATATGATTGTAGCATTAATGGATATGCATGTTCTCTATTGATATCATGATGATGATATATTTGACGGATAGGTATGTTTTCTATTGATGATATGATTATGATGGCTTTGATGGATATGTTTGTTTCCCATTCAATTTTATGATTATGATAACCATGATGGATGTGTCCCCTATGTTAGCTACTTACATTAGTTCCGATTCACAATGAATAATGATGTGAATGACTAGGTCATGTTGATGTTTCTATTATGATAATGACTAACACTGAGAAACTTTGTTACTGATGATTATGAGTATGACAAGAAACCACCAGAGGCACTCACATATGATGAGTTGATGACATATGGTTTGATAGAAATTAATATATTGTCTTTGAAATTCTAAGTCCAGTTTGAAACTTGCTATATACATATACTATGATGATATGTCAGTGGTTGCAGCAACATGTTAGTTGCTTGGCCAAATGAATCACATATGGGTGATGGGGTTGTACAATTTGATGTAACAACATGGGAGGGTTGGGACAGTGTCCCTGATCTCACCCGCTAGCACTCCCAGTGTGACTTAGGCTAGAAAGGTTGAAACACCTTCGCTTTGAATATCATGATGTCATGGGGGCAGGTCCCAAATTTTGGTCTCTCACGAGGATTTTATCGGGGGATCGCATCAAGGAAAATTCCTTGATCCCAAACACCATTAGTCTCACTATATAATGCGACATACGAGATTATAGAGGTCTCTGTCATTGCACCTATACTTTCCCCTCGTAGCCACTGGATGCTTGAAGGGAAAGTGGCGTAGCACCCTTGGAACTTCAAGATAAGTTCTGGAAGGGAACGACTGACTTGGCACCCTTGGAATCATAAATAAACTATTGGGCATGACACCTTTGGAACTTCAAAGAGAATTTCTTGAAGGGTATGAAGAACTTGATACCCTCGACATCATTAAAAAGAAATAAATGAATATAATTAAGATATGAAAATCCTACTAATTCATATCAAGTGGTTAATGATGTTAGAACGAAGGAAATTAAATCAAGAATAAAAATTAGTGTAAAGGAAGAATAAGAAGAAATAAAATATTTTACCCTGAGAACTACACCCCTTTCAAAGTTGAAAAATATTAAGTGGATAATGTACATAAGTAACTTAATTAGGAAAAAGGGGGAAAGAGGGACATAGAGTTAAGTATAAATATTAATCTTAAAATAGTTAAAAACTTCATTAAGAGAAGAGGGTGGTGAATTAAAATACGATTAATAAATTAAAATTGGAGAAATTTAGAGAACCTCCATGTGGAAATAGCCAACATAAGAATATCCATCTAAGAGCAAAATTGAGTTAAAGTAGGAGGTAGTTAGGGGAAAAAATCTGAGACTTATCAGTTAACTTTAGTAATAAACATAAATTAAGGAGTAGGAAAAGGGGGGATCAAGAGGCAACTAGGAGAAGAAATAGGAAGTCTTGTTGGGGTGAGGAAAAATATTATTTTAAAAATAAAATTGAAGTAAATAATTTTGGAGACCCTTGGTGAGAGGGTGACACATGGGTGGGTGAATAATCAATCATTGGATTAATAAAAATAATTAATTATGCATGAAATTCCAAGTGTCGCCTATGAAGCCTCCTATAAAAGAAGGGGCAACCAATGGAAGAAGAGACTTATTTTTACCCTATTGCTGGGTGGATGAGACTATGTCACAGTAGTGGCTACAAGCTATAGTTGAGTTTGGTGAGGTAGAGGACTTTAGAGAAGGGACTCTTAAGCCATTGAGTATTCACCTCTATCAACTATCATACTTCCTCCATTGTACAACCCCATTGTAGCTCGGGGGTCCGCGGGGAAGGAGAGTACCCAAGGAGTAGGTTGGGAGGTCAACTGGTGGGTCATTGCATTCGGATTAAGTATGCCAATTTTCATATTTGGAGGTAGAAAACAACAAGGGAGTTCAAGTGGCAGCAATTCAAGATTGAATCTCGTCTCTGGGTGAACAACACCTTTGTTATTTATAATTTTTTTTTTTATGACTACATTGTGCCCATAATTTAACATGTAAAATAGATGTATGTGTAATGAAGTTAAATTCAAGGATGCTAATATAAGTGATTACTTTTTCTGAGTTTCCAATGTGTATGCTTATTGTTTTATTCCTAGCTTACTATATTATTCCATACAAAAAAAATAAAAATAAAGCATAGGGTTGGTATAGTAAAGCATAGGGTTGGTCCCTACAAAATCATGACAACCTATCTTCATAGACCTCTTTCGATGTCTAAAGCCAACCTGTGATCGACTAAAATATTTTACAGAGCTTCATGAATAAAAAATATAGCTCTCCATGAGAACACCATGACTAGAAAACATCTAATATGTGTGGAAATTTCTAAACCCGAATCCTACTACAACAACTGGAAAATATTCACCTAATTGTTTTTCAATTTATTTGCAGTTGTTCTATGGAAAACACTGAATACATCACAGTGCAACCTTCAGTACATAAAATAATATAAGAAAACAAGAACTGAGAAAGAAGAAAAATATACACACATATGACATCGTTATTTTTGGACAAATGTCCCTGAAAAACCCAATGTGGGAAAATTGATGTAGCAGCTGAGGGTGTTACGTCCCTATAATACTAGTGTATCCCCTTATTATTATTGTTAGTGTAGACCCCTTATTTTTATTATTGTTCCCATTTAGTCCGTATATTGTTATAATTGTGCCCCATAAAAGCCCACTATTGTTATTTGTGTGCCCTTACATTGTTATTGTTATGTCGGCTAGGATTATATTGTGACCCCTTGGACCCCTATATATAGAAAGGAGGTTTTTTCATTTGTATCATCCAAGAATTTTTCATTTATGTCATGTAAAGGAGGTAGCCCCCTCGAATAGGTTGATTTATAAGTCATTGATCTCTCTTTTCTTCTATTTTGTAAGCTAGTTTCATAACATTTGGTATGAAAGCTTTGGATTCTAGGGTTTCGCTACTTCAAACAGGAAATTGTGAAATTTTAGCTATAACGCTTTTTATAAGAGGGTTAGAAGCTAAAAAAACCCATTGGTGCCAAAATCCTGAGGAAATTCGTGTAAACATTTCATATCTTGGTTTGCCATAATTTCAGAGATATGATCTGTGGAAGTTATGGGTTGTGCAGGCTCTATAATTTCATCTCATACAAGTGACTGATGGAAAATAATCATAACTTTAGTTTCAGGCATCATATTGGAATTCTATAAAAAGTGGCCAAAAGTGCACAAAATTTAGTTTTTGGTGTATCAATTTCAGATTCTAAGGTCGAAACAGTGACACTTGGAAATCTGTACAAGTTCTATCTATTGAACCAACCCATAATTATGTCATTGTGGGAGATCAAGCATAACTTGGTCTTGAAGAATCCAAATTAGGTTTGACCTATGGCATTGGTAACAAGGCTCAGAGGGATACTGTAGGACCGAATGTTAGATATTGAAGATCCAAAATAGGAGAGATACTCCAGGTTCAATATTCACCTCCTAAAAAGCAATATTGAACCCCAGCACCCCAACACGACCTTTATTTGTTATAAACCTTAAGAGCAAAATTAAAACTATGTTATAAGACCTTTATAATAAGGTTTGGGTTTTATTTGTAATGTAACCCAACACCCAAACACGATCTATTTGTTTTATTTGTAATGTAACCCAACACCCAAACCTTATTATAAAGGTCTTATAACATAGTTTTAATTTTGCTCTTAAGGTTTATAACAAAATTTTTGCAACTTAGCGCTTAGGCTTTATTATAATGTTTTATCACCATTTTTAATTTTTTAGGTTTTTAATACCAAAGCGCTTAGGTCCTTTAGGTTTAGACTTAGTTTTTATATGTTATTTTTACCTTAGGTCTTAGAACTAGGTTTTGGACACCATAGTGCTAGGATTAGACCATAGGTTTAGGATTAGGCCTAGGATTACATTTTTTAAGGTATTTCAGAATAGATAAGCTAGGACCTTTTTTTTTCACCACAATACATGCCATGAACCTGACCATGATCAATTTGAGGACATTTTCTTCGGATGATACTGACGGAACTGGCAGATTGGAGACAGAACTGGACGTCGGACGAACTGGAACATTGTCAATTTTTACTGAATAAGATTTTCCTGGATTAGTTTGAAGTGATTCCAAGGGAATATTGAAGCATAGTTATAAGTATTGAATTATAAAATGCCTCCAAAAATAATTCCACACCCATTAAGTCCTCATAAAACTCTACTATAACACATGAAGAGGAAGAAGTGCAACATGATATATCAAAATTGTGAGATCAAGTGCAACAAATGTCGCTCTAGCAAAAATAACCAAAAAATAAGTGTAAGCTAAAATGGATGGTTTGAAGAAAGGCATGGAAGCTAAGATGAATGGCGTGGAAGATAAGATGTATGGTTTGAATATTGGCATGGAAGATAAGATGGATGGCATGGAATCTTAGATCGATTGTATAGAAGAAAAACTAAAAACAGACATGGAAGGTTTGAAGGAAGGTTTTACTAAATTGCTACAAGAAATGATTCCTAATGGAGAAAAGGTAGTAGAGGAAACTCATGATGAGAACAAAATAAATTTAAATCATGATTTTATAAACTCTAACGTTGGATTGAATGCCCACCATATTCCAAAGAACGATATGAGGAAGTTTGATGGCAGGGATCCCGTAACATGGATACTACAGATGGAGCAATATTTTGATCTCCATAATCTGCAAAACACACAAAAGAACTTCATGAGGAAGGGAAAATCATATTGGAAACTGAAGCAGTAACAGAAAAAAGAACTTGACAACTATGAAATCGATCAATTTCAGAGTATGTCATAAAGTGGAAGAACTTACCCATTGAAGATTCGACATGGAAGGATGAGAATTTTATACAAAAGCATCCAAAAGTAATCAAGCATTGAGGACAACACTTTTTTGAAGGAGAGGGGCATGTTATGTCCCTATAATACTAGTGTATCCCCTTATTATTATTGTTATTGTAGCCCCCTTATTGTTATTGTTGTGCCCATGTAGTCCCCATATTGTTATTATTGTGCCCCATAGAAGCCCAGTATTGTTATTCTTATGCCCTTACATTGTTATTGTTATGTCGACTAGGATTATATTGTGACCCATTGGACCCCTATATATATAAAGGAGGTTTTTTCATTTGTATCATCCAATAATTCTTCATTTATGTAATGTAAAGGAGGTTTCCCCCTCTGTACTATTCCCAATTAGTCCTCAGCTAATGGGAATATTCAATTTTGTTTTATTTTTTTGTTTCATGAATAAAGTTGTAAAGGAGGATCATAAAACTCCAAAACAATAAATAAATCAAAGCCAAATGTGAAAAAGGCTATATCTTCGTTGAGTAAGAAGGCACCCTTAGGTGTGAAAGGGGCTGAACATTTTGACTGGGTCAACCATGACCAAATCTACAATGTTGTCTTGGAGGAGTGGCCATCAATGAGGCACAACGCAGTTTTATATGGAGATGGCTCATGTGAAAGGATATATTTCATTGAGGTGGTTCAGGGTTTTGCAAGCTCTCAACTTATAAAAGGAAGAGGATGGTAGCATGAGAAGGTTGTTGATGATATTGTATTTTCAAAGTATATTGTCTGTTTAGACATATCTCATTCTCCTTGCTGGGTGTTCCTGATCGGGAATCCCACCTCTTTCCTTGAGAGGCCTCTTGGAAGAGTCTTGAATTTCTTGTCCACTATCAGGCTGAAGGCTAAGCTTCTTCTTCCAACTACAACACAGATCTTGTTGAGGGTTTGGTTGTCTTTGTAAGCTGTAGCAAGTGGAGGCTAGATCTATTCAGATCTAGGCCATTCTAGTGCTCCTTTTCAATGGGGAAATATTCTATCCCATTGGAAAGTGAGTATTGGATCATTGGAGCATCAGATTCAGATCTTGGCATGTGGCCAAACATATATTAAACCCTACATCAGAGTTTTATTTCCAGATCTGCGTTTTCCTATAGGTGCTGTTGCAGGGACTTTTGGCATAATATTTTGGAGGAGTGATTTTCATGTGTTGGGGATATGCCCTTCACCTTTGATATCCATTTCAAAGGGTCATTATATTGTATATATCAGATCAGATCTGAACATTACTAAATATCTGAAGATTTTTGTAGATCTACAACTTTTAGATCTCAGATCTACTCCATGTGCTTCATGTTTTTCTGAAAACCCTAGGGGGTATTTGAAGAAGAGTATTTATAGTGTATGGATCTGTCATAGCTCTAACTTTTCATGGATTATTTTGCTCTATATCTAAGTTGTAATCAACAACTGTTGCAGCCTAATAAAAATAACGTTGTCAAGGTAGTTTCTGTTCATATGTATGGTTGCTGCACCTCTTTTTGAGGATTTTTCTTCATTGGAGACTTCTATTTCCTCTTATACATCTCATAGGATTCATTGTAAATCTGATTTGCTGTTGTAAATGTTAAATAAGGGTCTCCATATTGGCCTCCTGCTATAATCTTGATGATCTGCATTATTTTAATGCATAACTGTTCATTATTGCTGCATTTCCCAATTGGGAATATTACAGTGGTATCAGAGCATCATCTTGGCACAGCCTGTGCTTACTAAGAAGCCAATATGTATTTTCAAGTAAATAAAAGATAGAAGAAGTTTGATTACACTGAAGACAAAGAAGACAAGGGTAAAACCCCTTTATCTGGAAGAATGAAAGGGAAAGAGTTCTCAAAAACTCTGTTCCAAACTATGCATGAGTTGAAAAGTGAAATCAGGGGAATGAGGAGGGAATGACATGAAGATCCCTCAAGAATAATTGCAATGAAGAAAGCCCCAGTTCTTCATATTATGTGTGTGATCATTCAACCACACAATCAGATCTACAATGTTGTAGCATGCCTACATTCCTAGCAAGAGAAGAAGCAGAAGGAAAGACACCAAAAGAGGAGACTCTTGGTGAATATCTCCAAGAATATGAATCTCAGTCTAAAATATTCAAGGAGCATCTAAGCTTCCCGGAGTTTTGTCAACTTAAAGAAGAAAGAAGATCCAACATATACAACTGAAGAGTAGGGTGCACGCGTTACACTTTGGGTAGGATATTTCTACCTACCTTTGATGGGTCACCCGAGAGCTCAGCCAAGTATTAGGTAAAGAAGCTAGACACATATTTCTAGCTGCATCAAGTTTCAGAAGAAGAAGCCATAAGAGTAGTAGCACTGCATCTCCAAGGTAAGGCTTATGCTTAGTGGTTATTTGAATCTTCTTCATTGAAAAATGTAAATATCTCTACTTATGCAAAGTTCACTAGGAGTTTAGTGAAAAGATTTGATTTTAAGCCATCTAAAACTTCCTTGGGAGGGCAAACCAAGCCCAAGAATTCAGAACCTTTGCATGAGATGCAAGGATCCATGAAAATAACTCCATTTCAGAACATTTTTGAGGGGGTTAAAGATCTGCTGGATGATTTTCCAAGGGCAAAGGCCCCACTTCAGCAAGAACATTCTTCTCAAGAAGAAGACATGAGGGTTCCTTTTTCAAGACGAGATCAATAGAAAGGATCTCTTAATGATGAGGCATTGTCCATTGATGAGGAGAAGGAAGAGGAAAAGCTAGAAAAATCCTCCAGCACTGTGACAACTGGAGGAGATCTACTTCTATTTGGAGATGGAGGTGAAGAAATTACTTCCACTAGAGGGGCTCTTGTGTCTTTTAAAGAAGCTCCAATGGATCTTACACATGAAGATCATGAGCAGCATGTGTCTATGATGATAGATAAGGAGAAAAAAAAATGGAGGAAGTGTGTTCCAACTTTGGATACACTCTTGGGAACACACACTATGATCGATCATTCCTTTGGGATCAAGACTCTTGACACCAAGGAGATGTTGGGTGTTCCTAAGTTAACTACATCTGAAGGAAGCACCTTAGACTATGAGATCTTGCAGAAGGTAGGAGAAGAAGAACAGAGGAAGGATCACAATGCTGACATGATAGGAGGTGATCCCCTTTTACATGGAAGGAAAGATGGGGAAGTTGCTCCAACCAGAAGCACTCTTGCATCATTAAGAGTGATACCCCATTATCATGAGACTTCCACACAAAAATTAGAGATGGACTTGCACAATGGAATCAGTGCTATGATGATCCCATCTGTTATGCACATGGGAATGAACCATGAGACATCATTATATTGTGGTAAACCACCCAGGAGACCACCTGATTCAAAGTTGGTGAAATATGTTTCATGCATTGATGCTCCATTCATAGATCCAATAAGAAAGGGAGCATTAGAAGACCATTCTACAGCACTGAGAGGAGAGGGGAAATATTTTTCCCTTATCACCATTATCCATTCTCTCATCTCATACTGCTCTGGGAAAAGATGCTACAAGGATAAAGAATGACACCATCATGGAGCAAGGGAGGAAATCCTTTATTGAGGAGAATCAGAAGACAATCTCATTTGGAGAGAAATATTCCATACATGATAGGAGATGGTGGTCACACATGCATACTTTGGCAAGACCAAGGAGGTTTTGGGTAAATGATGGCCTTCCATGGGAGACTCACTTCCAAGAACTTTCACTTTCTTTTGAGCATGTACATATGCAAGAAGGGCAGCAAGGAAGGAATAACAACCTTCCATATTATAGCTTTGGCATGGGAGATGTCAAGGAGGAGAGAAATGGGAGGCATGGCCTTCCAACATACACATTTGGCATGGGATATGTCAAGGATAAGAGTAGCAACATGGTAGCCATTTCAGTTGACACATTATCACCACTGTCATTATTGGGTAGATTAGATCCATATTGGAAATCCCAACTGTTGGTGGAGTATTCCAAGGATCTTCACACATGCATGATTCTTGATGAATTTCTACATGATGAGAGCTATTCAATCCAATATGGAGTCATCTATGATCATGGTATGATATTCTTGTCTAGAGCCTCCAAGCTCAAGGAGAAGTTACTACAAAGGGCCTATGAAGAGTTCTGTTTTAGCCACACATATTCTGTGAAGCTCAACAACATCATCTTGAGGAGCTACTATTGGAAGGGCTTTGAAAAAGAACTATATCAGCATAATTTTCAAATATGCATGTACCATGTGGAGATGGAACAACAACATAACTCTATGGAAGAGTTAAATCAACCCTCTCTTTCTCTTTTTGAGAAAGAGGATAGATCTATGCACCACTCCATTTATACGAGTAGGATTGTTGGTGAAGAACATGCTCTTGTAAAACATGTTTTATATTATGATTGTATGCATTCTTTCACCATGTTTATGCAGGCCATGGCTCCAAGGAGGAGTGCTATATCTTGTAAACCTCATGGCCAATATTGGGCCACAAAAATTTCTGAATTTGGCCACTCCCTTGATGAGCAAAAGGAGATTTTGCAGCATGATGGGTGCTTCCCTAAGGCACCAAATATATCTTACACTTCCAGCTATGGTGAGATGGTATGGGTAGTGAGTAAGTGGTGGGAAAACTACGGCTTTGGTGGGTTCCCTTAGCCAAGCCACTGCCTATAAGTCGTCGGCTCATTCTTCAACTTACCACATCTAAGTCTGATGCAGGCAGGAGATGCACTGCACTAGTTCCACATGTGGGACTATGACCCACCTCCATATGTACAAATTTTTGTTTGCATATACATTGTTTTGATCCCCTACATTGATGATGTACTTGTAATTTTTATGGGGATGTATGGAGGAAGGAGGGAAGGCATGTATGTGCCCTATGGGATGAATATTATACATGTACCTTATGTTACATATTTCAGGGAGAACATTGGGCAAACCATGTTTGTTTCATGTGATCTATTGTCTCCTTATGGGATGGGCTATTTGCATCTTATGAGAAATTTGGAGGAGAAATTCATGGAGGGATGGTTTGGTGAACACTTAGCTTATGGAGGAAGCTTATCACATGTTTGTGTCACCAATGGAGGAGGAGAAGAGTTGCAACACTCACCTTATTAGTTACTTAAGGACAAGCAACATTTTGGAGGGGAGGACTGTAATATTCCCAATTAGTCCTAAGCTAATGGGAATATTCAATTTTGTTTTATTTTTCTGTTTCATGAATAAAATTGTAAAGGAGGATCATAAAACTCCAAAACAGTAAATAAATCAATGCCAAATGTGAAAAAGGCTATATCTTGGCTGAGTAAGAAGGCACCCTTAGGTGTGAAAGGAGTTGAACATTTTGATTGGGTCAACCATGACCAAATCTACAACGCTGTCTTGGAGGAGTGGCCATCAATGAGGCACAACACAGTTTTAGATGGAGATGGCTCATGTGAAAGTAGCTATTTCATTAAGGTGGTTTAGGATTTTGCAAGCTCTCAACTTATAAAAGGAAGAGGATGGTAGCATGAGAAGGTTTTTTATGATATTGTATTTTTAGAGTATATTGTTTGTTTAGACATATATCATTCTCCTTGCTATTTAGCAGAGAATAATGTTGTTTAGCACTGGGTGTTCCTGATCGGGAATCCCACCCCTTTCCTTGAGAGGCCTCTTGGAAGAGTCTTGCATTTCTTGTCCACTATCAGGATGAAGGCGAAGCTTCTTCTTCCAACTACAACACAGATCCTGTTGAGGGTTTGATTGTCTTTGTAAGCTGCAGCAAGTGGAGGCTAGATCTACTCAGATCTAGGCCATTCTAGTGCTCCTTTTTAGCGGGGAAATATTATATCCCATTGTCAAGTGAGTATTGGATCATTGGATCATCATATTCAGATCTTGGCATGTGGCCAAACATATCTTAAACCCTACAACATAGTTTTATTTCCAGATCTGTGTTTTCCTGTAGGTGCTATTGCAGGGAATTTTTTCATAATATTTTGGAGGAGTGATTTTCATGTGTTGGGGATCTTCACTTCACCTTTGAGATCCATTTCAGAGGGTCATTATATTGTATATATCAAATCAGATCTGAACATTACTGAATATCTGAAGATTTTTGCAGATCTGCAGCTTTTAGATCTCATATCTACTCCATGTGCTTCATGTTTTGCTGAATACCCCAAGGGTTATTTAAAGAAGAGTATTTATAGTGTATGGATCTGTCATAGATCTGAATTTTCATGCATTATTTTTCTCTAGATCTAAGTTGTAATCAATATATTTTGCAGCCTAATAAAAATAACGCTGTCAAGGCAGTTTCTGTTCATATGTATGGTTGCTGCACCTCTTTTTGAGGATTTTTCTTCATTGGAGACTTCTATTTCCTCTTATACATCTCATGGGCTTCATTGTACGTCTGATTTGCTGTTGTAAATGTTAAATAAGGGTATCCATATTGGCCTCCTGCTATAATCTTGATGATCTGCGTTATTTTAATGCATAACTATTCATTATTGCTGCATTTCCCAATTGGGTATATTACACCCTCAAAGAGGATAATTTCTAAGTCACTGATCTCTCTTTTCTTCTATTTTGTAACTTGGTTTCATAACAGAGGGCTTGTATTATTAAGTAGTAGTTTTTTCTGAATACAATCTGGATTCCCAAATCTGGCTATCCACAGAGAATACGACTGACAAAGAATTAGTGAGGATTACCTTACACTAACACTGGATATCCAACACAAACCCAAGCTTGAAATGACAAGCCCCACACTGACTCTGTTCAAATTTGAGTCACTCTGGCTGGAGACTGTGTCACTCCCTTTGGTTGATCTTTCTGGTGCTTGGATGTTGATATTTTGGCCCTCCGGTCTCACACCCCGGATCTCTAGCACTGGATCTGAGTGATCGTCAACAAAATTGTGGATCTCTTCAGAGGATCAGCGCTGCCTCGGCGTGGCTCTGCATTTCCCATAATAGCCCCTACGCCACCTCTTATGCATCCTATTCTCTTCCTTCTTTATGATGGATTCCTGACTTAGGAAAAATCTCCAACCATAACTATCTCTTCCCCTCACTGCAAGAATCAACTCGATAATCTCTTTGGCTACTCTGTACTACTCACTTGAGAAATCTATCTCTAGAATCACTCTCGATGTGATTTCCAAATTCCCATCAAGCCTTCCATTATAACCTTCTCGTTGATAAATCAACGACCCAAATTAAAACATAACCAAGGGCTAAGATTAACTTGACTTGATCTTCATCTTTTTATAGAAGATTCGCACCTAGTTCTATTAATATACTTTAATTATTTTAATTCCCTAATTTTAGACATAGGATCCCATTAAAATTAATTAATTATTTTAATAAAACCCCACCGGGTGGAATTTCTCAAAACGATTTCTAGGTATTTTGGAAAACACATCACGTCTAAGCCTCCCTGCAAAATTTGACTCTTAGAGCACATCTAATGCTACCAAAAATCAACACTACCTCTTAGCGAGGAATGTGCTCTAATAATGCATCTTGTTGAAGCATCAGACTGATTTGTAACTTCTCTCTCTACACTGCTGATGCCTAACATTGCTCTCCACCAACTACTATGCTGCTTCTGACCCTGCATACTACAGCCAACTCATCTGCACTTCAACTCTACTACTGTTGCAACAGAAAAACATCCAAAATACTGACCTAAGCATTTAACATGATGCATATGATACTGAGGATCTAAATACTGCTAGTCTCTACGCTGACCCTCTGAAGCTGCTGCATTGTGCCTTAATGCACTGCTGCCAACTATGCTCTAAATTGGTTTGAATTTGGTGTTCTCTAGTTACCACAGTGTCACTTCGACACTCCTATACACCAAATGACATTGTTCCATCTTGCTAATTTTGATATGGGCTATGGTAGCAATGTATTGATCCAAGAGGTGGACTCCTCAAGGATCCTGCCCAACTGCAGTTGTTTTGAACTACTTTTCTAGATCACCCCAATTCTCCCCTGGATATATGTGGGAAATCATGGAAAAATATTCCTCCTCGATCCTTGCAGTTGCAGCTTGCGGATCATGTTTCTCATCCTTGTCCTTTTTCTTGAGAGGACCCTTCTTAGTGTAGTGACCCATCTCACCACACCAGATACACTTGATCTTTGAGACATCCTTTTTATGCCTCCACTGCTCTTGCTGCCCCTTAGATGCAAGGGCTGCATTCTCTTCCTCCTCCTTGGGCTTCGACCCACTGCTGCTGCAGCCATCAAGTTTGCACTTGATTATATCTCGTATCCTCTCTTCCTGCTGAAGAACTGCCCACATCGATTCCTAATCAGACAACCTTTCTCTACCTAGGATGCTCTAGAAAAATACTTTCCATTCTTCTGAGACTGAATTTAAGGCTAGTATTACCATCTCGGTCCCT
This sequence comes from Pinus albicaulis, assembly GCA_034641835.2. Taxonomy (NCBI): domain Eukaryota; kingdom Viridiplantae; phylum Streptophyta; class Pinopsida; order Pinales; family Pinaceae; genus Pinus; species Pinus albicaulis. The sequence goes on from CM076571.1 coordinate 21,460,968, forward strand.
TGAGGTGTTGATCCTACAACTCCCAACTGATCTCAGGTTTCCTGAAGCTTTGCAAGAAAAAAATCAATGTGTTCTCCCTTCTGCATCCTTGTAGATCATATCTTCTCTTGCAAGAACATCTTCCGCTATTGGGAAAATACTTGATACAATGTCTCCAAGGCATCCCATATCTCTTTGGCAGTCCCTTTTATAGTGATGTGACACACTACATGATCCCTCACTCTGTCGAGGATCAAATGCTTGTCTTTCGCAATATCCTTCTTGTAGGATTTTAATGGATCCACATCCACGGGGGAAAATAATACACCATTGATGAAATCTTTGAGATCATCCTCATCTAGCAGGCATATGATCCTTGCCTACCGGATCACATAATTTGAGGCACCCTCCAACTGATCTTGATCTCTCAGCCTGTTAGCTTCCATCTCTGCCAACAAAGTCGAACTTCTCCCTCTCTACTCTGCATAGCTGCTAGGCTAGCCTACACATTACTTGTTGGAGTTAGTAGATATGCTCCTCGCTACTGCTGCTCTACAAATGAGAAATATATTTCTTGGCTTAGAATTCAATGAGGAAGAAATTCCCTCAAAAATTTATTCTTCCTTCTTTTGACACTTTTCTGCCCCAGCAAATGCTGTAGAAAAACTGCGTCCCATATAAAATTTCTCTGCCCTAAATCTGCTACTGCAAGGATCCCTCTTCCACTGAAAAATAATGAATTGGAAATTCATACCTCTCTGTAGACTCAGTCAAAGAGAGACTTCCTCAAAAATCTTGCCCTTCCTGGCCCAGACTTCGAAAAATCTTGGGAATTTGATTTGCTGCCTACGTAGTTGTTCGATCTCCCTCTTTATCTTCAACACTGATCTCTTTCGGTCTACTGTCTTGCTTCACTTTCACTTCTCTGATACTATGTGAAAATTACTAAACCAAAATCATATTGCAACAACTGGAAAATATTCACCTAATTGTTTTTCATTACTTAACAATTTATTTGCAGTTGTTCTACGGAAAACACTGAATACATCACACTGCAACCTTCACTACATAAAATAATATATGAAAACACAAAATGAGAATGAAGAAAAATAGACACACATATGACACCATTATTTTTGGAAAAATGTCCCCAGAAAAACCCAATGCTGGAAAACCGGTGCAAAAGCTGAGGGTTTGTATTATTAAGAGTAGTTTTTTTAGAATACAATATGGTTGCCCAAATATGGCTATCCACAGAGAATCTGACTGATAGAGAATTAGTTAGGATTACCTCACACTAAAATTGGAGATACGACACTAACCCAACCCTGAACTAACAAGCCGCACAGTACCTAGGGACTGGGGAATGCATCACTCCCTTCGACTGATCTTTCTCCTGGCTGGATGTTGATCTTCTGGCCCTCTAGTCTCACACCACAACTTTGCAACACTGGATCTAACTTAAACTCAGCAAAATTGCAGATCTCTTCAGAGGATTAGCGCTGCCTCTTTGTGGCTCTATGCTGCCCAGCGTAGCCCCTATGCTACCTCTTCTACGTCCTCTTCTCTGACTTGTCTATGACGTATTCCCGACTCAGGAATAATATCCAACCGGAACTATCTCTGCCCCTCACTGCAAGAATCAACTCGATGATCTCTTTAACCGCTCTGTGCTGCTCACTTGAGAAATCAATCACTAAACTCACTCTCGATGTGATTTCCAAATGACCATCAAGCCTTCTCTTATAACCCTCTCGTTGAGAAATCAATGGCCTATATTAAAACATAATCAAGGGCTAAGAATAACTTGACTTGATATTCATCTTTTTCTAGAAGAATCACACCCAATTCTATTAAGATACTTTAATTATTTTAATTCCCTAAGTTTAGACTTAGGCTCCCATTAAAAATAATTATTTATTTAAATAAAACCCCATCAGGGTGGAATTTATCAAAACACTTTCTGGGTATTTTGGAATACATGTGTATAAGCCTCCTTACAAAATTTGAGGCTTAGATGACATCCGATGCTACCAGAAATCAACAATATGTCAATTTTTCTATTATTTTCTATGTTATTTTTAGAATGCAAACTGACTCAAATGTAAAAGTTCTGAAGTGACACATTCCATAGTTTATCTCTAGTTCTATAGAAAAATCACATGTTTGCATACTTTGAGAATCAATCCAAAGAAACCGAAAATTGGAGTACATGGAAAAATGACTTGGGAAGGTTATGCACTGATCAAGCACAACGAAAAGGCAATCATGTCTCCAACATAACTTGTTCAACACCTAAAAACAAAAATGGGTCTTCCTTCTTCCATTAAAACATCACCAATTCCATTTCCCGAGGCATCACATTCCACAATAATTTTTTTTGTGAAGTCTGGCGTAGCTAAGACTGGTGCTAGGCACATTGCCTCTTTAAGATGTTCAAAGGCCTTAGTTGCTTCAGGAGTCCATGAAAATGCACCTTTCTTCAATAATGTTGTTAGAGGTGCTGCTATTCTCCCATAATTCTTAACAAACTTGCGATAATACCCTGTTAACCCGAGAAATCCTCGCAACTGCTTTATGGTTTTGGGGACTTTCCATTCCTTAATGGCTTTAATTTTGTTAGGGTCTACTTTAACACCCTCGTGAGATACAATATGACCCAGATATTCCACCTCTTGTACTCCAAAGAAACATTTGGATTTTTTTGCATACAATTGTTTCTCCTGCAATAGTTTGAGCACCCTGTCAACATGTTCAACATGATCCTTCCAAGACCTGCTGTAGATTAGTATATCATCAAAAAATACTAGCACAAATTTTCTAAGGAAGGGTTTGAAAATGGAATTCATCAACCCTTGAAATGTAGAAGGTGCATTGGTAAAACCAAAAGGCATGACCAAAAATTCATAATGACCCTCATGAGTTCGAAATGTTGTTTTTGGAATATCTTCAGTCTTCATTCTAATTTGATGATATCCTGAATGAAGATCCAACTTGATAAAATAAATTTCTCCATGTAATTCATCCAATAATTCATCAATCACAGGAATGGGAAATTTATCTTTAATGGTGAGCTTATTGAGCTCCCTATAATCCAGAAACATTCGCCATGATCCATCCTTCTTGTGTACCAATACTACAGGAGCAGAGAAAGAACTTTAACTAGGTTGAATTATACCGGCCTCTAACATTTCTGCAATCATACGTTCAATTTCTCTCTTTTGGACGTAAGGATATCTATAAGGCCTGATGTTTGGAGGAACACTTCCTGGAATCAAATGAATAGCATGATCATGATCACGAATAGGTGGGAGTCCTTTGGGAGTTTCAATCACCTTGGAATGATTGTCCAATACTTTTTGGAGATATGGAGAAATAGATGATTTTGATGTTGGAACTTCTAGTGAGCATAATTGTGAAATTATGCCTCATTTTTATTTCTTCAGAAGATTTGTCATGAAATTAGAGCTTTTCATCTTTCCTGGCTTCCCTGTGATACCTCGTAATTCAATTTCCTTCCCTTTCGAAAAAAAAATTCAAGAAAAGTTCTTAAAAATTAAAAGCTATCGTCCCCAAAATTGTAACCATTGTACTCCTAGTACAACATCAGCACCTCCCATTGGAATGGAAAGAATTGGACTATTCAATACATATTCCCCCATGGTTAGCTTGATATTATGGAATTTTCTAGAGCAATTTATAGTTCCTCCATTTGCAACCATCACTTGACATTCGAGTGCTGGGTATAGGAAACAATTCAATTCCTTGGCTACCTTACAATGAATAAAATTATGGGTACTACCCGAATTAATCAACACTATTTCCTTTTTCTTCTTGATATGTCCTTATATCATGAGAGTTTGAGGAGTAGTAATTCTTGCCAATGCATTACACGATATGGTCAGACTCATTTATTCTTCTTCTAGGGTTGGTTCCTGGTCTATATCCTCTTCTTTTGAAGTTTCTTTTTCATTTTCTTCCTCCTCTTCACAATCTATGTAAAATAATTTCTTCTCAGCACACTTATGACCTTTAGTGTATTTTATATCACAACTGTAGCAAAGCCCTTTTCTCTTTTTTCTTCCAATTTTTGTGGTGTCAACTGTGTAGGTTTTGGAAGTCTAGGATTAACAACACTTCCATCTTTATAGATGTGAGTGGTAGGCTTCCTTGTTGCCATAATTTTACATTCGATTTTTCTTGCCAACCTGAATGCCTTCTCCAATGAATCAGGTTCCCAAACGCGAACTTCATGTTGGATGTTATCCTTTAAAGTCCCTATGAAGACATCAATCCTGTGTTCCTCTGGAATATTAGTTACCCTTATATTCAATTTTTTGAAGTCCTCAATGTGTTCCACTACCGAACCCTTTTGTTTGAGATTTATCAATTGGCTAAAGAAGGTGTTGCTCTTTGTATCCTCATAATGTGCTATCATTTCCTCCATGAAAATTGACCAAGTGAAAAAATTTTTATGGGAGAAAAGCCATCGATACCATACAAATGTATTTTGTTCTAAATGTAAAGATGAAATGCGTACCTTTTGTGTGTTTTTCACATTATTGAGATCAAAATATTGATCCATATGTAGTATCCATGTTACGGGATCCTTGCCATAAAACTTCCTCAAATCCATCTTTTGAATATGGTGCTTCTTCAATCCAACATTAGAGTTTATGAAATCACAACTGAATTTTTTTTTTCTCATCATGAGTTTCCTCTACTATATCTCCACCATTAGGAATCATTTCTTGTATTAACCTTGTCATCAAACCTTCCATGTTTGCTTTTAGATCATTTTTCATGTCTTCCATGTTGTCTTTCATTTTTTTATCGATCTTAGCTTCCATGTTATCCATCTTAGCTTCCATGCCAGCTTCATGCCATCCATATTAGCTTCCATGCCATTTTTCAAACCATCCATCTTAGCTTCCACGCCTTTCTTCAAACCATCCATCCTAGCTTCCATGCATTTCTTCAAAGCTTCCATTTCATTTTTTGTTTCTCTTTGCGAGAGTGAAATTTGGTGCACTTGCTCTTGTAATTTTGACATGTCATGTTGCACTTATTCCTCTTCATGAGTCATAGTAGAGCCTCCTGAAGTATTAATGGGTATTGAATTCTTCTTAGGTGGAATTTTAGAACCTAATACTGATATCAATGCTTCAATATGCCATTGGAATCACTTCAAACTAGATTTTCACACAAGACTTATGCAATTCTAAAAAAAAATACACACCTTTTTCTTGCTTTTGAGGAGCTTGATAGTGAAGCTGAATTATCTCTATGATTTCAGATCTTTAATATCTGAAATTTAGCCCTTTAGTATCCCTATGAATATTATTTCGAATGCCACAGATCTGACCTGCTTTGGATTCTTCAAGGCAAAGTTATGCCCTATCTCCCACAATTACCTAATTATGGACTGGTTCAGTATAGCGAACTTGTATGATGTGCCACATGTCATTGTTTCCTCCTTCAGTTCTGAAATTGATACAAAGGAAACTACAATCCGTGTGTTTGCAACCAATTTTTGCAGAATTCCAATCTGGTGCTTAGAGAGAGAGTTATGACGATTTTCCCACGGTCACCTCTTTGAGATGAAATTCGAGAGTCTGAAAATACCCTAACTTCCACAGATCATATCTTCGCAAATGTTGCAAACCAAGATTTGAAATGTTTACAGGAAGTTTCTCAGGATTTCGGCCTCATTCTGTAAACATTTTAGCTTCTTAACCTTCTTATAAAACAAGTTATAGTGAAAATTCCACAATGCCTTGTTTACATGAAATTAGGGATCCTGAAAAAACCCTAACTTCCACAGATCATATCTCAGAAAATATTGCGAACCAAGAGATGAAATTTTTACACGACGTTCCTCAGGTTTTCGGCTTCGCTCTGTAAAAATTTCAGCTTCTTAACCTCTGTAGAAATGTTTTTATAGTGAAAATTCCACGATGAACTGTTTGGAGCAGTGAAACCCTAGAATCCAAAGCTCTGATACCAAATGTTATGAAACTAGCTCCAAAAATAGAAGAAAAGAGAGATCAACGCCTTAGAAATAAGCCACTTTGAGGGGGAAACCTCCTTTAAATTACATAAATGAACAATTATTGGATGATAAAAATGAGAAAACCTCCTTCTATATATAGGAGTCCATGGGGTCACAATATAATCCTAGCCGGCCTAACAATAATAATGTAAGGGCACAATAATAACAATATTGGGGTTATAGAGGTACAAAAATAACAATAAGGGGCTTACACTAACAACAATAAGGGACTATACTAGTAATATAGGAACCTAACAATCAATAAGGTAAGTGATAATAGATTGTGTTATAGGTTTGCATGGCATTGTGGCATTCTAACATAACATTGTGGAATCATTGAAAAACATCATGGCAATGTTGAAATTCAAGTGAAATTTAGATTTTTTTATGATGATAATTACTTGTGATTGATATATATTCACTTTTATCATTATCTTCTTTCAAGTATGTTATCAAGAAACTAAACATTTAATTATGTAAGAAATTAAAGATAAAAAAATACAATAGACACCAAAAGTTAGGCTAGAGGCTAGGGAAAAACCCACAAGGGGAAAATCCATCAATAATTTCCTTATAGAATTAGATCAAAGTGAGAGATATCCAAGTCAATGACATACTAACTAGTATAAGCATCACATTTAGTCCCTCAAATTCCAAGTTAACTCTCCAAACAAATCTTCTATGAGCATGGAGACAAGAGCATCTTCATGTTTTATCACAGAGCATGAAATATCAGACCACAAAGATTCATAAACTCAGGCTTTTGATGCTTCCATAGATAGGTAGAAATTTGGACTTGTGTGCCTTCCTATAATTTCAGACTGTATGTGTTTGGACTATATGGTTTCCACAAAGACAAACCTTTAGACTTGTAGCTTCCATAGAGACAAAATTTCGGATCTGTAGTTTTTCACAAAACTACATACAAGAGAGAGGTAATCTCAACCTTCCATAGAGAGACAAATGTTTGGAACTTCTTACTTTCCACAGAGAGATAATTCAAACTTCTTGACTTAATACATTAATAGATATAATAACCAAAATCGAAGTGATATTTTTGAGGGAACCTTATGGGCTATTTATAACCTTCCATACATGCGAAGGGGTGTCTCTTGAGGGCTAATCCGACTCAATTTTCCTAGGAGGGACAACTTGGAAAATTGGAGGGACAAATGCCACTTTCAAAAATTTGAATTTACTTCTTTTACAATGGTCATGAAGAACATTCCATTTGACATTTTCTTTTGACCAAAAAAAAGCATGAAGAACATGCTAGAAAAAATAAATAAATTTTCTTCTTTGTGTTTTTACATAAAATACATATTGTTACAAGTACAATAATAATTATGAAGAATGACCCTATTTAAATTTCAATGCTCCATATTAACTAGGGAGGTATTCATAATGACTCATTGGGATATTCTTAAGTTTAAATATTCATATAAGAAAGGATCCAGATTGTTAAGCATCATTGATGATAACAACATCACAATAAACATTGTTAAATTACCAAGGCCTTGACAAGTAAGCTACATCTCTCCACTAGATTAGAGCACAATGTTGGGAGGAATTTAATAGGACACCACACTTCCTCTCTGAGACACATACTCCACCTAGGTGCACCATAGTATGTTCTCCACATAACCATTTCCTACTTGTCACAAGGAAATGTCAGTCCACTAGACCATTCTTTAACCCAATCCATGTAATTAGGCTGTTAATCCTAATTGACCATAGTACGCGACTCAATAATGTTAGTCCAATATGCTTATCCAATCCACCATTTTCGATATCCATGTCCATGTACTTGAATTTATGCGGTTAGTCCTAGCCACAATACATGACACATGGAGAACTAGGTGTCCATCCTCACTCCCTCTCAACCTGGGAGGATTAATCCATAAGCCCAAGCTTGTATTAGAAGTACTCATACTTTCCTTACATCAGCTACTTGTTCATCCATGGAGATATATTGTAGCTTCTTGGCTGCTATCTACATCACATATCGAATCATAATGTGCTTCTACCTTCCATTAAAAATTAGGTTCTATGACAATCTTCGAACTGATTTTATCATTACACAATCTCACGGTTGAATCCATCAATCAATCCACTAAAAATTTTACGAAGAAAAAATGTTTAGCTACACAATTTTCCATATTTTTCCTCTTTAGTTCTTAGTGCAAAAAAATCTTGCTTCATGCTCTTCCTGCTTAGTGATTCTATCATTAAAATTCCAAGAGGATACTGGTTGTATGCTTCCCTTGACGAAGGAAATTTTTACCAGGTTTTTTCCAAACCTCACATCTCAATTAGTAATGTATCAATCCAAGATCCTTCATGTCAAGTTCTGCTCCCGACTCCCTTTGAAGGCAACATATTTTCCTCTTGTTAGTATCCTATAGTAATAGTATTCAAAAAAAAAGTTTTGTCTTCCAAATTATGAAAAATGTATAAAGGTCTGGCTATGATCTTGTAGAAGATCAAGCCATGGGTCTTAGTTTAGAATAAAATTTTCATTATTCAATGTAATTATGTCAAAGTTTGTGAAGAGTCATAAAAATGGTCTTTTATATCCTAAGAGGTCTAGTTAAGTGGGTGTAGGGTCATGTTTCATAAAAATATCATGAGTCAGGTAATGTTGTCATGTCCTATCATCATTCGCACAAGTTTGTAGGGTCCCTTGGGTCAGTTAGAATGTCAAATCATAATCAACCTTGCCATTATTTTGGTACAATAGTTAGGAGGACAACGTTGTGCTTCTGACAAGTGCTACACATTCATCATTCAAGTTCAAATTTGTAATCATCACCTTTGAAATCCACATTCAACCACATTGGGATTTCAAATGCATGGCTAATATTCAAGAAATTCCGTAGGGCCTTCATTTTTCCCATCGAAAGATTGTTGAACAATGATTAGATTTTGCTACACAAAGAAGGAAGGGGAAGTGCTGTGATCACACACAAGCACTGTGTTCTTTCAAACCGAGGGTCAAATTGTTTATCCTGGTGAAAATTATTGTTTTGGTTAAAGCCTTTATTTTACATGTTGTTGAATATTACTCCCATGTGATCAGGAAATACATTGAAATCCCCTAAACTTATAGTTTTTTTTCTCAGTGTGTTTTCTAGGAAATTCACTGTGTTTTCTTTGGTGTTGCAATTTTCATGATATAAACCTTTTCAAAAACCCTAATATTGTTTTCCACCTTTTTTTTTATAGTTTGACACATCATTCAAAGTAATTGTAAACTCCTTATCTGGTCATTTCTCTCCTCAGAGGTCAAGAAATATTTTTTCCTCTATGTGTTGTGCTTCTAGTGTTGCACCCATGTGTTGATTGAGTTTGTTTTATATAGTTTTTCATCCCAGATTCTCACAAAACCATAATTTGGAGCTCCATTTCATCACTTCCATCCAATTTTTTGCATTAAATAAGCCTACACTCATATTGTATTCAAGAAACCCTAGGGTATACCTTTGCTGAGAAAAATCATGTCAACCCAAAACATAGAGAGACATAAGAGAGGAATCATTATTACATTTGAACCAAAATACCTCACCTTTCTCAATTCATACCCAAAAATCAGAGTTGCCTTTGAACACGTTGGATGCATCAAGTTCTCTGAAAAAATTCAAGGATACAATGTACAACTCACTAAGGAGTTTGCTATGAATTTCTCTAGGATGGAGGTTAATATTGGAGAGCTCACCATTCCATTTTCATATGTCACTATATAAACTGCAACAAAGATTCCCCTTCAGGGAGAGCAATGGTTCAAGGGCATGCCTCTAGACATTGCCAACTATAAATATTTTCTGAAGCCTGAGTACATAGATAAAGGGTATGTAGCCATTGTCCCTAAGGAGTATTTACTTGAGCCCTTGAATAAGCTTTTACAAGCAATTCAGAAGTAATTTACCTATAAGGGTAGGCTTGGGAGGATCTATCAGTGCCATTTTAGAATTTTGATGCACTTTACAGGGAAGAGCCTCTTGAATATGCCCTTATATCTGTTTAGAAGTCTTAGAAAAATGGCAGACAAAGTGCATGGAAAACATAGCCAAGTGGAACCTAGTATTTTCCATTTCTCTTTGACGAAGTTGTTCATGTGGGAGGAATTGAATAAAAGGAATCAAGCATGGAAAGCTTTCCTAGACTCATCGAATTTGATAATGGACCTACCAAATAGCTCTTGTAGCATGAAAGACACACCCTCATCAGTGGTGTTATCAGAAAATTAGACCTGATAGGCTGCTAATAAAATCAATCTTATGTAACTATTTCAAACCAATCTTTTGATTGAGGCTTAGCCTCCTCAACCTGAGAGGGCTCTCTTAAGGGTTAATGATTTTTGATAGAAATATAGATGACTAACTCTATGTGGGGTAATAATAAGATAGATGATAAATTAGGTTGAAAATCACCTCAGCAAGTACACATTGGGATTATGGAGTCAAAATAGTTTCAGTAAAACCAATCAATCTACTTAGCATGGAAGTTGAGGCATATCAGAGTTTTAGTCAAGAAATACACATGTGAAACTGTAAAAAAACACAGTCAGTTTGTCTACATAGGAAGTCAGAGCATCAAAGATGAATTCTGAGTAACATAAGCAAACACCACTGCAATAGGATAGTAAAAATATGCAATTAGAACAAGAACACACTAGAAATCTTTATGAATCTCAAGTCGGCTAAGTATAAATCTCTGTATTTAGCTGAAAACTAGTCACTTACAATAAACACATTCTTTTTCTAAAAATGTCAAACCCTTCACTAATTCGACTTCTTGGTCTTTTATAGACCATTTACAACATTAGATAATCTTATCTTGTGCTAGATACATCGAATTCCTAACTCTTGACACCTTGCATAACCATATGACATGGTATTTATTAAAAAAGACAGCTAATCTACTAAACATGCATATTAAAAATAGGATTCAAACTCTTAATCACCTATCTATAACAACCTTATCTTAATTAAGTTACATCATTTGCCAAGTGTACTAACATATGGTTGATTTTAGATGATAGGCTTCAAATCTTTATGACCATAATGCTGACCTCCATTAAAGTAGGAAACAGTCCCCTGTTTTCTAGGCATAGGGTCCTTTGCACTCTTAAGACACCTTGACCATCATGAACTCATCATTTCGAGATTGTTTGTTGTTATAAACTCAAGTAACACCTGCCCAAAATCCTCCCTAATTTCTAGTTGTCCAAAACCATCATCAAACTGTTGGCAAGATGATGCAATGAGTTGTCCTTGATGGCAACCTACTTGATGAAGTTGTCCTTGATGGAAAATGACTTGCTGAGTTGTCTTTGGATAGCAACCTATGTTTTATAGATGTAAGAATGATGTATCTACAGTTCAGTTCAAATGTGACAGAGAAAATAATTCCAGTAAGTGCGGGAGAAATGATAAATATAATATGTCACAATGTATACGCGAGTTTGTAAAGGCCAAGTAGCGTATGCACACGGATTAGTACGACCCAAGTCGCGTATGCCCTTTTGCGCTCCAAAATTATAATACCAAGGAGAATTACCATGGTTTTGGCACACAGTATTGAGCGCTGTATGGCTTATTTGATTCCGTCCAAGTATACCATCGGAAGTTGTGTGGTTTTGGCTCATGGTATTGGTAAAGGCTAAAACTATATAAGGAAAAGAGGATCATAGTGCAAGGTGTGCATGTGAAAGGGTTTTTGATGAATAAATTCCTCTAAGGAATATCTACATGGTTGAACTCCGTTCTTAATTGATAGGTCTGAATCTATGATGCACCTATGGATATGATGAAGGTTCAAGATCTCTAGATCTAGAAATGATGAATCTCTATGATGATCTCCAAAAGAAATGATGAAGACCTGGCGCAAGTCTGATGAAGAAATTGAAGAAATCTGGGTAAGTTTATAGATCTAGTCCGTTCTACAAAATTTATCTTTTACAGATCCATATGCTAGTTTGGCTCGGTTAAAGCGCGTATATATGCGGGTTCGCTTAATAAAAAGTGCGTATGGAAGTTAGGGTTTCTGAAGCTTATTTATAGATATTACTTCTGTGATTTCTGTTTTCTCTCTGCTGTCGGTCAATGAAGTCTACTTGAAGTTCTGGGTTGATTGAATATGAAGTATGCTACTAATTTGATAATGAACAAATCTAATCAATGAGTGAGAAAACATGGTTAAACCTAACTAACTGTCTAAAGGTTCTGCATTGCTAAGAAGGTGTTTGACTGAAAGCCTCAGATCTGAATATGAGATTGATCACATTCTGAAAATCAGTATTCTCAGAAGTATACGCAGGTTGATACGAAGAAAAGCGCGTATACACGCAGCTTCAGTGAAGCAAAGTAGTGTATGCTATTTGAATCAATATCTGTTCAGGGTTGAGTTTGTATCTGCATATCTATTCTGAAGTCTGGGTTATTTTTGAAGTTCTGGTTATAGTGTTTTCACTGTTCTAATTGAAGTATTGGGCAAGAGTTTATGATTGTTGATAAGGTGCATAGGTCTAGATTTTAATGAATACTTCACTCTGAAGTATATCTGCATGGAATGGGTAACAGTTTATTGATTGATATGAATTAATAATGCACCTATGAAGAAAATGATGAAGAGGGATCTCTAGATCTGAAATGACTATGTATTTTCTAGATCTGTTTATGGAATGTTTAGATCTGTGATCTGGAGAATATTTGCTGAAGTAAAGGGTGAGATCTGAGCTATTTATCTATTATGAAGAGTTACACATCCCTACAATGTTTGTAGATCTATACGCAGGTTTGTGGCAGATAAAGCACGTATATACGTGAGTTGGTTTCAGCAAAAGCGTGTATGGAATATGAGGTCAGTCCTGAAATATGTGTAGATGTACACGAAGGTTTGTCTCTGTGAAAGCACATATATACACAGGTTCAGTCAAGTAAAAGCGCGTATGGAATCTAGGGTTTTGCTGAAGTATGTGGAATGAAATGTCTGATCTGTTTTGCAGTTTTACTGCTATCTGTCAATGATGTATTCATACAGATCTGGGTTGTTTGAATGTTGATTATGTTGCTGATTATGTTGATTAAAGATCAAGTTGTTGGTTGATTGGTTGATGATTCAATGAATGAATTGATGGGGTTATAAGTTTCAGTTTGATGTATGCTGAGCTTAAATGTGTGGAATGGGTCCAGTTTGAAAATCTGATGAAAAGAGGCCTAAAAGGTGTGTTTTGTGGAAGCTATTGGATCCAATATGGAAATTGATGAAACATGGTCCGCAGTGGTGCTGAGGGTCGAAGCCTTCAGTGAGGGGGTTGTAGCTCTCTTCCAGTGGTAGCTGGTAAACGAGAGCAGCGGGGTAGTAGCTCCCTTCCAGGAGAGGCTGGTAAACGAGAGCAGGGGGTATTAGCTCCCTTCCAGGAGAGGCTGGTAAACGAGATCAGGGGGTTGGAGCTCCCTTCCAGTAGTGGCTAGAGAACGAGAGAAGGTTGTAGCCTTATGCAAGTGGGTGCTTGCGTGCTGGTATGAGTCTGCGCCAGTACAAAATTGTAAGAAGTTTTCTTTATAATAAATATTGAATACAAAGACGACAACAACGGTGGTTTTCTCCCGAATTGGGTTTCCACCTTAAATACTGGTGTTCATGTGTGTTGTTTATGTGTGATGGTTTATTATGTTATTACTGCACATACTTACTGCTTACTAAACATCTGATGAATGAATTATGCAATGATCTAAGTAAGAATTAAATGCATAATAAGATCTCTGGACATACGCAAGTTTTCTTAAGGATATCCGCGTGTATACACAAGTTGGGTTCAGGTAAGTAGCGTATGGTTTTAAGAGAAAGAAAAAGTAAAAAGTTTTCAGTCAGCTCTAAATACTGATTCACCCCCCCCCCCTTCTCAATATTTTTCACAACAATTGGTATCAGAGCAGGTCCTTCTGAAGGAGCTTGATCGCTTGAAGGAGATCTGTCACAATGGGAAGGAAGCAAAAGAAGAAGGCTACTCAAAGAAAGGAGATATCTCAGAAAACATGTGCAGCAGAAAATGAAGAAGATGAAATAGGTATTGATTGTTGTTCTTGTGGTTCACTTTCTTATGCATGCAATGGTGAAGATAGTGAAACTAATGTTATGGATCTAGAAGAAGTTCTCAAGATTAAATTTGAAGATCGACAAAGATTATTTAATGAGAGAGAATCTATCTACAAAGATAGGATCTCTAGAATGAATGGAAAGATAAAGAAGTATCAAAGGTTGTACGATGAAGTAACCAATCACAGTGAAGGAATTGAAGTAGAAATCATCTCTCTGAAAGTAGATCTCGAAGCATCAAATAAGAAGAATGAAGAACTTCTACAATAATTTGAAGAAGAAGGACTTGAAGTAGAAATCATCTCTCTCAAAGAAGATATGGAAAAATCAAATAAGAAGAATGAAGAACTTCTACAAACATTTGAAGAACAAGAAAATGGGTTGAAAGAAGAGATTCTAAAATTGAATGATCAAGTAGAAGAAGGAAAAAGGGTCAAAGAAAGTATGAAGAAGCAATGCCAAAGATTGGAGGTTGAGGTAAACATTTTAAAAGGTAAATTAGAGGAAAAGGATAAACTCTTGAGATTTCAAGATAGTACTAAGATTCTGGATAATATTATTAGTAGTCAAAGCTCTCCTTCTGTTAAATTTGGTCTTGGTTTTCATGAAACTGTTAAAGGAGAATCTAGTTCACAAGAAAGTGCTAAAGATTCAAATGATATCAATGCAAAACCTAAAGTATTGAAAGAGACAAAAGGTCAACCGATAATCATGAACTCTCAAAGGAAATCATTCGCTCCTAACTATAGAAGCATCAATCGATTCTCTCATTTGATCAATAATGTTGAATGCTTTAAATGTCATAATTATGGGCATGTTGCAGCCAATTGCAGAAGCAGATTGTTTCAGTCACAAACAAACAAATTCTACACAGAAAGGTACTCAGGTTTCTTTAAGGGATATTGTTTTTCATGCAGCAATTTTGGTCATAAAGAAGTTGATTGCAATAGAAGAAAGAATAGAAAAACACATTATGATCCCTATGCTTACTTTTATGGTCACACAAGATGTTATGCTTGTAACAAGTATGGACTTGTAGAAAAAGAATGCAGGATGAATAGATCTGAGAAATTGGATAATTTCCAGCACACAATAAGAAATTTCAAGCAAAGCTGGAAAAAGAAGGAGGACCGGTCAAAAACGTAGGGGATAATAATCCTACTGCATTCTTCCACTTCTAAAGCTTACTTCTCATAATGATTGCAGGAGTGATATGAGATACATTATAGGAATTAGTAATGTATCATCACAAGGGGAGAAATATATGGTGATTCCAATGGTTGGTTTGGTAATTCTGGTTATGTTTATTTCTAACAGTGCATATGATGCAAAGAAGACAGGTACAAGTGGTATAAGTTCAGGGGAAGATGGAGTTGTGAAAATTTCAATATTTCACTTTCCATACGTGGGTTTTGTGAACTAAAGCCGCGTATACACGCGAGTTCCGTTGGAGACAATAGCGTATGTTTTTTTCTGATAAGAAAAACAGTAAGACAGCTAAAGATCAGGAACACAGGTTCAGGGGGAGCATCAGTCTAAATACTAATGATTGCATTATTGGCATTGTATCTGCTTATTCCTTAGTTCTCATAATACTCATGCTCAAATGATGATGACATGATACATGGTTTCTTATGATGAGACTATGAATGAGCCCTGATTAATTTTTGCTGAAGAGTTTTTTTTTTTTTCACACATGGATGAGATGGAAGTCTTATGATGCAGAGATAAGGATAGATCATGCAGAGGTTTTTGCTGATGAATTTTTTCACGGTTGAGACCTTTTATACATAATTCCTACACATGTTACATCATGATTATGAAATAAATATAAATCATGAAGATCTTGGTGATAACAAATCACATGGATGGTTGCTTAACACATATTTTCTATTGAAGAAATTGTTCTGGTATGATAATTCCTCTTGGAAAGAATATGTTGATGCTGCAAAGAGCCTGAAGGATTGGTTACTGATGTGCTTATGCTACGAATGTTGGATTCAAGCCATGAATGAAGAGCTTGATAAAATTGAAAAGAATCACACTTGGGAATTAGTACCAAGAGCTCATGACAAAAATGTCATTGGAACTAAATGGATATTCAAAAACAAGTTAAATGAGAATGGGGATGTTATAAGAAATAAAGCTAGACTTGTTTGCAAGGGGTATGCTCAACAAGAAGGTATATACTTTGAAGAAACTTTTGCTCCTGTAGCCAGACTTGAAGCCATAAGAATGTTTCTTGCTTTTTCAAGCTTCCAACAAATCAAATTTTATCAAATGGATGTTAAATTTGCTTTTCTCAATGGTGATCTAGAAGAAGAAGTTTATATAGAACAACCAGAAGGATTCATTTTGGGAAATGATGAAAAACTTGTTTGTAGACTTAAAAAGGCTCTATATGGTCTCAAACAAGCTCCAAGGGCATGGTATTATCGTCTTGACAAATATCTTCATCAATAAGGATTTTCAAAGGGTCTGCTGATAGCAACTTATACACAAAAATTGAAAATGATAAACTATTGATTGTGGTTGTATATGTTGATGATATCATTTTTGGAAGTAATGAAGAGTCTATGAGTCAGAAATTTGCTTCTATTATGTAACAATAATTTGAAATGTCTTTACTTGGGGAACTAACATTCTTTCTTGGCTTGCAAGTGCAACAAGAAACAGATGGCATATTCTTATCACAAGAAAAATATCTTAAGCAAATTCTGAAGAAGTATGGCATTGAAGAGTGCAAACCTATAAGTACACCAATGATAACCGGATGTAATCTCAGTTCTCATGATTATTCTCCCGCGGTGAATCAACCAGAATACAGATCTATGATAGGAATTCTACTTTATCTCACTGGGACTAGATCAGACATTATGCATGCAGTTGGGATTGTTGGATGATTCCAAGCTAATCCAAAAGAGTCTTAGCTTCAGGCTGTCAAAAGAATATTCAAATATCTACAAGGAACTCAAGACTTTGGACTATGGTATCCAAAGAATGTTGATCTCACTCTTCATGCTTACACTGATGCAGATTGGGCTGGAAATTTTGATTATCGGAAAGGCACTAGTGGTGGTGCATTCTATATGGGGCCCCGGTTAGTATCTTGGTTCAGCAAGAAGCAAAGCTCTATTGCCTTATATACAGCAGAAGCAGAATATGTGGCTGCCGCATCATGTTGCACTCAACTTCTTTGGATGATGCAAACCTTACAAGACATTCAAATCAAATTTTCACCTCCTATCTCCATTATGTGTGATAATACAAGTGCCATCAGTATCTCAAAGAATCCTGTTATGCATTCCAAGACCAAGCACATTCCCATCAAGTATCACTTCTTACGTGAACAAGTGCTTGAAAAAAAAGTGAAGTTGGAGTATGTTCCCTCCAAAGAACAAGTTGCTGATATATTTACCAAACCTTTACCCAGGGAAGCGTTTAAATATCTCAGACAGAAGCTGGGATTTGTCTCTGCCTCTCAGAAGATCAGATATGCTTAAATTTAGAAGATTAAATTGGATACGCGGATTTCCTGAAGGAAAGTCGCGTATATACGCGAGTTTATAGACAGAAAACCACGTATGGGTGTTTGTTGACAACATTTTTCTGGTTCAGCATTCTTCAGCACAGCTACAGTACTGTTGGGTATCTCTGATGATGTTCCAGCTCTCATATTTCTATTTCATTCTTTAAAGCTTCTGATGAAGATGCCTCGATGATTTGATGTTTAGGATACATAGGGGGAGCATTGGTCATGTGGAAAGGATGCATTGTTGGCATTCTAATTATTTGTTGTAGTCTGATCTCATGATTGAGAATATTTGATCTTGATTGTATAAGTCATTTCTGTAATTTGATGAAAAAGGTCATGTTGAGACCTATGATGTAAAATTGTAATATTCAGTCATGTAAGGACTTGTTCAATTTTGTAAACCCACTTGGTTGGGTAGTTGAGTCAAATTGTGTAAACCCACTTGGTTGGGTACTTGAGTCACATATGTAAATCCACTTGGTTGGATCATTGATGTAAGTATGACTCCTTGGTGATAGGAAAGGTCATAGAGTCATTGAAAAATTATGTTTAAAGATGCAGCATGATCTCAAGGGGAGCATGGTATTGTCGGTACAAAGGATCTTGATCTACCCTTTGCCCTTGATGTCAAAGGGGGAGAATGTTGTTGCTGAATGTATTTCTGGTCATGGTTGCCATCAAGTCCAAAGGGGGAGATTGTTGGCAATATGATGCAATGAGTTGTCCTTGATGGCAACCTACTTGATGAAGTTGTCCTTGATGGAAACTGACTTGCTAAGTTGTCTTTGGATAGCAACCTATGTATTACAGATGTAAGAATGATGTATCTATAGTTCAGTTCAGATGTGACAGAGAAAATAATTCCAGTAAATGCCAGAGAAATGATAAATATAATATGTCACAATGTATACGCAAGTTTTTAAAGGCCAAGTCGTGTATGCACGCGGATAAGTACGTCCCAAGTCGCGTATGCCATTTTGCGCTCCAAAATTATAATACCAAGGGGCATTACCATGGTTTTGGCACACAGTATTGAGCGTTGTATGGTTTATTTGATTCCGTCCAAGAATACCATCGGAAGTTGTGTGGTTTTGGCTAATGGTATTGGTAAAGGCTAAAACTATATAAGGAGAAGAGGATCATAGTGCAAGGTGTGCATGTGTAAGGGTTGTTGATGAATAAATTCCTCTAAGGAATATCTGCATGGTTGAACTCTGTTCTTAATTGATAGATCTGAATCTATGATGCACCTATGGATATGATGAAGGTTCAAGATCTCTAGATCTAGAAATGATGAATCTCTAGGATGATTTGCAAAAGAAATGATGAAGACCTGGCGCAAGTCTGATGAAGAAATTGAAGAAATCTGGGTAAGTTTATAGATCTGGTCTGTTCTAAATTTTTTATCTTTTACAGATCTATACGCTAGTTTGTCTTGGTAAAAGCGCGTATATACACGGGTTCGCTTAATAAAAAGCGCGTATGGAAGTTAGGGTTTTTGAAGCTTATTTACAGATATTACTTCTGTGATTTCTGTTTTCTCTCTGCTGTCGGTCAATGAAGTCTACTTGAAGTTCTAGGTTGATTGAATATGAAGTATGCTACTAATTTGATAATGAACAAATCTAATCAATGAGTGAGAAAACATGGTTAAACCTGACTGACTGTCTAAAGGTTCTGCATTACTGAGAAGGTGTCTGACTGAAAGCCTTAGATCTGAATCTGAGATTGATCACATTCTGAAAATCAGTATTCTCAGAAGTATACGCAGGTTGATACAAAGAAAATTGTGTATACACACAGCTTCAGTGAAGCAAAGTAGCGTATGCTATTTGAGTCAATATATGTTCAGGGTTGAGTTTGTATCTGCATATCTATTATGAAGTTTGGGTTATTTCTGAAGTTCTGGTTACAATGTTTTCACTGTTCTAATTGAAGTATTGGGCAAGAGTTTATGATTGTTGATAAGGTGCATAGGTCTGGATTTTAATGAATACTTCACTTTGAAGTATATCTGCATGGAATGGGTAACAGTTTATTGATTGATCTGAATTAATAATGCACCTATGAAGAAAATGATGAAGAGGGATCTCTAGATCTGAAATGACTATGTATTTTCTAGATATATTTATGGAATGTTTAGACCTGTGATCTGGTGAATATTTGCTAAAGTAAAGGGTGAGATCTGAGCTATTTATCTGTTCTGAAGAGTTGCACAGCCCTATAATGTTTTCAGATCCATACGCAGGTTCGTGGCAGAGAAAGCACGTATATACGCGGGTTGGTTTCAACAAAAGCGCGTATGGAATATGAGGTTAGTCCTGAAATATGTGTAGATGTATATGCAGGTTTGTCTCTATGAAAGCGCGTATATACGCAGGTTCAGTCAAGTAAAAGCGCGTATGGAATCTAGGGTTTTTCTGAAGTATGTGGAATGAAATGTCTGATCTGTTTTGCTGTTTTACTGCTATCTGTCAATGATGTATTCATACATATCTGGGTTGTTTGAATGTTGATTATGCTGTTGATTATGTTGATTAAAGATCAAGTTGTTGGTTGATTGGTTGATGATTCAATGAATGAATTGATGGGGTTATAAGTTTCAGTTTGATGTATGTTGAGCTTAAATGTGTGGAATGGGTCCAGTCTGAAAATCTGATGAAAAGAGGCCTACAAGGTGTGTTGTGTGGAAGCTATTGGATCCAGTATGGAAATTGATGAAATGTGGTCCGCAATGGTGTTGAGGGTCGAAGCCTTCAGTGAGGAGTTTGTAGCTCTCTTCCAGTGGTAGATGGTAAACGAGAGCAGCGGGGTAGTAGCTCCCTTCCAGGAGAGGCTGGTAAATGGGAGCACGGGGTAGTAGCTCCCTTCCAGGAGAGGCTGGTAAATGAGATCAGGGGGTTGGAGCTCCCTTCCAGTAGTGGCTGGAGAACGAGAGAAGGTTGCAGCCTTCTGCAGGTGGGTGCCTGCGTGCTGGTATGAGTCTGTGCCAGTACAAAATTGTAAGAAATTTTCTTTATAATAAATATTGAAGACAGAGACGACAACAACGGTGGTTTTCTCCCGAATTGGGTTTCCACCTTAAATACTGGTGTTCATGTGTGTTTCTTATGTGTGATGGTTTATTATGTTATTACTACACATGCATACTTCTTACTAAACATCTGATGAATGAATGATGCAATGATCTATGTAAATAATTAAATGCATAATAATATCTTTGGACATACACAAGTTTTCTTAAGGATATCCGCGTGTATACACGAGTTGAGTTCAGTAAAGTAGTGTATGGTTTTAAGAGAAAGAAAAAGTAAAAATTTTTCAGTCATCTCTAAATACTGATTCACCCCCCCCCCTCTCAGTATTTTTGCCAGCACAAACTGTTCAAATGAGTTGAAATAGACTTGCACTACGAAAGCAACACCGTTTCGTAGCGCTGCTCTTTTACCCTTTTTTCTTCAAAATCTTGAGCTCTTTCCTCCAAAACTAACTTAATTAGCTTTAAGTAAATTCTCCTCAACATTTTCAATTCTTGATTCATGTTTTCACCCCACAAAATTTGATGAGAAAGGGCAAGAAAAGCTGCTACAACAATTTCGTAGTGCATTTTAATTTATCAATTTCTCCCACCTCCTAATGAATTTGAAGAAACTGAGAGAGGTCTTTGTAGTTAGGTCTGTTAGGAAGAAAAAAATCTTTCAGTTTTCCTAAATTCATTTTCAGTTGCTCAAAAAACTCCTTGGAAGTTGACTTCTGAAAACCAGAAAACAGAGTTTTGCTATTTGTGCTACGAAACTATCAGCACTTTAGTAGCGCAAAGTGTTTTTTTTGAACTAGTGGAGCTACGAAAACGAGGTTTCTTGGCTAATTGAACAGTTTTGAAACAAAATTTTTAGGAAATGACCCAAAAATGAAAATGATGGATATTTGGCATGAAGGGACTTCAAAGAAGACTTTATTATAACCTAAGGATGGGATTTAAAATATAAAAATCTAAAAGCTACCCTTGATCAAATCCGAAATTGAATTCTAAACCCAATTTTGAACCATGACCAAAAACAAACCTGACACAATGATGATTTAAAATTTTTTGGGTGATAACAAGTGGAAAGGTACATACACTCACCAATTGGAATTTCTGTGAAAAGGCCCTTAGTTGTAGTTTATTCATCAGAAAATAAGAGAGGTAAGAAGTTGCATTTTTCTCCTGAATTAGTGGATGTCCCCAAAAAACCCCTCACTAAATATGCTGCAAAGAATTTTCCCTTGGAGAAGACATTTAAATCCTTGGAAACCATACCCAAAGATTATGCTCCTGATGAAAAAGACAAGGAAATTGCACAACTACAAGAGAAACTAAAAAAGGCACATATGGTCATTTCACAATTGCAACATGACAATAAGGAATTGAGGAAGGTTTATCTAGAAAAGACAGATAAAATAAATGAAGAAGAACAAGTGAAAAATGCTACACCATTTGTCACTAAGTCTAAATGCAAGGAGAAGATAGTGAGAGAGGAAATTCAAGAGAGAGAAGCTCCAACAACCAGAGTCACTAGATATTCAACTAGAAAACTACAGACCCAGGAAGATAAATCGGTAGAAGAATACAAGAAAACAAAGATATATGAGGGGAAGCATACTTTCAACAGGTTGAGGATTCAATTGAAGAAGGCCCCAGTGAAATTTCTAAAATTAAGGAGAAACATGAAATGGCTAGGAAAAAGGTGAGTGAACTTTTGGACATGTATGAACCAACAATGGAAAATGTTAAATATATATTGAAGAGGTATGTCCCACTACATAGGCAGCTGAAAAATATATGTAGGCAGAATCTTACCATGAGGATGGAATTGAGAGATTCCAAGCAGCAGTTGAAGGAGATACAGGAGAAGGATAGAAGTAAGTTGGACATGTTGGATGAAGAAACCAAATTTTGAATGTTGGAACAAGTAAAACAAAGCAATTTTGATTTTTTTTTTTTTTGCCTAAGTATGTTGGCTAAATGGGGTTAAAGTTAAGAGGCCATATTTTGCATGAAGTCTCTCTTGCAAACATAGTTATTCAAAATTCTCAAATTTACTTTCCAGAAGAATCATATCACAGAACATTTTTGTATCCTAACAAGGACTAGGGTTAGGGTTTTGATGTAAAAATGGAAATTTGGTCATTTTTTGGTGAAAAGGGGCTTGAAAGGGGTCCACAAGGTCAACATCATGTCAACATCATCACCAAGATGTGCATCTTTTTCAGATACCTCACTGCTAATCAAAACCCATGGAGGACATGTGGCGCTACACTTTCTCACTGGTGTTGCACTTTTGCTGTAGGTGAAATTTAGAGAGTCGGGGGCTTGGTGTGATGAAAGAAAGTTTATAATTATAAATCTTCCGAGAAGTCACATAAGGAATTTTTAGAACGACGTGTTTCGAACTACCAACTGTAGTTCATCATCAGGATAATGATTAAGAGGAAGATGACGATGTCCAGGCCTGTTTACATGTCTTTCATTCATTGAGAAACCTAGGGAGTGACTAGAGATACTTCAACCATGGAGCGTTGCACTTTTCTTCTATGTTTTTTTGTTTCTATTGAACTAGGAGGTTGCATATTGCCGACGTTGCGATTCCACATAGTCATCATCTTGACCGAATTTTTCATGTCAAAAGGTCTTGAATTTTTTTTTTATGATCACAATAAATGCTATGAGGAATCTAAGGACTTTAATCTCGATTTAGGCCTAGTATTCAGTGTAAATATGCTTGAAAAATATTTGGTCAAATAGTTCCTTATTTTCAAAAAAACAATTATATATTATCTGCATTACCTAGAAACAATATCCTATGAAGGAATTCGGTTCCTAGAGGTGGAAAATGATTTTTTTCATCTATTTATGTTACCATTTTAATGAAGAAAAGGGTTGGTCAGGTTTGAGAAGAAAGAACACTATATTTTATTTTCTTGATTTTCCAGTGAATTAAAAGACAAAGGCATGATTTACAGGGATTTGTGTGTCAGCTCTTGATGGTGTTGTTCTTCACTCATGTTGTAAGTTTGCCTTATGTTATTTCCATATCTTGAATGTATGTCTTCATGTTTGGTTCAAACAAAACTTATCTCAGAATTCATTTAACTTAGTGCTCTGATTTAGTTTACCAAGCATTCTATGTTTTCTTCTTAAAACAACATTAGAATTCATCCCACAGTTTGCTGCTCTATATTTTGTTTTCACCATTCTTATAATCACCCTTCTACAATAAATTAATTATATTACACCACCAAGACTGCCTACCTTACCCTTGTAAAATACCCCTCATATTTTTATCATATTATTGGAAAAATAATCAATTTGACATGACTCCATGCCCAATGGATTTGTCTTCCTTCTTGCCAACAAAAAATTAACAATTATACCCCACTGAGAACAATACATAGCCTATCATCTAAGTGATTGAACATTTCAGATAGAGAGAGTGGTCTCTAAAGTTAGAAGAGCTAGATTCCAACTTCCAAGTGGTTTGTGGTTACCTCTTATTTTCTCTTCTCATATGGGAAAAATTACATAGTGCTAACATAGTGGCATCGTTTTGGGGGAACACAAGGTTTTCCCTGGGAAAGATATGTAATTAAAGACAAATCTGGTTCATGAGGGTGAAAATGAACTAGAGATTGATAGGATGAATATTTACCTAATTGTAGTGATTTTGAAATCAATTGCAATCTATTCCTGTAAGAAAATATGGCTTCAAGGAAATTAAACACTAGGCATCATCCAGATCATAATCCACCCGAGGTTTTGAACAATCTAGAAAATTTGTTTAGAAGAAGAATCCCACAAAATAAATAGATATGTTTCATAAAAATATCCTTGTCCCTACCTGAAAAGGTAAAATTAGTGGACCACATTAAGTTTGAATTGAAGTTTGAACAAAGGCTATTTAGATCTAAATCAGAAAATTTTTTGATAGAGACAAATTTTGATCCATCAAAATTGTAATACTCTATTCATTTTCAAAAAGAAGGTGTATTAGAAGCTGATAAATACATTTGGAAACAATTCCATAAGTTAGAACACCTTGTCCATTAGTTGCAGGAAGCTGCCACTAAGTCCTCCAAATTACAACATTATGTCCCAACTGTTTTTGTCTCAACATTTTCTGCTCCATTGAACATATCACTAAGTTATGCTCCTGCTGTGCAATTGTTGTTACTCTTCCCTCATCAACTGCTCAAATATCAGTCCCCTTACCTTCCTCATCTTCATTTTAGACTCCAAAAATCAGTACCAGTCCATCTCATATAGTCATGACTGCCTCTTATGCTCCACTTAATTTACAATGCCCACTATATGATTTGCCACTAAAATATGGTTAGAGATTGCCTCAGTTTGATGGTACAGAGGTTATTACAACACAAAAACACATTGATAAGTTAAATGATTTTATAGACTTGGAAGAGGTGGACCATGAGGATTCCAAAATGAGGATTTTTTCTTAGAGTTTTTCAGGAGAAGTCAATAAATGGTTCAGAAGTTTTCTAGCTGCAAGTATTTCCAATTTCCAGTAACTTGAACAAAGCTTTATTTCTGTGGAGCGATAAAAAGGTGTCTTTGTAACTCCTAATTACCTCACATTAATTGTCAACCCAGGGACGACTTTTTGTTTCAAGAGTGTACTCAGTCTGAGGCGGCTATTTACTCAAGAGTAATGTTTTGCAGTATAGTGCTTAAAATCCAAAAGTAAATGAAAGTTGGAAATAAAATCTACTTACAACAAAGCATTTTAAGACTTAAATCATGCATTCAGAAAAATAAGCAATGTATCAGTCAAGGGTCCAGTAACAATAACTCATCCCTTTGGAAACTGATGTAACCAAAAGTAACCAAGGAACAGATCGTTAATCTGGGGACTAGACAGCAAATGCCAATGCCCACTACAGTTTCATATCGTTCTTCACACCAAAGCAAAGATAATGCAAATAATAGGAAATGGAAAGCTGCCATTGAAAGTAAACTAGGAAAGCTCTTTAAAAGCAAACTCTTGCAATTAATCAACCAAACTAAACAGCGAAGTAAAGAACATGAAACTGTAAAGCATTACGATTCAAAGAAATAGGAACTAAATCAAACCATCACACGACGGAAATTGGAAAGATATGATACAACAGCAGCATACTCCACCAGAGGCTGGGCCCTTAGCCGCCAGCGGATGCTGCTGGGCTACTTCAGATCAGGTGAATGAACAACAACCCTTTTATTTATTCATCCCCAAATTGTGAAATCATTACAACAGAAAAAGCTTTGAAGATTACAATGGCAATGCAACAATCCCTATCCTATCATGAATAATCCATCTTCATTCTTGAATCTCTAAGTCTGAATCCTCAATTCCATCATTCGAATCCATCCCGAATCATCCTCAAAGTCCTTCTCCCTCTCTGATCTTTGTTCTGATTTAAATACAAAGAGAGCAGAGAGTGGTTACAATAGAGATAATTACAACATGATTCTATTACAAAATTGGTTTGCTTCTAACCATTTGATCAACAAGAACAAGGCGAATTTGGCTTTGCAGCTGAGATTTGGAGGACGGCCGCAACAACAAATCTGAGAAACTCATGCTCAAAGAACCCTGCGTTTCTCTTTGTACAAGCCGAATTTGGGCAAACCATTCTTCACTAAAGTTAATTAGGTCCGTTATGGACAAAACCCATGTTCCGGATTTTTCAGATTCTTCTTCATTTGCTCAGAATCTCAACCGCAAAATCGTCACTTCTTATTCCAGCGAATTTCTGAGTTGGCACTTTTAATGATCAAATCTTCAATCTGAAAATTATCTTGGAGGCTAAAAATGGTGAATAATGTTACAACTGATTTATTAAAACTATCATTGATAAAATCATACATAATCATCAATTTATTAGAAATAAAAGAGAATAAATAATATTCATTCATAAGAGCATAAATCATTATAAAATGGATTTAAATAATAAATTATAATAAATGACGTGATCAAGAATGGTAGAAATGGGTGGAATAAGCGTTCACAAGTGATAATAATAATGGCATATTAACGGCCCAACATACCCCCACACTCAATATGTTGCATGTCCTCATGCAACGAAAATCTGAATATATTGCATGTCCTCATGCAACCCAAAGACAAAAACCCATGTGTTAACCAAGCAATAAAAAATATGTTCATCTCAGCTCATGAAATGGATAGAACAAATGAATTCTTCCTTAATTAATGAATATTCAATTTTAGCAATCTTGATGAAGGCATAACAATTTTTACATTGACATTCAACTATATGTATGAAGTTGCAACAAAATATGATATAAGTAACAGCAAACTTCATTAACCATTTTCTCAAAAACTACAAACCAGCTTTTGTTGAAATTTGGCAAGCAAATTTATAATATATGAATGCCTTTATGATCCAAAAATCAGACTGTTTTGATGCATGGATCATGAGATATAAACAAAATGACTGTAGCTGAGAGTGCATGATTTCCGAAATTTTATGAACCAATTTATCTTGAAATTGTCTGGGTTTGTATTAATGATACGTATGTGTTTTCCAAAAATCACAAGAATTGAGTTCATAGTTTTAAAAAATATTATGGAAATCAATTTCTACACTGAAATTGTATGCCTTAAATGAGAAAGAAAATAGAAAATATCCATCATGCGTAGCAATTCCTCCCCCTCTCTGAAAAATTAGCATGCCCTCATGCGATGCTAGAAAACAAATAGAGGTGGTTGCTACCAGTTGTTGAATTCTATGCTTGGTGTAAAACAACATGGAATAAGGGAGGTGTTGAGAATGAATAAGAATAGCAATGGATGATAAAGAATATGAATAACATGGTCATAAGAAAGAAATGAATGAAAGGAACGCTCCCCCATACTCGAAAATGATATGCTGCTGAAAAAGGGAAAGTGGTAAAGATGTGGAATGAAGGATGATAAATAATGCTCAAAATGGATTTTCATGAAATTCTCCTAAATTCGTAATAAATCAGAAAATTATGCTATTTTACCTCAAGTTTTACCTCCAAAAATGTGAAATGACATATATGGACTGGCAGTTGTTGAAGCTGATGTAGGCAGAGTTGGTGCTGAAAGTGATGCAAAAGGTGGAATCCAGGTAAGCACATCATGTCTAAAGAATTGTTCACGTGCGCGAGCCTCTTCTGTTAAGTGCAATAGTGTGGTCATGCTATGAATAGAATTCTGCCCATACTTGTTGTTTTCCTGCAAACAAAGCACTATTTTGCATACAATGTTCTTGAATCCATAGTGTTAGTTTTGAATAGAAATAGATAAGATGCATGCAAAACTTTCAGTCAGAAAAACTTTTGTCAAATCAACAAGTTATGGCAGAGTGTAGTAATCATATCGCATGCTATCCCATAATGCATACATTCCCCCTCCAATTGGAAAAGGAATTCCATGACCATAAAGCATATGAGAGGTGTTGTGCTGATGGCAAGGCAAGGGAATGAACAATATAGCAGTGAATGAAGCAGAGTACACATATCAATGATAGGATAGCGGGAGTTATGGTTATAATGAGAGCAGAGTGTGTAAAGATAGTTATGAATAAAAGATAGGATGCTTTGGATTGATGATAAGTTATGAAAAAGAGAAAAAGAACAACAATATGCCAAAAAGATGCTTTACTGATAGTATGCTAGCTGAAAATGATGTGATTGATCATAAAACAATTTCTCATGCATAAAGGTTCAAAACAGGGAAAAAGTTAAGGAAATAACTTCTCTGATAAAAAGAAAAAAAATAAGAAAAGGGTATTATGATAATAATTGACGATAAGATATAACTTCAATACCATAAGCAGAGCCGCTGCTGCCAGCAGGCGTCCATAGCCTCGGCAAGGTTGCTTTTTAACCCATATGAGCCAGGATCCTCAATTTATAAATGGAGAGTTACAGTGCTGTTCTACAGAAGAGATCAGTGTGCTGGCGTGGTAACCAGATAACCACACTGCCATTCACTGGGATGTAGCAAAAATGATCAGGCCGGCTCATGATGAGACCTCCTGTTCCAAGGATAATTTGACTATCCAATGGATCATAACCCTGGTGTGGTGGCCATAATGGGAATGTCACTTTCTTACAACCTTATGAACATGGTAGGCTGGCTCGTAATGAGACCCCCTATCCTCCATCTGTGAACACAATTTTGTTATTATTATACATTTTTATGATAAAAAGAGGGAGGCTCAGTACTCCTTAAGAGCAGGGATGGTGGAAGAAGTTGAACATGTCAATAGAAAAATATACCCATAATCTCATTTATTACAGACAGAGAAGATTATAATCCAGAAGGGTGGAACCAACATGGTATTAGGAGGATCAATCAATATCATGTTCAACAGAAAACAATGCAGTAAAGTAGTATATAAATAATTGTGTCCCTTTTTTAAAAATAATCTATCATCAAGGAGTTGTCCTGTTAAAGATCATAACGTGAAGGATATTAACTCGCTTCAATAGAATCCATAATTCTTGTCCTCGTAAAAATAGTGTACTTCATGCCATGAAGGGGAATCAGTAAAATGTGGTTGAGATGAACTAGGAATAATCCCACAAGAGGAAGGAAGGGTTGCTCTCGAAAATAATCCCAAAGTGTTGCTCTTTTGAATGAACAGCAAAAACACTCAAAAAGTGGTGTCCCTTAAAGGAAATGCACAAAAAAACAAAAATACACACAAAAAAAGTGTGAAAATGCAAATGTCGTTCATTTGGAAAAAGAACAGCAAAAACGCACAAGCATGAAATGCAAGCACGCAAAGAATGAATTAGCTGTTCACTGTATTGATGCTGAAAATGGGTCACAGTTTGAATGAAGCAACACCTGAAACACAAAATATAAAAAATATCAGAAAAGAAACAACGTTTTATTTAAAAACAATATGTAAATAACTAAATTAAGTTACAACAGCTATGATGTTATGTCAAAAAAAATGATCTCTTTGAAAAATGTTTTGGCAGCAGTGATAAGACATGAATCTTCAAATTGAAATCAATTCTTCATTTGTTCTATTATGAATCCGTTGGGTAATGAGTTGGATGAAATTCCTCTGTTTTATTAAAATTTGTTTCAAGAATCACTCGTCCATAAATTGACCTTCTTTTTCTCCTAGGACCTGCAAAAAACGAGTGTCTACCTGCAATAAAACATTAAATCATGGAGAAAGAGAGGTGATAGGGCTCCCCTAATCCAAGAATTATGCAAAAAAAAACAACAAGTAGTTACTCTGTATAACAAATCCATTGAGAAAATAACAAAGTAAAATTTATCTGTCACTTGTGGGAGAGCAGTGGCCAATCATGTTAACCTGCAGTGTTTTAATCACAACTCCTTTGTTTTTCGTCGAAATTGAGTGATTCCAAAGCAAAATGAGAGTTAATTCAAAGGGTTATCTCCAGTAGCAACAGGTTTTAAAAATTCAATGCTATGATATGTCAAATTTGTTTAGAACAACCTGCATAATAGAGTCATTTTCGATTACCCAATCTAGACCAACGATTGATATTTCAAGCATAGATTCTTCGTTTGATGTCGGATTCAAATGATTCAAATTGGAAATGAAAGTAGATTCATTTATTTATCTCCAATAGAAACAGATTTTGAAGAAAAGAAGAATTGATAAGTCAAACACTGTAAGGAACATCCGGAAAAACAGAGTTTTAAGGGTGCTGATTTACGATAGACAGTCAGTATTTTGATCATAACTTCCCCATACGATATAGAAAATGAGTGATTCCAATTGCATTGTAAACTAGATTCATAGGGGAATCTACCATAGAAACAGGTTTTAAAAATTCATTCATTTAGGCCTCCAAAAACTGACTGTCCCAACTCTGTTCCTGAGCTGCCCGCTAGACATCCGGTCAATGTTTTGGTTCTAACTTTTTCGTTTCAAATCCAAATTGACCGATTCAAATTGGGTTAGAAAGTAGATATCAAGGGCTATCTAGGGTAGAAACAGGTTTTAAAAATATTCATTTTTGGTCCCTCAAAACATGACTGTCCCGACTGTTTTTCCAGAAAGTTCATCAAGCCCGCAAGCCAAAAAAATGATATTCAAGAATTTTTTCAAATTGGTGATAAAAAAATGAATATAAGTGTTTATAGAATTGTTATTTGCAATATAATTCATCTACATACACAAATAAATTGAAATATTTATCACCGATGTTGATTTCGATAGCGTGTTGCAACAAAAAAAACAACTATTTTTACAAAAAAAACAAAATGCATTTATTTATGTCCTTATTTTATTTTATTTTATTTTCTCCACTATCCTACTCTTCTTTGAGAATCGAATATTTTTATGTATAAGAGTATTTCCAATGGAACCATTTTAGAAATAAGGCTTCCAATATATACATACCCAAATTTGAAAAATGCATGTTGATAAAAATTAGGGTATGAGAAGCCAACTTCCCTTGAAAAGATGTTGTCAAAAATTGTTGAAGTAGGGAGTGATGATGCAAACACGTGATGGAGTGAAACCAATCTTCAATATATCCATTAATTTCTTGATTTCCCATCATACCATGAGGTTCTTGAGCTTTTAAAATGGTTTGTTGATGCAAACTAGAAGTAAGCTCATTTTCTTCCATAACTTCTACAATTTTTGAATTTGAAACATTCTGAATCTCATTGTAAGTTTTCTCTAATGGTGCATGTGAGATAGAATGGGTGGGAAGGGTGGGTAAATTTGGAAGTTCAACACTGTAAGTATGTTGTACTGGTTTATTGCGGTGAGGGTGTGGAATTAGTTGAGCAGGAAATTCAAAAAAATATTGGACAGTTTCTTACCATAACAGAAGATGTCCTTCATGTGTTCCTTCAAAGCTCCTTCTTCCAATGTTCCTGTCAATTAGTTAGTGAAATGGGTGGTGCTTACATCACCACTTGAATGAAATCATGTGATTCATTTTTCAAAATTTCTGCTTTTTTTTCCTAGTCATTCACACAAAAATTCAAACATCTATTTCTACCCAACAAAGCAACAACAAATCTGTTAGGAAAGCGGATAGTGGAGCAGGGCTTTTACATGCTCCGCACGTAGGTTCTTACCTTCCGTTTTTAAGATCCAACTCTTCCATCGCAGGTACTCATCAGATTCACACTACTCTTTAGAAATGGCTACACTCTCCCCGGCAACGACGCCAAAATGTGGAGCGATAAAAAGGTGTCTTTGTAACTCCTAATTACCTCACATTAATTGTCAACCCAGGGACGACTTTTTGTTTCAAGAGTGTACTCAGTCTGAGGCGGCTATTTACTCAAGAGTAATGTTTTGCAGTATAGTGCTTAAAATCTAAAAGTAAATGAAAGCTGGAAATAAAATCTACTTACAACAAAGCATTTTAAGACTTAAATCATGCATTCGGAAAAAT
Source organism: Pinus albicaulis (assembly GCA_034641835.2). NCBI lineage: Eukaryota > Viridiplantae > Streptophyta > Pinopsida > Pinales > Pinaceae > Pinus > Pinus albicaulis. Next base: position 21,493,074 of record CM076571.1, read on the forward strand.
AAGCAATGTATCAGTCAAGGGTCCAGTAACAATAACTCATCCCTTTGGAAACTGATGTAACCAAAAGTAACCAAGGAACAGATCGTTAATCTGGGGACTAGACAGCAAATGCCAATGCCCACTACAGTTTCATATCGTTCTTCACACCAAAGCAAAGATAATGCAAATAATAGGAAATGGAAAGCTGCCATTGAAAGTAAACTAGGAAAGCTCTTTAAAAGCAAACTCTTGCAATTAATCAACCAAACTAAACAGCGAAGTAAAGAACATGAAACTGTAAAGCATTACGATTCAAAGAAATAGGAACTAAATCAAAACATCACACGGCGGAAATTGGAAAGATATGATACAACAGCAGCATACTCCACCAGAGGCTGGGCCCTTAGCCGCCAGCGGATGCTGCTGGGCTACTTCAGATCAGGTGAATGAACAACAACCCTTTTATTTATTCATCCTCAAATTGTGAAATCATTACAACAGAAAAAGCTTTGAAGATTACAATGGAAATGCAACAATCCCTATCCTATCATGAATAATCCATCTTCATTCTTGAATCTCTAAGTCTGAATCCTCAATTCCATCATTCGAATCCATCCCGAATCATCCTCAAAGTCCTTCTCTCTCTGATCTCTGTTCTGATTTAAATACAAAGAGAGCAGAGAGTGGTTACAATAGAGATAATTACAACATGATTCTATTACAAAATTGGTTTGCTTCTAACCATTTGATCAACAAGAACAAGGCGAATTTGGCTTTGCAGCTGAGATTTGGAGGACGGCCGCAACAACAAATCTGAGAAAATCATGCTCAAAGAACCCTGCGTTTCTCTTAGTACAAGCCGAATTTGGGCAAACCGTTCTTTAAAAAAGTTAATTGGGTCCGTTCTGGACAAAACCCATGTTCCGGATTTTCCAGATTATTCTTCATTTGCTCAGAATCTCAACCGCAAAATCGTCACTTCTTATTCCAGCGAATTTCTGAGTTGGCACTTTTAATGATCAAATCTTCAATCTGAAAATTATCTTGGAGGCTAAAAAGGGTGAATAATGTTACAACTGATTTATTAAAACTATCATTGATAAAATCATACATAATCATCAATTTATTAGAAATAAAGGAGAATAAATAATATTCATTCATAAGATCATAAATCATTATAAAATGGATTTAAATAATAAATTATAATAAATGACGTGATGAAGAATGGTAGAAATGGGTGGAATAAGCGTTTACAAGTGATAATAATAATGGCATATTAACGGCCCAACAATTTCCAGGTGGGAAGTAAAAAAGAACCCTCTTCAAATATTGGTTGAGTATGAAAACTTGAAGAGAGCTCTAGGAGGATCAATTCAGGTTTTCTCAGCAAGGTTTAATAAACTATATAATTCATTACTGGTTGAGTTAAATCCTCCTCCAGGAATGGCTTTGCTTCACTACTCAGATGGTTTTGATGCCAATATTTCCTACCATATTAGGGAAAGGAATCCAACTACTTTGGAGGATATGAAAAAAAATGTTCTTGGGGTAGAGGCAAAGTTGTTGAACAAGAAGGCCGAAATAAAGGTTGAAAAAAGAGGGGTTAAAGAGGAGGATTCATCTTCATCATAAAAAATGTTGGATTTCATTATGAAAATAATAGAGAAGTTCACAGAGAGATTGACAATAGAAAACAAATTTGTTGGCAGAGATAAACAAGCTCCTCCTCAAGTAAGAAATCCAAATTTTCGGAGGTCCCAAGTGCAGATAAAGCAAGGAGAGAAGAGAAACCAAGGAGATAAAAAAAGATAAAACCTCCTTTCAAGAGAACTATGCAGAATATGAGGAGACAAAAAAAGATCAAGATCAGATTCACTATTTCAGTGAAGAAGAGGACAAATTATTTTTGAAAAAGGATTAACAAGACATGTTTTTTCATCCACAGGAAGAAATCATGCATATGTAGTCGGAATATTACAAGAAGGGGTACCAAAATTCCATCACGGAGGTACACAAATAGTACAATTTAAGAAACAAAAAGGTCCCAATAAATCCTCCAAAGAAATTCCAAGTTGATGCTCTGACCTCTAGCCAAAAGAAAGATGATCCTTCAAAGGAGATTCCTGAAAGAAAAGATGCAACCCTTAAAGAGGTAGAAAAAGGTCAATCATCTTCCAATTTAGAAATTGAGATATCAAAAATCAAAATTTATATTCCATTTAATGAACTGATTAAGAATGATGCAAACAAGAATCAAATTGTCAAATCCTTGAAGATAAGATAAGTTTTAGATACTATCAATTTGAATGATGATCATCCTGAATTGCTTTTTGGCCCAAAAGTTTATGGAGATTCTCAAGATGGAGATATCCCACCTTTTTTTGTCAATTTTAATGTGCATGATTTGATTCTACACAATGCAATGCTAGAAAAAGGTGCATCACATAACTTAATGCTGAAGGTTGTCATGGAAAAAATTGGCTTAGATATAACAAGGCCATACAAAAATCATTTCTCTTTTGATTCAATTAAGGTAAAATGTTTGGGTTGGATCAAGGATTTGGTAGTATTCCTCACTCAAATCGCAGGAAAGAGCTTAGTAATGGAAATAATTTTTGCTGAAATTCCTCCAAAATTTGGTATGCTGCTGTCAATATTGTGGTGTGAAAAATTGAAGGGTACTCTACAAATGGACATATCATATGCCACAATTCCTGTTTTTGGATAGCCAAGGATATTGTACCGAGAAACTTTGATGAAGTACATGGTAAGTGACAAGGAAAAACCTAATAACCATCCTATTTATTAGCTGTATTATGATATGCATTCTTTCATATTATATAATGATCTATGTTTAGAGGAAGATGGTCAAAACATGGACAAATCAAAGGAGAATGCAGGTGAATTGCAGGAAAAAAAATCATAACATAATGAAGATGAAGAGGGCCTTTGGAACATGGATTTTGATGGAGTAGCCAATAAAGAAAGGGATGGAGCTAGTGTATGGATACTGAGCCAAAATATGGAAAATTCAAGGTTATGTTCTTACAAATTAGCCTTTGAGTGCACAAACAACATGACCGAGTATGAAGAACTGATTATAGGAATGTAGAATTTAGAATATTTGGGAGCAAAGAGGATTTAAATCCATGGAGATTCAGAGCTAGTTATTAACCAAATTAAATGTATATATCAAGCCAAACATCCTAGGATGAGAGGCTATATAAATTTTGTCCTAGAAATGCTACAAATGTTTACTAAATATAATTTGTCATTGATTCCTAGAGAACAAAATGCAATCGCTGATGTATTGGAAACATCAGCTAGTACATTTAGAATCCCTATTTATCCTCGGATAGGAAATATGAAATACAAATAAAATAGAGACCAATAGTCCCTGATAATGTAAATTATTGACAAGTTTTCAAAGATGACAAGCATCTTGTTAGTTTTCTGAAAATTACTAAAGAATTTTCTAATTCACATATAGATCAAAAAACTGTTTTGGGAGGGATGGACAATAGAATTTAGATTTAGATTTGGATGAATATGCAAATCAAATATTAGGTATTGATGTTATACAGATGAAGAAAAATACAATTATGAAAGGTTTGGTTTGTCTTGAAGAAATTTTTGACCATAATGATGTAGCAAAGAATCCTAAATTAGTTCCCACTGAAAATGAAGTAGAAGACTGCAATATAGGGACAAAAAAACAACCTAATATTGTCAACCTTTCAATATCCTTAACTCCTAAATTCAGAAAGAAATACCTTGATGTTACACAACATTTTGTCTTCATCCCTGCAATCCCCATCCCGCACATTGGAGGACCATTTTTGTGACTTATATGAAGCGTCATGCCTTGAGAAAAGTATCATTGCATCCCTTTCCATGAGAAGAATATTTCCTCTGTTGACTATTCCTTGAAAAAACCATCAAAAACACATGCTTTTGGGTTGGCGCTGGTAGGCAGTTATGGCCTTGCGCCAATAAGGGAAATTAACACTGGGCTCCACACCCATTGGTGCTTTGTCTCAGTGAGCTACCCACACCGAGTTGTTTTTGGAATGTTTTTTAAATATAAAAGCGAAGTTTCCATTGCTAACTACTTCGTGGGAGAGTCAGCTTGGGTTGTTTGACTGAATAACGTCGAGCACCCTCCTTTGGCTTCTTGTTTCCTCCTTTTGAGGCAACCTCTCAAAGGATAAGGCCTCCCTTCCACCATTTGAGGGATCCCAACCTTGTCCTCTTCTTCTATAAATACACCTCTCTCACATAGATGTAGCTAGCTGAATAGGAATTGCTGAACATTTTGCTAAAATAGTATGATATAGTTGGTGTGAGATAGAGCACAGAGAGAGACCCTTGTCGAGAGAGCACTTAGGATTATTTCCTCACCACATCCAAAATCCCTGACAAATGCTCGAGACACGTTTTGACCGAACCCGCTGAAGGAGGATGCGACGTCAAGGCTCCGGTTGTAAACTTTTTCTTTCTCTTAATTGAATACATGACTGATGTTTTAGCTAGTTATGAATGAAAATATTGTATTGTATGTTGCTTTCATCCTTTGATCGTTGTGCAGGCACCTGATTACCATTGCTGAAGGACCGTGACGTGTCGGGGCGAAGATCTAGAGACTGCTGCCACAGCTAAAACAATCGCGTTGGATCACAGGTAGGACAATCTATCCCAACTCATTTCATTCATTAGCTAGGAATTGACACATTAACATGTCCTCCTATTGCTATACCCACCCTAGGGCTAGAGGGATTGCCTCTGTCCATGGAGGGGATTTACCTACACAACAATTTGGTGACTTCGCTGGGGATAATATTTTTTTTGTCTCGTTGTTTGTTGAGCGTTTGGCCTGTCGAGTTGATTTTGGTTGTTTGATTATTTTTCTACTTTTCTTGACTTGCCTGACTATTTTAAACTATCTTGTTCAGTTCCAGAGTGTCAAGTCTGACCTCTCCTCAGTGGTTTTATCTTTTCCCATGGTTTTCTAGGTTGGCACAGTTTTTCCCTGAACAATCGTGCCAATTGGTGCATGTTTCTTTTGTCATAGGTGCGCCAACCCCTGTTTAGCGTAGATTACAGCTAAACAGTCATGCTGAATCCTATAGGATTTGATTTGACATTTTTGCTGAGTTTTTGTCAGTAGTTCTTGGCTCTAGATTGGTTTTTTTCCTTGCAGTTGGTCTTTTGAATTTGTTTTGACTCTGTAATCTTGGTCTTCTCAGCTGTTTTTCCATCATCTTATCAGTGGAGTTTGTAGCCCTAGGGTTTCTAGGTGTCTTGTGCTGTTTTTTCGGCCCTCTCCTCACTGAGACTTCTGAGTGAAGTTCGAGTCATTTTGATCTTTGTCATTTAAGTTCACTAACTGATTGTGTTAGTCTTTCTTTCGATTCTTCGTGTCTTTGGTTTTTTGGATGAACAATTTTGTTTTCGTTCGACTCTCCATTTCGTCACTTCGAGTGTAGATTACATTTCTTGTTGTATCGTTTCGAAAGCCGTTCGTTTTCTTGAAATAGTGCATCCTTGTTTTGAGTGTGTTTTATGTTTGTATTGCATTTGATTTATTCGTTTTAGATATTTACATTCGTAGTACTCAAAGCTAGTCTTTGTTTTGCTTTTGAGTGTAACAGTGCATTGTGTGCTTCATTCATCTAAAAAAAAAAAATTGCATTCTTTCGTTTAAATTGAAAATGAAAATGTTCTTTTACATAACTAGCTCTTAGTGAACTAGGAAAGAGTTTTCAGTTTCTCATTTGGTTGTATTAGATGCATTAGTGAAAATATTCTTATTTTTCAATTGATTGTTGCTTTGTTATAGATTCCTATCCTTCTCTTAGCTAGCATTCATTGAATGGACATGATGTTCTTTTGCATGTAGTGTGCATTCAGGAATTCGAGATCACATTCGGTAAGGCCTTGTAATTGAAACATTAATTCAAGATCAAACTTAAAATAAATTCAATCAACCTAAGGAAGCATTGAAACCTAATGCATATATTTTAGAGGTCTAGGCTAGTGACGTGTTCCAACGTCATTAAATCTAGTAGCTGTAGTTTTCCATTTGGCATTAGAAAACACTATTACATTCTTGCGCTCCCTGTACCATCGCATATATAAAGGGAGACCCTCATAGGTTGCAAAACTTTATCCATAGGAAGTTGAGTCTGCCGCCCTATAATCATGATACACCGAAAACAACATTCAGGGAGACTACCTGCACGTACGTCAAGTCCTTGGTCATTTCTCTTTCATTTAATCACCAAGGTGTATATGGCAGTTCACGGAAACTTGGTACACCCTCTTGCTTAGATTACCTAAGTAGTCATTTTGGTCTTTTCGTGACTCTCTAAAAGTGAAAAGATCATCGAGCACTTTTCCTTTCAAGCTCGTTCAATCTGAAAGTGACTGGAGTCATCTTTTGCCTATTTCTTGATTCTTAAAACAAGAAACAACAAAGTTCTGTTTCAATGTCATAAAATTAATTTCCTATGATCACATGCCCATTAAACATTTTTGCTTGGCTTGTTTTTTGTATTTCCTTAGTGTTTGATCTTGAAGCCTCGAATAGGTTATCTCGTTTTCTTCCTATTTTGAAACATTTTCACAGTGGCAGAACCACCAGTTTCGTCATCTTCTTCATTTCCTCCTAGTGGTAGTCCTTTTCCTGATGTTTCTTTGGAAACACCTCAGTCTACTAGATCTGTCAAGTTTTTGCAGCCTATCCTCCCGAGTGTCTTGCCTCTTGCTACCTGGTCTCCTCCTGAAGGGTCAGTTGATTTCAGTTGGACACCTTAGGGTGCTTGGTCTAGTTTTGGGAGCGAGGAAGAATTCCCTCCTCTTACTTCGGGATCACCATTATTAGTTGTTTCTTTACCTCCTAGTCCTCGTCGTCTTTTCGACGATCTTACAAACTTGTCAGATATCGATTCTTCGAGTCCTTTCGGTAGTGAATCACTGCATGTTTCTACCGGGGAATATTAGCTTTTCCCAGAAGATTTCTCGTATGTCTCTAATCAACCTTCCCCGCAATCGATGTCTCTCTCACCCAGTTGTCCTACTTTGGGTCAGATCATTTATGGCGTTGCATCCATGATGCATTCCAGTATAGTGGCTCCCACAGGAAGCTTGATTTTTCCTACATTAGGAATGTTGCCTTCGACACCCATCTCGTCAGCCACTGTTACATCTGTCCTGGTCCGACCCACTATTTGTGTGGCTTCATCTGCATCGGTTGTTAGTATAAATTCATCGTCTGGATCTTTTGTTGTTCGCATGTATATCTTTATTAATCCCACGATATCCGTTAGGCCCACCGTGAGTAGATCACAACCTCACGCTGTAGAAACCCTGTCTACTTCTACCACGCCTATGGTTTCTACTTATACATTCAATGACTATCTGTTGGATATTCAACAATGGTATGTGTTTGGTCTCAATCTAGTCTCCTAAACTGAGCTTATTTAATTGTCAACCAGGATTTGTAAACTGCTGAAGTGAAGTGTACTGTATGTACCTAGGTGCTTGTTTCCTAATGCGTTGTGTGTAGTGTTTTGTGATGTTTTTGATCTTTTGTGATGATTTATGATGTTTTTGGTCTTTTGGTGATTTTATGTTCACAAGAAAAATGACTAGAAAACTGATGGAAGGAAGCTAATGATTAAAAACAGAGTGAGATCTAATTGATTGATGACAAATGACAAATGCAATTGCAAACACTGAAGTAGAATCAAATCTAAACTATGACTAAGCAAAAACAGAGCTTGATAATGACTTCTAAGGAAATGATTAAAAACATAAACTCAACTTGAGAAATGATCAACTAAACATGCAAATCTTCCTAATTAAACAGTTTAAACAACTAATTTATAATGATGCAGCATTCTATTCTTAGTCAGAGATTTGTTGAAGTATGTTTGGAATAAAAAATTGATATCATCATAAGATCTTCTATTCTAGGACTAATTCCTAACTCTATTCTGCAATTCAATTGAATGTCACAAGACCTTACTCAAGAGTTATTGATTTCTTTTCAAAGTAATCTTTTGAGGGAGGACTCTGTTTATGAAATGATAAGGAAATTGCAGAGGTACTTCAGGCCTTAAAATGATATTATCTTCTGTTCATATGGTGATGAATCAATTATGGATTTTAGAACAAGAAGAGATTTGTGAATAATGAAGGTTGTTTTGTTAAGTTTAACAACTGAAGTAATCTAGTATGCAGTGACTGACAATTGAATATGGAGTGCAAATGCAATGAGTTAATCTAAGAATGAACTTAAGATGCCATTAATCTAAAACAATGTTGAACTACAAGTCATCATAAAACTCAAAACAAAGTAACTGAACATGAATTAAGTGCAATTAAACTCTGGAGCATCCTAACTATGCTATCATGCATTATTCTATGGAATTATACAGTCTGTTTGTCCATCTTTATTGATATTTTGGAAGAGTTCCTTCTTTTGGAAGAGATTTTAGAACAATTCTGACTGTGTAATTGAGTGCAAATGCAAGGAAAAAGACTGAAAGCAATGAAAAAGTAAGATATCATAGCCATATCCTACTCTTCATTATGATATTTTGGGCAAGCGTTTAAGAGCAAGAACAACGATGATACTTAGTAAAAAAACACAACTAAAACATTCATTATCACGGTTATGCCTTGGACTCCTTAAGAATTTATTGGAAGAGTTTCTTCTTGTGGAAGAGTGATTAGAAAAAGTGTAACTGTGATAGTGAACAACAAAAATTACAACTAAATCCTACAATACTATAGCCATTTCCCATTCATCATTATAATCTTTTGGAAGAGCTTCTTCTTGTGGAAGAGTTAGAATGAGTATAACCACAGTAGCTAATTAAAAAAAACTATGAATTCAACTTCTAATCCTACAATACTATAGTCATTTCCCATTCATCATTATAATATTTTGGAAGAGCTTCTTCTTGTGGAAGAGTTAGAATGAGTACAACTACAGTAGCTAATTAAAACAACTACTAATTCAACTTCAAAATCGTAAAGGCAGCTAGAATACTTATCTAATTTACGCAAATAAATCCGTGCAAGAGGCAGGGGCCCTCTACCACCTGACGGAATTCAACTCCAATTTAAATCAACGCTTTCAAAACAACACTGTCTGCTTCATTAAAGATGAAATAACTTGAACATAGCACTCTGCGTCTTCAGAAATGTAGCACAGAATCTAAGCAAAATCTGGAATGAAATCTAGCATAAAATCTAGCCTAGCTCTCGGTTTCCCAAGTGTTTATATAACAAATGTAAATAACAAACTTGCAACAACTTCAGGAACATTGTCTTTCCTTATCGGAATCACATTAGAACTCTTGAAGTGGCTGCGTGAAAAGGAAAAAGACATCTGGACTGAGACAGTCCTAATAGAAGTCTGCTTTCCTAAATGTGTTCCCACGTTCCAAAACCATACCCAGAATTTGTTTCTTCCTCCATGATGAGAAACGAACCATGTAGACATGACGTGGATTATGCCCATATGCGGTTTTTCTTGAGAGGCCACCTGGAACATACTCAAACGTGAAGATAGCTGCAGAATCGCCGGTTAGCTACGGAATGTCTGCATTCTGCAGCTAGTTCCGGTCAAAATGCTTTACAATGGCAAAAATCACAAAACTTAGCAAGTCAATCATGTAAATCATTCTAGAAGTAATTTTAACTATATTCATTGATCAATTGGGTCTAAGATAGCAATGGACAAGGGAAAATGAGGTAAAATGAGGTGAAGGAAAGCACAATTTTGAGGCTCAACATACCCCCACTGCTGTCTCTTTGCATGTCCTCATGCAAATTATCCTATGAACTTAGAGGCTTCTGCAAGAACATCTAATCCTCTCCTTCTCCTTTGTCTGGAAGCTAGAGATCTTCTGGGTTTTCTGATAACAAGTTTGAACCTTAGGTTGGTAAGTGCCCTGATTAGCTTCTTGTTCCTTTTCTTCAACTTCTCATTGGTCTTCTCCACTTTGTCTATATGCAGGGATAAGGTTGAGTTCATATCAGTTTTGAGCTTGACTTGATCTTTGAGAATTTCATTCTCATTTTTGATGTGTCTATTCAATAATTCCAACTCATACCTATCCCTTCTTAATATATCTATTTCAGACAGTGGAGGACTGGGGGTTCTCTCCTTGCTTTCTGAAGCTCTCCTTTCCAAAGTTTCCACATAGTCATAAATTTCTTATTGAGCAGGGTCAATTTTAGGGGTTCCTTCATAAAAATCCTCTTCAACATCTTCTTCCATGGATGTTTCCTCATCTTCTATATCAATCACCCCTGTTTGTTTGATTTGAGTTTTCTTTAGTTTTCCCTTTAGTCTGTGGCTTCTCCTTGGCTGAGAGGATCCCTCTCCTTTCTCTGTGGCAGATTTCTTGATTACTTTCTCTTTCTTAAGTTGCCTCTTGATTTGGGTCAACTACTCTAAAATGATTTCCTCACTGCTCTCTTGGACTGTTTTGTCAATTTCAACTTTTGAAGCCCTCCATTTTCTACTTCTCCTTGTAGGCTGTGGTTCCGGTGAGGGTTCTTTTGGCTCTTCAAAATGATTTCTTATCAAGAAATCGTCCCATGTATCATTTTTTTTGGTTAAATGATGTTCAATCAAAATTTTAACCAACCCATGATGATATAAAGTTGTCTCTAAAAATTGAACCCTTCTTTGAACACAAGAAGCCATCTTTTTCAAGCTTTGAAGAAAGAAGTAAGGTAGGTTTAGGTCTTCCCCCAGAAAATGCATTATCAATCTAATGTGGTAGACATAAAATGTCCCATATCTACCCTCACATGTAATAAATTTTTGCAGAAGAAGTAGTATGTTTCTCCATTTATTTTTCAATGCAGAACTGGGAATTCCTTTCTTAAATACAATGACATCCATACCTGGTGATTTTAAAATTTTCTTCCAGGATTCATTGTGGAATTCTCTGTTTTTGAACCATCTCTCTCCAGTTCTGAGCAACCCTGTAGCCTCTACAATGAAAACTTCAGTGACAGTAAATTTGACATCTCCCACTTCAACTTCAGTTCCTTGAAATGATCTTGCAAATGTTTTAGTGACTTCCTTATGGAAGCCATTAAATTTCTCCAAAAATTGAAGCCATCCTATTTGTTGTAACATTTCTTTGCATTGAGGGTAGCCTTCTAAATATTTTGAACCCACTGGTTCAGTCCTTACAATGAAACCCATGATTGCTTCTTCAATGTTCAAATTAACACTCTTCTACCCACAAAAACAATGACTTTCACCTTCGAATTGAAATGGCTTCAAGTTCTTAATGAAAATGGCTTCAAACTTCGGAATGACATACCTCTGATTGATAGTGGCAACAACTTCAAATTTCGAGCTGATATACCTCTGGTTGATAATGAAAATAGCTTCAAAAATTCGGGCTGATATGCCTCTGTTGACAATTGAACTTTGGACTGATATGTATCTGTTTGACAGTGACAAATGGATTCAAATTTCCCACACTACTATACCTCTGTTTCCCGGTGGCAAATAGCTTCAAATTCCTCTCTGCTATACTTCTGTGTTTATAGTGATAATGCTCAATCTTTGCCCACAGTGATACTTTGTCTGCCCACGAAATCAAATGGCTTCAAATTCTCACGGTGATATACCTCTGAATTTACCCTTTTGCTCTGCTCTATGTTTACAATGCTCAATTATATTCAAACTGATATCCTTTGGCTCTGCTCTCGGTGATAAGAATATCTCTGTCTACGGAATGAAATGCCAGCTACAGAATGGAGTGATGGCAGTGGTCACGGAATGAAGTAGTGGAGTGAGGTGGAGGGAACGAATTAATGATTGAAGAGACGGTGGAGATTTTTACAACGGCAAAAAGAATCATCATTGAATGATTTGGTTAAGAGACGTGAAGAATTCAAATACCTCGACCATTTTAACCGCTTAAATGATGTCGGATATGGAATTTGAAATGAGAGATTTTAATCCAAAGTATGTGGAGGGTTTATTGGTCTTTGATCAATAAAAATAATTAAAACAACCTTTTCGAACAATCCATAACTAAAACTATGCTAAACTTTATGAAATGCCATTATAATTTAAACTTGTTACCTCTGCCTTTCATTTGATTTTTGTAGTCTTTGTCTTCACTGTTCACCTTTGGAAGAGTCTTCATAATCTTCTTGATGCTTTTGATTCATGGATACACTGGGTCATTTTGTTGCAATTCTAATGTCTGCTGATTGATGCCTTCAGGATTTGTAGCTACGGAAAGACTGTCTGGCTGCAGAAAGGCTGATCAGCTGCAGAATGTCTGTTGAGCTGCAGAATGTTCCTGTAGAGCATTTTAATCATGGAATGAAGTGTTTTTGGAATATAGGTGAAATGTTTTATGGTATGAATGAAGATGGATGATGAGACATGATGTATATGAAGTGGATGATGAAATGGAATGGATTTAGTTTATGAAATGGAGTGAAAGAACATAAGAACTGCCCTGCAATCCATGACATGTTTTATTCATTTACAACAAGATATCAAATTTGGAATTTTGTCATGAAAATGAGATGGATGGAGTATGGAATGAGATGAATGATATGTGGAATGAAGTGAAATATGAATGATGGAATGAAATGGAGTATGGATGAATAAGTGAATGGAGTGAAATGAAATGAGATGGATCATAAGCACTATGGATCTGAACTTATGATTTTTGTAACAGCTGCTTGTAAAAACAAAAATGGGGAAAGTTAGAGTGTCAGAGAGACTCTGATTTTCACCCTATATTTTCTGTATAAACATGCCAATCAATGATTGGTTTTCATGTTTATACCTTTATTTTATTTTTATTTTTATTTATTTTTATTTTTATTTTTATTTTTTATTTTTATTTTTTAAAAGAAAAAAAGAAATGCTTTAGAAAATTTAATCAAGTTGATGAAGAAGAGAGACTCTTCTTCATTAACTTCACATCATTGCTTTCTTGGAACTTCTTGACAAACTCTTCTCTTGAGAGTGGCTTGTGGTATAGCTTCAGTCTATGACCATTCACAAGAAAAGTGACCTCTTCTTCATCTATAATTCTGATTTTTACTGCCCCATTATCAAAAATTCGAACAATTTCATATGGCCCAAGCCAATGTGTCTGAAATTTCCCTTGAAAATCCTTGAATTTTGAATCAAACAAGAGAGCCCAATCACCCTCTTTAAATTTCTTCTCTTTGATGTACTTGTCATGCCATCTAGCCCTTTGCTGTTGGACTAGACTTGTTTTATGAACTGCATCTTGTCTGATCTCATCCAATTCATTAATTTTCTCCAGTCTATGCTTTTGTGCCTCCGTTAGATCAAGTCCTAGCTGAACTGCCATCTTGAATGTTTGAATTTGAAACTCTATGGGAAACAAAACTTGCTTTCCATAAACAAGCTCATAAGGAGTATGGCCTGTTGTGTTTCTCCATGTAGTTCTATAGGCCCACAAGGCTTCAGGAAGCCTATCTACCCAATCTCTTCTATGTAGATGAACACTCTTTGTTAGGATTCCTTCAATGACTTTGTTAGTGGATTCCACTTGACCATTTGCTTGTGGATGATAAGGAGTAGATGTTCTATGTCTGATTTTGTACTTCTCCATCATTTTCTCCACTAGCCTTGATGTAAATTGAGCTCCTTGATCTGTAACAATTTCCCTTGGGACACCAAAACGAGTAAAAATATCCTCAAAAGAAAAGTAACTACAGATGATTCATTAGCAACAAGTAATGGTTTAGCTTCTACCCACTTAGTAACATAATCAGTGCAAACTAATATATATTTCTTTTTTCTTGATGGAGGACTAATAGGTCCTACAAAATCCAAAGCCCATTTTTCAAAAGGTTCAATGTGTACCTGAGGTTGTAATGGCATCTCACCTGAAGGAGAAGGTTTCCCTACCCTTTGGAAACTGTCACACCTTTTGACATACTCCTTAGCATCTTTGAACAAGGATGGCCAATAATATCCTAAATTAAGGATCTTATAGGCTGTCCTCTTATCTACAAAGTGTCCGCCACAAGGTTCATCATGACATGCCTTGAGAATCTCAGGCATCTCATCTTCACGAACACACCTTCTAATAATCAAATCTGGACCTGTCTTGTACAACTCATTAGCGACCCATGAATATTTTGCACTATCATTAATGATTTTTCTTTTATCCCTTGCATTCATATTTGAAGGAAATTTTCCTGAAACTAAATAATTAGCAATATCGGCAAACCATGGAGTTTGAGTAGAGATTATAAAAATATATTCATCAGGAAATTGATCTTCAACCGGAGTGTCATCTTTGATATTTTGGAGTCTAGATAGGAAATCAGCCACTGTGTTTTGTTTTCCAGGCCTATCTAGAATAGTAATGTTGAATTCTTGTAAGAGCAACAACCATCTTATAACTCTACCATTAGTGATTGATTTGTTCATTAAGTATCTAATTGCAGAATGATCAGTGTGAACAAAAGTTTCATAGCCTGTTATATAGTGTCTAAATTTGTTTATGGCATGAACAACAACTAAAAACTCTTTTTCAGTTATAGTATAGTTTAACTCTGCAGGAGTCAAATTTTTATTGGTATAATAGATGGCATAGGGAATCAAATCTTTTTGTCCCAATACTTCTCCTAAAGCTGTATCGGAAGCATCTGTTGAGATATGAAAAGGTAACTTCCAGTTAGGTCCCCTTAATATAGGTGCTTCAGAAATTTTGGTTTTCAGGGTTTCAAAAGCTAACTGGCAATCAAAAGTCCACTTAAATTCACAATCTTTGGTGTGTAATTTGAAGAGTGGAGATGCTATTTTGGTGAAGTTTTCTATAAATCTCCGATAATATCCTGTGAATCCTAGAAAAATTCTAACATCTCTTTGACAACTAGGAATGGATAGGTTAGAAATGACTTCAACTTTTGCCTCATCAACTCTAATCCCATCCCCTGAAATGTGGTGCCCTAAAACAATACCTTCAGTAAACATCATAAAACATTTTTCATGACTAAGTGAAAGGTTTGCTTCTTGACATCTTTTTAAGACTTTTTCCAGGTTTTCTAAAGCCTCTTCAAATGTGTCCCCATAAACTGTGAAATCATCCATGTACACCTCTACACAGTCATGTATTAGATCCGAAAAAATTCCTAATACTGCCCTTTGGAATGTTGCAGGTGCATTGCATAATCCAAATGGCAATAATCGGTAGGCATAGGTACCCCAAGGACAGGTGAATGTGGTTTTGTCTTGGTCTTCAAGGGCTACTTGGATTTGATTGTAACCACTAAACCCATCTAGGAATGAAAAGTACTTTTTGCCAGCTAATGTATCTAATACTTGATCTATGAAAGGTAAGGGAAAATGGTCTTTAAGAGTAGCTTTATTCAATTCTCAGTAGTCAACACACACCCTCCATTTTCCATTTTTCTTTGGCACAATTACCAAAGGAGAAACCCACTGACTATCTGAAATAGGATAGATGAAATTAACATTTAACAATTTTTGCAATTCTTCCTTAACAATTTCCCTAAGATTTGGATTCATCCGTCTTTGAGGCTGTCTGATTGGTTTGCAATTTGCCTCTATATAGATATGATGAGTACAAGTCTTGGGACTTATCCCTTTCATGTCAGTGTATTCCCATGCATATGCAGAAGAATGTCTCTGTAATACTTTGATTAACTCTTCTTGTTGAGATTTTTCTAGGTTCTTGTTTATGTTCAAGGTTTTGCCTGGAAAAATTTCACTTGTAGAGCTGCCAAATTTGTCCATAGAATGAAGAGACATCTGCCTAGATGACAAAAACTCAATATTGGATCCCTCTTGAAATGATTCATGTTTTTGTTCTAGAGAGGATTCAAAGTTTTCTAGAGTATTGAGAATTTGATTATCTTCACTAATTTCTGAAATGGTGAAGAGTGGTTGTAAATCTTCTTCATCCTCTATCCATTGAGTGTCATCTAGATCTGTAATTGTCCTAGCTGGAGGATATAAAGTGAATTTCTTAGTTGAACTACCATCAGAGATATACATATCACGGGACCTACAACTAATAAAAGCATCAGTTGTAGCCAACCAAGGTGTTCCTAATATAACAGGATGGCCTCCTAGATTATTCTTAGGAGTTAGGATCATGAAATCCACAGGGTACTCCCAAGAATCTAGGGACACTGGAATGTCTTCTATTACCCCATCTGGTCTGATCACAGATCTATCTGCTAATTGTAATAGTGTGGGTGTAAAGAGAATATTAGGAAGTTTCAGTTTGTCCATGATTTGTCTACTCATGATATTTATTGTTGCTCCTAAATCAATGAGTGTGTTTTGAATTTCAATTCCATTGATGTGAATTTTGACAATTGGATTTCCTGGGTCAAGATACTTTGGAATAACAATATTTCCCATCATAATGTCTGCTATTTGTCCTACCAGTTGAATTTTCTTGGTTTCTCTTATTCTTTTTCTTGTTGTCTTCATACTCAACTCCTTTATTGTTTTGGCTAAAATTGGGATTTCCTTGATGGCTTGCAATAATGGAATTTTAATGCAAACATTTCTTAATTCATCTAAGAAATCATAATTAGGCACCATGATCTTTTTTTCTACACCTCTATCAATTTGTAATCTTTCTGGAAAGGGAGGTATAGAAGTAGATGTGGATGGTTGCTCTAATACAGGAGTTGGATTTATTGGATCTTTTTGTTTTAGTTTTTCAATGTGTGGGTCTTGAAAGGATGTGTCTTCCTGAAGACTTTTATTCACCCGTAGGGAGTCTTCCTCAGAATTATCTTGTTCTTGTATGATCACAGAAGGTTTCCTCTTTTCAAGTATCCTTCCAGACCTAAGTTGAACATCACTAAGGTCTAGAGGAGTAATTAAATAAGTTGGAAACTGTTGACCTTCTATCATGTATGTATTCTGAGGGTTCTTATTATTAGGGTTTGGTATGGGCTGAGCCAGCAATTGATTGGATTTTTGAGGGAATGGTAATGAAAGTGGTTGATTTTGATGTGGTTGGTTTTGATGATGTTGTTGAGGATTTTGTTGAAAATTTTGTGGAAGATTTTGAGGAAAGTTTTGTTGAGGATTTTGAGGATAAAAATGTGGATATGGTGGATAGGATGGCGGATACTGGTAATATGGAGAGTATCTTCCATAGGGACTTTGTGATCCTTGTGCCCAAGCTTGAGATTGATTTTGAAATTGGGGCCAAGGTTGCTGCCAAGAATTCCAAGGTGGAGGTTGATTATACATTTGATCATGGAATCCTTGTATCTGAGATCCCTGCCAAGGTCTTCTAGATACAAAGTTAAGAGATTCTGTGGAGTCTGTAGGAGTTTCTTCTTGAAAAACAGCCTTGAGACTAGGAAGAGAAGGACAATTCTTGGTCTCATGTTTCTCAGAACAAATAACACAGGTTTCTACAACTTTTACATCTAGAGGACACTCTCTCAAGGCATGTTTCTTCCTACATTTGGGACAAAAGATTGCCAAGGCATCAGATTCAGCCTTTTGCTTGTTTTGTATCTTGAGGGTGTCTATTTGTTCACTAAGACTCCTAAGATGTCAGATTTAAAATCATCAAGCATATGTCCTATTTCTGATCTACTTACTGTCCCAGAAGCAGATTTACTTGCCCTTGCAAGAGCAGGATCTCTTGGACCTTTGGCAGTTTTAGATTTCCCTCTGGAAAGGTTGATACATAACTCAGATATTTCAGGTAATGTGAGTTGTGATATATCCCCTTTTCCCATCATGTTAAGAATATCCAACCATTCATCCCTAATTGTTTTCAAAAAAAGAGCTTTTAAGGTGTCTTGATCTAGATTTTCCATTTTTGCCCTTTTGATGTTGTAATTAAATCTTTCCAACAAATCTTCTAAGTTTTCATCTTCTTTTTGTAACATCTTGAACACTTCTTCCTTATGATTAACTGACATACAATAATCCAAGTATCTCTCTAGAAATGTTTGTTTCATATCTTCCCATGTTCTAATAGAACTACTAATTAGGCTCATAAACCACTTCAATGCTGCTCCCTTCAAAGTTGAAGGAAATAATTTCAGTTTTTGAGCATCTTGTAGGTAGTCATAGGTTCTACACAGCACTTCAAATTCGATAAGAAAGTTTCAGGATCTTCAGTTTTAAGTCCATAGAAGTTTGGAAGGACAGAGGGTGAAATGTTTTTCATGGTTGTATTGGTTTCTTCATCAAGTATAGGGAACCCAAAAGAGCTTCCTATTCTACCTCTTCCTCCATTTTCACCTCTACCTCCTTCTCCTCTACCTCTACCTCCAAATAGTGTGTTTTCTCCATTAAAAACTCCTCCTTCTCCTTCTTCTGCCATGGTTGACTCTCCTGTGGAAGTGGAAAGATTTGTGTCCCCAACAAGAGTTTTTAGATTTTCTTCTATGGCAGGTTCAGTGGATGAAGTGGAAGGTTTCTCTAATGGAATAGTTGACCTTAAATCTTCTAGGAGTCCCGGATCAGTAAAGGATGGAAGATGGGTTTGAGTTGAAGGTGTACTAGCTCTGGATCTAGATGAAACAAGTGGTGTTCTAGAAATCAAACTTCTGCCTCTGCTGCTTATAAATATTCCCCTTGAATCTCTCTCCCTACGCATAAAATTGTTTTTGGATGCTAAGAAACAAAGGTTACCTAGTTTTCACTTCCCCGGCAGCGGCACCAAAATGTTTGGTCTCAATCTACTCTCCTAAACTGAGCTCATTTAATTGTCAACCAGGATTTGTAAACTGCTGAAGTGAAGTGTACTGTATGTACCTAGGTGCTTGTTTCCTAATGCGTTGTGTGTAGTGTTTTGTGATGTTTTTGATCTTTTGTGATGATTTATGATGTTTTTGGTCTTTTGGTGATTTTATGTTCACAAGAAAAATGACTAGAAAACTGATGGAAGGAAGCTAATGATTAAAAACAGAGTGAGACTTAATTGATTGATGACAAATGAAAAATGCAATTGCAAATACCGAAGTAGAATCAAATCTAAACTATGACTAAGCAAAAACAGAGCTTGATAATGACTTCTAAGGAAATGATTAAAAACATAAACTCAACTTGAGGAATGATCAACTAAACATGCAAATATTCCTAACTAAACAGTTTAAACAACTAACTCATAATGATGCAACATCTTGTCCTTGATTAGAAATTTGTTGAAGTATGTTTGGAATAAAACATTGATATCATCATAAGATCCTCTATTCTAGGACTAGTTTTCTAACTCTATTCTGCAATTCAATTGAATGTCACAAAACTTTACTCAAGAGTTGTTGATTTCTTTTCAAAGTAATCTTTTGAGAGAGGGCTCTGTTTATGAAATGATAAGAAAATTGCAGAAGTACTTCAGGCCTTAAAGTGATATGGTCTTCTGTTCATGTAGTGATGAGTTAATTATGGCTTTTAGAACAAGAAGAGATTTGTGAATAATGAAGGTTGTTTTGTTAATCTTAACAACTGAAGTAATCTAATGTGTAATGAATGACAATCTGAATATGGAGTGCAATGCAATGAGTTAATCTAAGAATGAACTTAAGATGCCACTAATCTAAAACAATGCTGAACTACAAGTCATCATCAAACTCAAAACAAAGTAAATGAACATGAGTTAAGTGCAATTAAACTCCAAAGTATCCTAACTATGCTATCATGCATTATTCTATGGAATTATACAGTCTGTTTGTCCATCATTGTTGATATTTTGGAAGAGTTCCTTCTTTTGGAAGAGACTTTAGAACAATTCTAACTGTGTAATTGAGTGCAAATGCAAATGTAAAGGCTGAAAGCAATGAAAAACTAAGATATCATATCCATATCCCACTCATCATTGTGATATTTTGGACAAGCGTTTAAGAGCAAGAACAGAGATGGTACTTAGTGCAAACACACAACTAAATCATTCATTATCACGGTCATGTCTTGGACTCCTTAAGAATTTATTGGAAGAGTTTCTTCTTGTGGAAGAGTGATTAGAAAAAGTGTAACTGTGATAGTGAACAACAAAAATTACAACTAAATCCTACAATACTATAGCCATTTCCCATTCATCATTATAATCTTTTGGAAGAGCTTCTTCTTGTGGAAGAGTTAGAATGAGTATAACTATAGTAACTAATAAAAGCAACTATGAATTCAACTTCTAATCCTACAATACTATAGCCATTTCCCATTCATCATTATAATATTTTGGAAGAGCTTCTTCTTGTGGAAGAGTTAGAATGAGTATAACTATAGTAGCTAATTAAAACAACTACTAATTCAACTTCAAAATCGTAAAGGCAGCTAGAATACTTATCTAATTTACGCAAATAAATCCGTGCAAGAGGCAGGGGCCCTCTACCACCTGACGGAATTCAACTCCAATTTAAATCAACGCTTTCAAAACAACACTGTCTGCTTCATTAAAGATGAAATAACTTGAACATAGCACTCTGCGTCTTCAGAAATGTAGCACAGAATCTGAGCAAAATCTGGAATGAAATCTAGCATAAAATCTAGCCTAGCTCTCGGTTTCCCAAGTGTTTATATAACAAATGTAAATAAAAAACTTGCAACAACTTCAGGAACATTGTCTTTCCTTATTGGAATCACATTAGGACTCTTGAAGTGGCTGCGTGAAAAGGAAAAAGACATCTGGACTGAGACAGTCCTAATAGAAGTTTGCTTTCCTAAATGTGTTCCCACGTTCCAAAACCATACCCAGAATTCGTTTCTTCCTCCATGATGAGCAACGAACCATGTAGACATGACGTGGATTATGCCCATATGCGGTTTTCCTTGAGAGGCCACCTGGAACATACTCAAACGTGAAGGCAACTGCAGAATCGCCGGTTAGCTACGGAATGTCTGCATTCTGCAGCTAGTTCCGGTCAAAATGCTTTACAATGGCAAAAATCACAAAACTTAGCAAGTCAGTCATGTAAATCATTCTAAAAGTAATTTCAACTAAATTCATTGATCAATTGGGTCTAGGATAGCAATGGACAAGGGAAAATGAGGTAAAATAAGATGAAAGAAAGCACCATTTTGAGGCTCAACAGTATGCTCCCTCTTCGGGTGATCAGCAGCATAATTCCACACCTCAAGGATCTTAGCAGCCGCAAGCTCTTGGAAATCCTCCTCATCATAATGATGTCTACGGTAATCCCATATATTTGCCTCCGATTGATCCCAATCAAGATGTTTATTTGCCTCCTGCTGATCCCTATCAGTCCATTTTCCATCAAGGACCATCCTTACAGGGACAACCCTCGAGCCTGCAAGCACAACCCTTGCAGGGAAAACCTTCAGTCCAACAGGGACAACCCTTTTGTCCACAAGGAAAACCTTATGCTCTGCAAGGACAACCCCTACAGGGAAAACCTTTGGCCCAACAAGGACAACCCTTCATTCCTTCTAGTCAAATTCAATTCCAACAGGGAGCATATTATGTTCCCAGGGAAAAAATGTATCCACCATAGGGACAACATTTTTGTGCAATAACAGTAACCTTACGTTCAATAAGGCCAAGCTTTTGTAAAACAAGGACAAACCTACGGTCCTACGCCGGGTCAACCTAGTTTTCAGGGGCAACCTAGCCCATCCCAACCATCGGGCCAACCTCTTCCACAAGGGCAACCTGGTGGCCCTCAGTATCCAAGCCAACCTTCTTTGCAGGGACAGCCTATCCAACCTTAGTAGCCGATTCAATCTGCTCAACCTACTCAGCAGCCGGTTCAACCTGTTCAACCTACTCAGGAGCCGGTTCAACCTATTCAACCTGCTCAACAACCGGTTCAATCCATTCAACTTGCTCCGCAGGGACAACCTGCTCAAGCTCAAGGTGCTACTTACCCTCCTCAAGGTCAATATCAGGCAGTATATAGTGCGCCCCAAGGTTTCACTTATTAACCTCAAAGTCAATCCCAGATGGTGTATAATCCACCTCAAGGCAATGCTTACATTCCGCAATAAAATCCATATGTCGCTCAGCAAGGACCCTAGTGGTATGCTCATAATCAGTATCTCGGTCCTCAACCCTAGTATGGGTAGAACTATCAGGCTTATAACCCCTATGGACATAATCCTCCACAAAACATATGGGGGCAGAATTTCTCTCAACCTCGGTGGAATGCTAACACTGGTCTTTATCAATGACCTACAATGCATTTTAATCCTCAATTACCGTTTCTCGCTACGTTGGAAATGCCTGATGTGTCAAAGTTAACGAACGATCCGATTCTTCATAACCCATATTGGCCTCTAGTTCCAACCAAAATTCCTGGTGATTGTCCCAAGTTTGAGGGAAAGTCTGGAGAATACCCCCAAGCGCATGTTATGGCCTACCATCTATGGTGTTCCTCTAATTCTTGGGTTGACAATTCCATCTGACTCCGTCTTTTCAAACAGGCTCTTCCTAGTGCCGCTGCCAAGTGGTACATCGAGTTATGTAATGGTATCTTCCAAGATTTCAATTATTTATCCATGGAATTTCTCACGCATTTTCAGTTGACTATTCGGTATGAAATTGGGACACACCTCCTCACATCCTTGAAGAAAGATCGAGCCACTCATATCTCAGATCATATTCATGAATGGAGGCATCGTCGTCGGTTGATCAAATTCAAAATTCCTGAACACCTTCTAACTGATTGGTTTACTACTTCCTTCATTTCTCCGATTGCTAAGAACATAGCTATGGGGGCATGCGTCACTGAGGAACAAGCCATTTCACATGCCCATTACCTTGATATTGTGTACTCTCAGTCCGACACGTTGTACGATCTCTTGCCTAATGCTCCTCGACCTGGAACTTCCAAAGCACCGGTGATGCTATCCGTCAATGGTATCATCGGTTCCATGTCTCAGTGTTCTCAGAAGTATTCTCCTCCAAATCCTGGGAAGCAAAAATCTGCTCCTTCCAATGATACTGCTTCTCAGCCAACCCCAAATTCTGGTAAAACTATGGAAGTGAATGTCGTTCAGGCCAATCCAGTGGATAAAACTTCCAAGGGTAAAAATAAGGGTAAAGGTAAGGCCAAAGCCGATACCTTGAAATAGGATTCTCAGAAATCTCGTGGTTATGATGGTTCATAGCGTAAACCGAAGTATCCTTGCTTGATTTGTGATGAAGAGCACTACACCAAGGACTGTCCTCGATGGGCCGAAGTGAGTCGATTTCTCAAAGGCACCCAAGGAACACCATCGGTTCTCAAAGAACCGTTTCCTTCACAACAGACTCAGTTGGTAGAGCAACGTCAGTCCTCTGCCCCTTTTGGCTCTCAGGTTTTCATGATGAATGGTTCTACATCCATTTCCATAGCTACCCAATCGAAATATTATACTGAACTGCGTTAGGCAGCGGGGAAAGAGATCGTTGATGGTTCTCCTCCTCCACCTGCTTTTGGCCCTCTTCAGATTGAAAGGTCCAGTACTGAGCCCGTTGTACAATCACCTTCCAAAGGTGTACTCCGTAAGTCTTCTTACAATCCTAATGCCCGTGCTGCTCAACATTATAGTATTGTTGAGGGTTTGGCTCAGGCACCATCTGCGATGTCTACATTAGAAGTACTTCAGAGTTGTTCATCTTAACAAAAGGCTTTGCTATCTGCCATCGGTGGGGTTGATCTTGCTAATTCGAGCCTTATCACTTTCAACTTGAAGAATTTCATCCCACATCTCCCTTACCAGCTTGTGCTCATTATCCAAGTTGGGATCAATGGACTGAATATCCATCGAGTGGTCGTGGATGAGGGCGTGTCTACATGCGTCATGTCATCTGCCTGCAGGAAAGCCATTAGTTCTCCAACTCTGAGTTCATCTCCAAATGCTCTAGAAGCGTTTGATGGAAGAGAATCTAAACCTCTTGGTGTTCTCGCTAGTTTACTGATTACTCTAGAAGGGAAAATAGTAAATGTCGAGGTTGAAGTAGTTGATGCCAATCTCAATTACAATATTCTTCTTAGTTGTAGTTGGACTCACACCATGATGTGCATTCCGTCCATTCTCTTTCATGTTTTGTGATTTCTGCATGAAGGAAAGATCGTTACTGTCGATCAGTTGTCTTTCTTCACTTCTTCTTCCGAGAACAACGTTCCGTACATAGATCAAATTCCTATGCCTTACAAGAGCGTAGGGCCAGGTCTCTTCAAAGATCTTGCCCTCATGGGTATTTTTCCTCTTCCTCCACCCAACACTGTTCAGGTTAATATGATCTCCAGTTCTAACCACCCATGGATCATCCCTTCACCCGAGCATATTGATTCACTTGGAGATTCGATGCCATTAAGTCTGATTGAGATTGATTATTGTGAACTTATTTTTTCTTTGAATCCTTCGCCTCCTTATCATGCTCCTTTGGGCATGTCTCTTAATACTTATTCTCAATCCCCTTGGCTCGGTGATTCGGATTTGCCCGATCCCTTGACAGAGATATTTCCCTCTGATGAGGCCATAATGGAAGCATCGTCTCTCGAGGATCCTCCTTGGGATGATAGTCATCATCATTTCTCGTTCATGCCTGGCCTTGGGGCCATGTCTACATGTCTCAAGAGGTTCTCTTCTTAGGTTCCTTCTCCTCCACTTCAAATGCATATTTTGACACATGAATTCTTTGTGGAAGGTAACTTGAGTAACATTACATAGATGATGCCTATCGACATTTCCGTTAAACCCAGAGTTGTCGAGAACATCCATATTGGGGTGACTTGTTCTCCCGATGAGATTCAGGTCTATACTAGTATCTTCTGCGAGTTTCACGACATCTTTGCATGGTCTGACAAAGAGATGCCCAACATCGATCCACGAATAGTGGTGCATGAGATTCCTACCTATCCTAGTGAGACACCTGTTCACCAGCGTATTTGTCCTGTGCACCCAAGAAAGGTTGCCTCTATTAAGGGAGAAGTTGAAAAAATTCTTAAAGCTGGTTTTATCTATCTGATTCCCTTGAAAGAATGGGTGTCGAATATTGTTCCTGTAGATAAGAAACATGTACCATTTGTGTCTATGTTGATTACCATGACATTAACCAGCCTTGAACTAAGGATAATTATCTTACTCCTTTTATTGATCAAATCATTGATGATTGTGCTGGGATTGAGATTTTTTCCCTTATGTACGAGTTTTCTGGGTACAACCAGATTAACATTTCTCTGGCCGATCAACATAAAACTGCCTTTATCTATCCTTGGGATACTTTCACTTATAAAAAGCTCCCTTTCGGTTTGAAAAATTCTTGGGCTACGTTTCAGGGAGCAATTTCATATACTTTTGACAATATCAAGCGTGTTGTTCAACCTTATCTGGATGACTTTCTGGCTCATTCGACTAAGCATCAAGACCATCCTGATCATCTCTGTTATATTTTTCTTTGCCGTCGATGCTATAACATCTGGCTGAATTTGCATAAGTGCATCTTCTGCATTGACTCAGGTAGACTCTTAGGGTTTATCGTTTCCAAATATGGGATTCGTCTTGATCCACTCAAATTTGAAGCTATCGTTAATCTCCCCTATCCTTCATCCTTACATCAGCTGCAGAGTCTATAGGGAAAAGCTAACTTTCCACGTCGTTTTATACCTAACTATGCTGAAGTGGCTAAAGGATTTATGCGATTACTAAAGTAGGGAGTCCCATTCCTCTAGGATGCGATCGCCCAAAAGTATTTCGATGCATTGAAGACGTTGCTCGTCAATGCTCCTCTATTGCATCCTCCAAATTATAATCCTGATTAATCCCTCTATTTGGTCGCCACGTTCAGCATAATTTCCATGGTTTTGGTACAAGATGACGATGACGGTGACAAGCATGTCATTTACTATCTTTCTCGTAACCTTATCGATACTGAAACGCGATATGCACAAGTTGAGAAGTTAGCGTTGGATGTTGTTCAAGCTTTTCAATGTTTTCATCAATATATTCTATTGCGTACAGTGACTGTGATTTTTGATTGCCACCCTATGACTTATATATTGACTCATAAATTTCTGGGGGAAAGTACTCGAAGTGGATTGTTATCCTCCAAGAGTTCGATTTGGATTTCACTACTGATTTGATCTGCTCTCTCCCTTCCGATTCTGCTCCGTCTGGTTCCGAGGAACCCATTCCAGATGACATGTTTTTATGATTAGCACCCTCGATCCTTGGTACAGTGATATCATCATATATCTTCAGAATTTCAATTTCTAATATGAGTTGACGAAGGGCATTTGCCACCGCATCTGTCATCAATCACAACCCTATCGCATAGTCAGGGATACACTCTACCGCATCAGAGTTGATTCCATTCTCCTCTAGTGTTTGACTCTCAAGGAGGCTAAAAAGGCCCTGAATGATTGTCAAAGTGGCGCCTGTGGCAGTCACATGTTTGGATATGCTACTTCACAGAAGATTATTCGTGCTGGGTATTTATGGCCTACCATCTTTAAAGATTGCATTGTTACTGTCCGTAAGTGCCATGATTGCCATATCTATCAGCAGAAGTTGCGCGCGTTGCCTTCCCATCTTCACCCTGTCATTACCATTGGTCCCTTTATGAAATGGGGCATCGATTTTATGACATGTAACCCTCACTCAGATAGGGGGCATGCTTATATCATCGTAGCCATGGACTACTTCACCAAATGGGCCAAAGCAATGCCTACACTTATCGCTGACGGTAAGAAAACAACTCAGTTTCTATTCAATCATGTAATTTCTAGGTTTGGTGTCTCTCAAGCCATTGTTACCGATTATGGTTCCCATTTTCGGTATTACATGGTGGAAGAGTTGACTTCCAAGTTGAGTCTATGTCAAGACAGCTCAACGCTGTACTATCTTCAGGCTAGTGACCAGGTTGAAGCCGTGAAAAAATTTCTCGTCACTATGCTTCAACATATGATTAGGATGCACAAATCAAACTTGCATCTCATGTTGTTTTCGGCTCTTTGAGCTTACCAAATCTCGGTGAAAGATGCGACCATATTCACTCCATTCTAGCTTGTCTACAGTCTGGAAGCTACCCTTCTAATTGAATGTGAAATACCTTCACTCAAATTAGCTGTTGAATTGTTGCCAAATACTTCTCCAGAAGAGGAGCGTCTTCTCTATTTGGAGAGGCTTGATGAAACTCTCCACTTTTATGCTCTGGTCATTGAAGCACAGAAGAAGTGGGTCAAATCTCATTTTGACCAGTCAGTTTCCCCTCGTTCCTTCATAGAAGGAGACCTCATCCTCCTGTACGACCAAGCTCATGATAAGATGGTGGCAGGAAAATTTCAACCCATGTGGCATGGGCCCTACATTGTTAAACGTGTTTTGCGGAATGGGGCTTATGAGCTTATTGATTATGAAGGTCATCCTCTAGATCAGCCCAGAAATGGGTTATATCTTAAAAAATACTATGCACGAGTCATTCATGCATTTTTTTGTACATAGGTGTTCTTTTCATTTTTGTACATTTTTGGCTTGGTGTGCTTTGCGAGCGTTTTCCTCCTTATTGGATCGTTGCTTATTGTGCATATTTCTATTACCCCTTTTGTTGGTTTCGTGGATGGTGCTTCCCGTAGTACCTGGAACCTATCTTCAGAAACCTGGGTGATATATGATCCTGCTGGTGAGTTGATAGATATTCAAGGTATCTATCTAGGACGAACCACAAACAATGTCGCTGAATATAGTGCTGTTATTGAACTATTGACCAAGGCCATTTCTCTTGACTTTCGTGTATTGATTTTTAACCTAGACTCACAGCTTGTTGTTCTTAAACTTAATGGACATTATTTTGTTAGAAACCCTCACATCTTAAGGTTGTATTTGCGTGTTCATTTACTAGAAAGACATTTTGATTATATTACATATCAACATATTCCTAGACGAATGAATGCATTAACTGATACAGTAGCTAACGTTGTATTAGATAGACATTTGCGTAATTTATAAAAATCATCATCACATGACAATATCCATACAAGAAAATAGATGTATATATATGTCGAGTGTTTGCATCCATGTGCATCATAAGTTCAAAAAATATGTGTGTTTCGGTTACATCTTGAGACATCGCATATCTCAAAAAATATGCAAAAACAAAACCTAGGTGTCTACTCGGCGTGACGCTCATGATAACACGTCGTTTCCCATACAAGCTGCCTCATCAAGCATTGAACTCAATTTGACACCCTTGCAATGTGTCTCTGGTACGGACGAGGAACATCATCGAATCGTGCATAGTCCGGGATCCCATAGGAGATTCCATCCAAGTTGCGTATGATTTCCTCCTCCTCGCCTCCCTCACCATGAGGGGACACATAAAAATCGCAAGGAATCTGCTGCGCTATCAGAGACATACCTGCAGGTCTCTCTGGGCCAATATCTGCAATTAAATGGATTAATGTTAGAACACGCATAACAAAAAATCATAATACTCATCAAAATAAAAAATGAGTCTTACTCAGTACTTCATCCCAATCCTCTCCGTTTGGGAGTGGGAGATCTACACCACCAGTGAAATCCATGCCAGAGTAGGGCCAGTCCTCCACGAAAATTAGCTGTCGGTGGAGCCACTCAAAGAACTTTGGTCTCCAGGACATCTGTTGACCTCCCCCTGACCTTAGCATCAAAGCTGCCCAACGGGCCATCCATGGCTCGTAGGCTGGTGGTGTCAGAACTATTACCTCATGATGCTAGAAGATTGGTAACCATTCCAAGATGAATGACACCAATATGGACCTATAGCCGAACTGCTTCAGCTTGGATTTCTTGCATTTTTTCAATTGGCGCTTCATGTTGATTGTTACTGCCTCTGCCGAGTTGTAGAGGGTCGGTGCCATGCAATCTACAACAAGAAGTACCTGTGTTTTTGTGGCTGCGTGTGGAGCCTATGATCCAGCAGCTCACATGATGGTGTGCAACACTACCCTTAGTGCCAAATCCGGAATAGTTTGGATATCGAATTTTCCACTTCCCGATCCTTTCCTTGCCCCTAGGCACACCCTATCAATCATCATACTCATGTTCTCCATTGAGGGCCAGGTGCTGGTCAAGATTGGTACTTCCCCCCCTCCGTGACAGTCTGGTTATGAAATAAACATCTAAGACTTCAATCTCAAGTTCCTGGTCGTGAATAATGAATTTTTCCTGATCAACGTCCCAAAAACTGATCAAGTACTGCAAAAACTCCAGTTGAGCTTTAAGACATGGTGCCATAAATAATTTTTTTAGCCCGCAATCTCTGAGAGCTTCCATGCATCTCATATTGCCCATGGCTTCCTCATATTCTTCACTATGTTCTCGTTCTTTCAATTCAATCACCATTTTGTCTTTTCACACTTGCAAAAACATCCATATGGTTGTCATCAGCCAAATCCAAAGCTTTTGAATGGTTAAATTGGGCCTGCTTGATTAAATTCACATGCTAAAATGAATTTCATGGTTGACACACCCCTGTTCAATTTTTAGGCCAGTTGGCACAAGTCCATGCCCGATACCCGCGTCAACCGCCGTGCCCTAATTTTTGAAAATCCCCCCCATAGATCTACAAAATTGGGGTTGCAGGTAATGAAAGTACAATCAAAATGCAGGGAAAGATGTAATCCCTTACCTGGAACTGACGGATTCACGATTGGTCTTTCGGATTGCCCACTGTCAACGCTGCAAAATCGCAGTGAAAAAGGGTAACAAATTGCTCACAAGAGGTAAAAGTGAAAGTGATTTATTTTTTAACATATTTGGAATTTTATAACTTTTCAGAAACCTAATTCGGTTTTAAAGCATATTTTTTAATTATTTCGCCATGTTATTTCAAGAAATGGGTTTTACATGCGTCTCTTGTGCAACGGCAGATCCTTAACACGTCGACGATGAAGTAACGAGTTGTATTTTATACTTTTCCGGACTTGGTAAAAACATGAAAAATTCACTGTTAGAGTCATCTTTCAGCTCTTTTATGACTCTCTAAAATTAAAAAGATTATCGAGACTCTTGTCATTTTGAACTCGTTAAATCACTGCAAAACAATATCTACCCAGTATACGTTTACCCCTTTTTCGGGCCGGGATATATTATTTATGAAAAAGGAATACCTTAGCCTATCGCGACTAAGAGGTTCTCTCAAACACTGTTTTCTAACTTTTCAGATCTGTGAGACTACCTATGAAAAGGGACTGTTGGAGTTTTCTTTTTCGCTTCTTTTCAAACTCTTTAAACATGAAAAGATGTCGAGTGCTTCCTTTATCAGGCTCGTTAAAACCTACATGATATTGGGAGTTGTCACCATGACGTAATCGAGTTCCTCCTTCCTAAGGCTTGTAAAATGTACTAAGATGGATTTTTCCGAAGGACAAACTTACATGACAAGCATATGCTATCCCCTTCAAGCTTGTTTTTCAAAAATAATTGGGGTACTCGCCAGAAATGGTGGGGGAAAATGGAACCAGTTCTCAGTTGTGTTGGTAGTATGTTGCTCTTGAACATGACAGTCATCTGCATTCGTGTCAGGTTGGGGACATCCCATTTCGTCATTTTTTCCTCCATGGGTTTGGGTAATCTCTTTGGACCGCTCATCTGCTCTTTGCCACGTAATCATGACCTCAGATCCCTTGATGTAAAATACTGCCATATCTGGAGTCGTGTTGCTGATATGTTCAAGAGAAGTTTCTGTTTGCAGTTTTCAACCTCCCTATAATTCTCTTTTTGGTCTTGATTCACTATCATCATGTTCCTCTATCTCATGTCGATGATGTGGGAAACATTATGGCCCTTATTCGATCAGGTCACTTCTTGTTGACTTCAGCTCATTATCTAGGACGTTGATCTTGAGACTCCCTTCTAATACCTTGGAGCTTGCATGCCTCAATGGCAAGTTCTTCGCATTCGACGACAAGTCCACATCATTGGCCTTCGATCGAGTGATTCTGCGGGTGTTCGACGCCATATCACTTTTCACATTCTGTGGATTGTACCTGTTGTTACACCATTTTTTGGTCATCTAACCTATTATTATTAGATGGACCCAAGTACACCATGTAAGACCAATTTTACCCTAAGTAAAATTGCTTTCACTATGAAAATAACTTAGTAAACCACCTTTATTAAGTTGTTTATGGTCTAAAAAGGAAACCCCATGAGGAAATATTAAATAAATCTGCATTTTTTTTATTTTCCTCAAGGAATAATTAGTTAAACATCAGTTTAATTAATATTCCTGGTTATATTTAACCCAAAACAAAGAAATTAATTAGATAAATCATTATTTACCTTATTATTTTCTAAGAAACCTTATTTAAATAATATTCTTTGTTAAATATGACTAAATCACCCATAAATAATTAAATAAATAATTATTTATTTGATTACTACTCAACCACATCCTTAAAATGATAAATAAATCATTTATTTATTTATTATTTACAAATAAAGGGATTTGACCCAAGTCAAATTCTTTTTCCCTCCAACAAATATAATAAAATATTCCATAAAAGTTTGATCTTGACTTGGTTAATAATATTTTAATTATGCACCAATATCT
The DNA here is from genome assembly GCA_034641835.2 of Pinus albicaulis. Taxonomy (NCBI): domain Eukaryota; kingdom Viridiplantae; phylum Streptophyta; class Pinopsida; order Pinales; family Pinaceae; genus Pinus; species Pinus albicaulis. Next base: position 21,524,588 of record CM076571.1, read on the forward strand.
AAACTAACTCAATAATTTGTTATAAATAGAAGGGTTTTCCCATTCATTTACCACCTTTTGTTGCCTAAAGATCACTCTGGATCTATACTTTTGGTCTGACTTTGATCCACCATCATAGTCATATTTTTCTACCATTTTTGTTTGGGTTTTCTACACCATCAAGAGAGAGAAATTTTAGATATGAAGTGCTAAGGAATTACAAGAACCCATCCCATTGAGGAGAACTGGTAACACACTTCTGTGTTTTCCTCCTAAATCTTGTTTTTTCTATTGCTTAATGTCTTATGATGCATAGATCTAGATTTTTGCAACATTTATCTTGATCACCTAACTGCATATATGAGGATATTGGCAGCCATATTTTCTGTTAGGGCTGTTTATTATGCACAACTAAAGTGGTCTTTTTTTGTACGCTTGGAATTAAGATTCATACTAACAACTGGCGACTCCACACGGGTTTACGATTACGATCGCTATCGTTTTTTTGATCCTTTCATATCCAGCTGCTTCAAACCCTAGGATTTCTCTTCAGCCTCTTGTTTTTCTTTTCTTGATGTTTTTTCTAACCTATAAAACCCTAAAATGATAAAAATTCTGACTTCCGTGTGTTTTCGGACCTATTGCGCAGGTGACAGACATCAGCTGCAGCTGAGACGACACTTTTTTCTGAAATCTGTTGTCGAGAGTGTCAGAAGTGTAGGTCGCACTTTTTGGCCCAAAAAATACGACCTAGACCTTCAGGATGCACCTTTTAGCCCAAAAACTGCGACCTGGACTTTTTCCGGGAATTTTTCTGAAAGTTTTCTGGGTTTGTCTAAGCCTCTGTTTAGGGTTGTCTTACCTCCGTCTCCACCCGTTTTGTACCTATACTTGTTATGTTTTGATCAAATAAGTGGGAACCTAGCCCCCTAGGGCTTCAGTACCCTCCACTTTCTGTGGAAGAGTTTTTGCTGTTTCAGGTTGTCTGAAATTTCAGAGTCTTCAGCCTTTTTTCAGATCTGATACCTCACCTTCAGATCCACTTCATATCGGATATTTATCTATCCACAACACCTCATTTAGTTTTGTTTGGGTTTTCCTCTAGGGTCCCCTCTGCTTCCCTCCAGGATATAGCCTTTCACCACCTCTTTGACAACAATTCTCCCTCTGATTTGCTATTGTTTTCTGCACCACTTTCTAGCAGATTTGACCTTTAGATCCCTGTCCATCCTGACCTTAGATCTATTGGCTATTTCAGTGTTTTGATCAGTTTTTTACCCGCCCATAGACTAGTTGTTGAGAGGTCCGCCTCCTTGGGTTTAAATTATTGCATTATTAGCTATTTATTTTCTGTTTTTGCAAGCTTATATACTGTTATTTTTAGGTTTATTTGTAACTATAAAACACACTTTTTCTTTTTTCTCTACAAACGTCTAGGTTTAAAAATTAAAATTTACACACTTCACACACACACCCTAAGCAAAAAAGGGCTTGGTTAACACCGCCAAGTAAATACTCTAAAACATTGAAATCAATTGATCCTACACCTCTCTGCCCTTGTTTCGACATTGTAATCAGTTGATCCTGCACCTCACTACCCTTGTCGGTCTCTTTTTCCTTTGTGCCGTGTTTGTGTCGTCATCATTGCACCACCAAGGAATTTATCCCGAAGAATTATTGGCCTTCATCCTTAGTTTCCGGTAGGAAGACATACTCCTTCACGTAGGATTCGAGTTAGTCCTCCATCGAGTCCACACTCTGACTCTTCTTCTGGTTCATTGGGTTATCCTTCTTGTTCTGCCTTCGGTTCTCCCCCTGTCACCTTCACCATGTCTGGTGCAGGACCTAATGCTGGTGGTAACCCCAGACCTCATGCTGGGAATACCACTAGTGGGACCGCAACGGACACTACCCCAGCTGCACCCTTGCTCCCCTTCATGGCAGGCCTCAGCCTTCCTGATTTTGACCAGTTGATAAATGACCCTATACATCATGATGTTGGTCGGCCTACAATGCCAACCAAGCTCCCTTCTGACATTCCCAAGTTCAAAGGTTTTGCTGGTGAAGATCCTACAAATCATGTTCGATCTTTCCACATGTGGTGTTCATCTAACTCCATTACCGATGAATCCATCCATCTTCCGTTGTTCCAACATACGCTTACTGATGAAGCTTCTAAGTGGTATGTTGATCAGGCCCCTTCCTCTCATACCACCTTTGTGACTCTTGCCCATGCATTTCTTTCTTACTTCCAGCTTCCCCTTCATTATGACACTATTGACTTCTTTCCGTTAATCGTCTGCGACCCACCTTTCCAAACATGTCCAGGAATTGCGGAGAAGAAAGAATGGTGTCTACATGGACTAGTTCCTTAGATCTCTCTTTCCACCTATCGGGAAAGATGTCGCATCACATTTTCCTCAAAACAAATAAGTCGCTCTCCAAATTGCATTAAAATATGACCTGATCTACGCTCAGTTGGGTTATGTTTATACCGTTCTACCTGATCTTCCCAGACCTGGTGGTGCGAACGCACCGGGCACATCTCACACCGCTGACGGTATCATTGGAGCTCTCTCTAACCCATACGCTCAGCCTCCTATGGGCTATGGTTTTCCTAAGGGGGGGGCCAGCACCTCCTGCATTGTTCCCCCTCCCGGTAGCACGTATCCAGGATATGACATGCCTCCTCTTTTTTCGCAACCTCTTGTTTACCACACTATTACCCAACCTCCTTATTATCTGTATCTACATCCTGGTGCTCTAGCTCCTCCAGCATTAGCACCTCCACCTCCCTTCCCTTCTCAACCCCTGCAATAGCATCCACTACCCCCTCAGGAGCAGGTGTATGCACAGCAGGGCGCGACTAATCCTCCTCCTTCCAAAAAGAAGAGGAAAGGCACTCAAAATCAATCTGCCTCTGGTAATCCTGGACCTAATCAAGGTAATTCTCCTAACACTACGAACTAGCAAAAAGGAACTCAGCCCAAGTAGGACTGGCCCATTCACATGAACATGCCTTGTTCTTGTTGTGGTGTTTTCGGTCATTACACACATGATTGTCCTCTTTTGCCACAGATGCGGCAGATGTTGGAGTCTCAAGCAAAATTGCGAGGACAAAAAGCCTCTCCTTCCAACCTTTCTAGTGCTACGCCTAGTCAGCCGGCTGTGCTTACTAATCCTTTCCCTCAGCAAGGATTTGTGGCTACCCAACCACCTAAAGGTCAGGTGGCCACTCAACCTATTCCATCTGGTACCCCTGATTACCAGACCCTCATGATGAACTCTGACCAACTTGTTATCGTTGACCTCAACCTTCAGACTCGGTCCCATCAGTACACCAAGGCTCCTGCTACGACTGTCCCGAGCCACCTCCTTCAGTTTCTATAGAGCCTCTTTCGACACCTAATGGTCCCTTGAAGATCCCTCAGCCTAAGGCGGAGGTTCATACCAAGATCCCTAAGGGACCACTATGCCGAAATGTTGCTTCTGGCAAAGCTGCCCATTTGTATAACATATTAGATGATTTGGCACAATCTCCTACTGCCATCTCAATGCTAGAACTCCTCAGGTCATGACCTTCACAATGCAAATATCTACTATTTGCCATGGGCGCTGTAGATCCTGCCGATGATCACTTGACTGTCTTTGATGTTGACCGATCAGAACATCCTCCTCTTCTTGCTTCCGTCGCCTTCCAAATCCCAGTGAAAATCTAGAACGCCAACGTTTCCCGGTGTATCATTGATGAGGGGGCATCCACCTGTGTGATGTTCGCTTCAGTTTGGGAGCAACTCGGATCACCTGAGTTGGCTCCTTCCATGATCACTCTCTAAGCATGGGATGGCCACTCCTCCCAGCCCGTTGGCCTATTACACAATTGTCCTATTACTCTTGCAGGCAAGACTGTTTGCGTTGACGTAGAAGTCATTGATGCCCCGTTAGATTACAACATTCTATTGGGTCGTAGCTACACCTATGCAATGTTTGTTGTCCCATCTACGATTCACTATAATATTTCCTTCCCTCATGACGAAAAGATAGTCACCATCGACCAGTTGACATATTACGAACCAAAGTCTTAGACCTCCCCTGAGTCCATCATCTCTTCGATGGCCAATAAGCAAACTATCGATCCTTTGACCAATGTCTCACTCAGAGTCTACAAAGACTCCTCTTTTCTTGGTACATTCCCTAGCCTCCCTCCTACTGTCTCTGATCCCATCTCATCGAATGTTTGCATGAGGCAATCATCTCGGGCTACCCTCAAGCGGCCCGCTTTGACTAGTTTGCAGCCTCCTCGCCCTCTGCAGCTTGCTCCTAGACCTTTGATTTAGCCTTCTGGACCTCCTCCTCCTGTCCCTTCACCTTCAGATGGTATTCATGAGCCTCTTCATCCTCTTGGAACAGTTCCTCTTGGTCTTAACCATCTCGGAGCCGTCTCGCCTAGCCATTACCCCTCCAGTCAGATACCGTTCCTAGCTACTTCCCCTAGAGTCTACACGGCACCTGTTATGGCTACCCTCTCTCTTCATAACTTGACCCTGGGGATTCCCATCTAGTACCTTGATCCCCCAGCCGCTACCCCACCTGGTCAACCCAAACCTTATCTTGTTTTGACCCTAGTTCAACCAATCCCTATGAATTCTCCCGTTGTAACAGTGCCTCAGCCACCTCAACAGGAACCACCTCCTGTTGCGACCGCTTCGGGTAAGAAGGGCAAAGTTCGTAAGAGGGCCTCAAAGAAAAAGGCTGCCCCGACTGACCCTGCACCTCCTCCACCCCCAAAGCCATGCGCTTTGTGTGATGCAATCGGTCATGCCACCCATACCTGTCCTGAGTTGCTTTGCATCAAACCCATCGTTAAATTCACATTCCCTGAGTCTACAGTCCCTGAAGCCTCTACTTCTTCCTCGACCGCAACCAAGAACACCAAGACTATTCACACCAACCAACCTTGTGCTTTGTGTGATTTCCATGGCCATTACTCTCACCATTTTCCTCGCCTTACGCATTACTGCGCCTCTTTAGAGGTAGTTCGGGAGTATGAGGTTGAACAGAACCAATCCGCCTCTCCAATACTTGCGCAGTATGCTGCGGGACAACCTGAGGATCTACCCACTCCCATTAACATTCCCCCTCCTAATGTCGAGATGATGGAGATTGCGGCCACCATCCTCTACCTGTCATCATCCATGAAACCCTTGATGGAAGCTCCCTCTGCATCTTCCTCTACTATTTCTCTCAACCTCCCTTCAGCGATCACCCTGGGCTCAACATCAGTATACCCCTTATTTGCTTGTTCTTTCATCATCCCCTATGATGATGCGCATGTGAGCCTCTCTTCTCATGATGATGAGTTAGGTAGCTTCGCCGTGTCATGTGATCTCCCTTCCTCCCGTCACTCCTTCTTCTATTATGATGATGACATCATGGAAGCCTTATCCACCCCTGACTTCATCTTTCCTGCTCGTAAGTGGGATGGCACCATCTATCTCTATGGTGAATTTCACAGCCTGAGCACAAGCTACACCTCCAGTAGCTCTCACACCCCACCTACCCATCGGCAGGTGAGTAGTAGACATCGTACCTAGATCACTCCCTTTCACAGTGTTTGTTCGATCTCTACCTTGCGCTCAGGTTGCCAGCATTGTTCATCATCCTCCCATTTTTTGTCTTGTGGCACTCTTTAGATGGACCTCCCATCCACACCCTATATTGGTTATGCTAATGGTGCAAGTCGCTACTCTCGAAATCTAGCCTCGGCAGGTTGGGCCATCTTTACCCCCTTGCATTCACTTGTTCTCTCGAATGGTGTATGTATTGGTACTGCTACCAATTTTCAGGCCGAATATGATGCAATGTGAGGTTTATTAGCCGATGCCCTTTCCCATCGCATCCTCCACCTTCATGTTCATTTATATTCCCTACTTCTTGTCATGAAATTGAATGGTGTCTATCGTGTGCATAATCATATCCTTTTTAGAAGATATTTACGAGTGAAGCTTTTGATGCGTGAATTTGAAATCATTACATTCAGTCATGTACCCAGAGCACAAAATCACTATGTAGATAGCATTGTAAACAATATTCTAGACTGGAATTTAGCACATGCATTTAACACAAGATAATAACATAATATAAACCATCAAAATGATGCATATCCACAATATGTGTCGTATAAAATATTTTAGAGTCCATCAACTCTGATACATATGACATGCCCATAGCATGTTACAAAACTCAAAATAGGGGGCACCACCTTCCCCTACACCTAATCACTAACTGGAGGATCCCGAGCCAATGGCTCTACTCCTGCAACTCATAGATCAGGCATACCCTGTCCGGCCATCACCATGTGCCGCATGACCCCTCGCCACTCCGAGGGTAGACTAATACATGGCTCTATGTATTGGTCATCTAAGTCTAGCTAGTCGTGCTCTGAAACACTGGTCAGAAGCCTCTCACATCTATGATGGATGTCCTCCAGGAGGGCTGCTGCATCCTCATTTTGTGGCGCTCTCGATCCACTAGGTCCTGCAGTCCCTGATACTGTAGGTCATCCCATATACCCAGCCAGTTTTACCGATGCTGTATCTGCATACCAAAAGTGAAAGAATAAGTACCACATACAATATTCTAGAAATTTACATGCACATAAAAGATTAGCAATTTGTCACTTACCATTGGGCCCCCATATTCGACCAGGCGGCAGTGGCAGATCCAGGTCCCCACAATAACTCATCCCACTATAGGGATAGTTGTCTATATATAGTGGCATTTGATCCCAATGAGCAAAGAACTTGGGTCAGAACACCCATCCAACCGCCCCATCTCCTCCTTTGCACAGTAGTCGCCCCCATCGGCACATCCTAGGCTCTCTCGGGCCCCCATCTTGGAGCTGTATGCGAGGTTGAAGTGTCGGGATCTTCTTAAAGAACAACGAGCACAAAACTGTACCATATGCACAGTCATGGTTCACTTGCCGCTTGCATAGTGACAACTGTCGTTTCAATGATGACAGCATCATCTGGGCCCACCCATAGTAGGTCCCACTCAAAACACTCTCCACAAGCATCATCTGCCCTTTGGTGATGTGGTGGAGTGCCTGGTTTCCTAGGATCCGCAGCACCGCTACGGCCACAGCACGGGTCTCTAACCTCTCCAGATCCCCGATGGGTATCCGAGTCCCCTTGACTTGGAGACCTGGTTGACAATGGTGCTCTACAAAATCTATGATATTCCACCCCCGTGGTATCAATGGCTGAGTATTACCCACCATCACAAGTGGTGGGAGACCAGTCAGGAAATATATCCTAGATCGTCAACTCGATCTGGTGCCCCTGCACTATAAAGACCTCATGGTCCGAATCCCAATAGCTGAAAATTCGGGCCAATAAGGGCTCTCCAGCTCTCATTAAAGGGTTCTCCACAAACTTCAGAACCCCAAACCTAACCAATGCACTGTGGACACCTTGATCCTCCCGGATCTCTGACCGTAATGTGCCTAGGTCTCTCTCTCTCTCCAGTTGATCTGTAATTCTTCCATATCTGCACAAAACCATTATATTTTCCAGTGTATAGATAGGAAATACTGTATATCAACATAAAAACCTAATGCTCAGCCAAAAAACAGCACAAAAAAACCCCTCCCTGACAGGTCGCACTTTTCAGGCCCAAACCTGGGACAGGTCATAGTTTTCTTCTCAAAACGTGCTACCCAGGTCACACTTTTTGCCCCAAAAAGTGCGACCTGACCGTGAAGAGGAGCAGGGGTCTGTTCCTGAGCCCTGGGAACCTAATCTGAACTTTCAATCCACTGAAAAGAAAGAGTAGGGTTAGGCCTCTTACCTACAACATACGGATCTCGATTCTAACGGTAGGTTTGTATGCTACGATCCCCGCAAGATTTAGGGCCTTCTCTTCTCTCTACATTCACCACAACTCCACATGCAAATGAGTGAATTTGGAGGGAAAACGCCTTATTAAAAGAGAAACCCCCGATTTTTCTTTTGCCTGCTACGGCCAAATCGTAGCTCGGTTTGATGAACCGTTTGTACCGTTGGAAAGCTCTCACTGAGCCCTCAAATGGGTATCTGTTAGTTTTTAGTGATTTGATACTTCACTGGGACACATTTTATCCAAGAAGTGTCACTTCACCCCTCCTCAAAATAAAATTTCTTCACTTGCAACACTCGTACTGGGGGCACCACTTTGCCTACATACTTCTCCACGCTTGTGTAGATTTTCGTCATGAGTTACCATCTTAAACTCATGTTTTTATGGTCCCCCATTGGACCTTTTCTATGTGGCAGCACCACCGAGTTTCCCTTGTTTAGAGCATCCGAGTTAGTCATCATCGCATTCATGGAGTCTATCCCGAATCCCTTTGTATCCTGCTATAGTCCTCCATCCTTCATTGCTTGGTCCCTCTCTCGTGTCGTACATTATGGCCTCTAGTCCCACTGTCCCCTATCCCTCATGATATTGTGTCAGTCGCTGCCAGGTCATCCATGCCCTTTATGCTCTAACAAGGGAAGTCGTCCATCCGCTACTCAATACCCCCCATTTCATCATCACCCCTGGTGTTTGTCTGTCAGTCACTTTACTATTTTCTCTCGTGCCATAGTTGAGGACCCCTTATTGCCTCACCTATAGCGGACCTCCTTCTGTCAACATCAAATCATTTATTCCAGAAGATAGGTCTAGAGGGCGGTGTACCTTGGTTCTAGCTTCCACTCTTGTTCGGTGCCTTAGTTCAGGCAAAGGGACTCCTTATAGCCCTTTGACTTGATTTTTTCTCAGCTCCATCTCCTTTCAGCATGATCAAGATCCGTATACTCGATGGTTCACTGATGCAGTAGATTGGACCAGTGATTCCTGGGTGTGTGTGTGAGATGTCTCAGCCTTCATGAGGGGGTGGCCCTAGAGGTAGCCCCCCACATGCTCGGATGACCTCTTCTTTTCAACCTTCAATGTAGCTCCATATATTTGATGATGTGGGCCTCAACCACTTGTAGTGCCTTTTTGATTGCATGTATCAGTTAGATTTTCAAAGCCCTTTCCTATTTATAGGGGCATATGGGTTGTATTTTTTATCTCATGTACTCAGACATTATTGTACAAGTCCTGGCTGTTATCCCAGGCACAGTATGTATGTGGGATTCATTATCATGTTGTTTATCTGGCTCATGCTTATGCCATCATGTACTATTTTGTTTAGTCCCCTGTATACTGGATGTATTATTCTTTGTACTTTGTCTCGGCGGGCATACGTATGCCTCCCCCACCTCCTATAGTGCAAGTACTCACTAATAAAAGAGACTTTTCGAACCTGTAAGTCTCGCCTCCTCAAGTTATAATCCTCTCAGCACTTTAGCCTACCTTATATTTCTCTCTCTGACTTCCCCTTCGGTGTCTAGTGATTAAGTTCTTACAATGTACTTCGGTCATACGATTAACTCCTAACGACATTGCCATTATTGGTAGTTTCTCTCATGCCTGTTAACAACTTTCATCATTGGTTGGTAATCCGATGACTTTCTTGCATGTTCAACTTCAACTCACATACTCACATGCTTGAATTTGTACTTGTTCGGGTTGAGATGGAGTGCAAGAACCTGGGTTTTGTTTGATAAGATCCAGGATGCGGGATATTTTGGTTTATCATGACTATTTGCATGACTCTTTTGAATTGGATGGATACGACCATACCTGAGTCTATTTGTTGATCCTTATTGCTGGATAGCTATGACCATACCTTGGATCTCAGTTTATATATGTACTCTATTATGGATGGCTGCACTCATGCCACATGTTCATGTATAAGAAATATCAGTTGTATTGTACTTGTAGGTATTTTGACAGTGGTGTTTAGTTTGAACACATTCTCGTAAATCATTTCACTCTTCCCTCTCTCTTGGACCTCATGCTTTACACAACAGTTTGTCACCATCCCTGCAATCCCCATCCCGCACATTGGAGGACCATTTCTATGACTTATATGAAGTGTCATGCCTTGCAAAAAGTATCATTGCATCCCTTGCCATGAGAAGAATATTTCCTATGTTGACTATTCCTTGAACAAACCATAAAAAACACATGATTTTGGGTTGGTGCTGGTAGGCAGTTATGGCCTCGCGCTAATAAGGGAAATTAACACTAGGCTTCACGTCCATTGGCACTTTGTCTCAGTGAGCTGCCTGCACCAAGCTATTTTTGGAATGTTTTTTAAATATAGAAGCGAAGTTTCCATTGCTAACTACTTCGTGGGCGAGTCGGCTTGGGTTATTTGACTGAATAACGTCGAGCACCTTCCTTTGGCTTATTGTTTCCTCCTTTTGGGGCAACCTACCAAAGTATAAGGCCTCCCTTCCACCATTTGAGGGATCCCAACCTCATCCTCTTCTTCTATAAATACACCTCTCTCACATAGATGTAGCTAGCTGAATAGGAATTGCTGAACATTTTTCTAAAATAGTCTGATATAGCTGGCGTGAGATAGAGTAGAGAGAGAGACCCCTGTCGAGAGAGAGATTAGGCTTATTATCTCTCAACGTCCAAACTCCCCAAAAAATGCTCGAGACACATTTTGACTAGACCCGCTAAAGGAGGCTGCGACGTTAAGGCTCTGGTTGTAATCTCTTTCTTTCTCTTAATTGAATACATGACTGATGTTTTGGTTCCCATCTTGTGTTGATGTGATTAATCTTACGCAATACGTTTAATTCTCCTTGACTAATTAGCTAGTTATGAATGCAAATATTGTCTTGTATGCTGCTTTTGTACTTTGATATTTGTGCAGGCACCCGAGTAACATTGTTGAAGGACTATGACGTGTCAGGGTGAAGATTCGGAGACTGCTTCCACATCTATGACAATCACGTTGGATCACAGGTAGGACAATATATACCAACTCATTTCATTCATTAACTAGGAATCGACGCATTAGCATGTCCTCTTGCTGCTAGAACCACCCTAGGGCTAGAGGGATTGCCTTTGTCCATGGAGGGGATTTACGTACACGAAAATTTGTCTCATGAAAGAATACCCCCCACCCCCCACTATTCAAATCCAACCACCCAATTATTCGTTGAAATCAAGTTGTCGATCTTGTCGTATAAAACTAATTTCATTTATGTTTGTTGATTGGACCCACGTTTACATGTAATATATTCACATCACCAGGTGTCTGAGGAGAATAGAGGGGATATAACAATTCACATAGTTTTTACGCTTACCATGTCATATCAGGAATTTCTTCTCTGAGATTTTTCCGAGAGTCCCATTCCAATTCTTCTGAGATTCAAGTTCTAATATGGCCCATAGGCTCACGTCTTCTCTCTTTCAATTCTCATCTATCCATGTTACATGACTAATCTCCACCTTCCACATCTTCTCTGAAAGATGATCTCAAAATTTTCTTAAAAACACCCATTTGAATTTATTCTGAGAGTCTTCTTCCAAGATGATGTCATAATCCATGTCATATCACATATCAACCTACCCTCCAATCCGCACATGACACTTGTCTATCCCATCTGCTTCCTTCCCCACTTGGCTATTGTTGAAAGACGCATCTTTGAATTTAAAGCTATCACTTGTCGTTTTAAAGTTAATTTACTCTACACTTAGTAACATTTTCTTGTTAGATTATTTTCCAAAACATAATGAAAATATTTTTATTTTCATTGCACTTTATAAAGTTTCTTATATATATATATATATATATGGTTGCCTATAATAAAGAATTAATTTATATTGAAGCACATTTTCTAAAAGATGTGCTAAAAAAATAGACACGTCTAATATGTTACGTTGCTACTTAGTCTCTGCCTCTTATGCAAAAATTAATTGATAACAAAAGTTATTTTTTCCACCAAAGATGCGTATAACTTGGAATTCTATTTTTAGTTTGGTCTTAGATTAGTAATCTGATGTCATGTGTTAGGGTCCCGTGATTTGGCCGATTGGCTAGCCAAATGACGATGTAACATCAAACCAAGCTTTGGAGCCCAAGGACCTAGCCTTCCTGGACTCAGAGAGGGCTCTCTCTATATGTGTAAAAGATGTCGGTGTGTTTACTTGCGGTATTCTGATATTAGGCTAGTTATGAAGTGTGTTTTTTGGTTTTTAGTTTTTAAGTTTTGCGAGGGATAAAACTGATCAAATACATAAACTGGATAACAAGATGTAGATAAATTGGGCTATGGGGTCAAACAGGTCAAGGAAGCTTATGAGGTGATGATGTAAAGCTGCTGTAGGGCCGATTTGATTCACAATAGAAGGGATCTCTGGGCAAAATGGATTGAATGGACAACAAGTTGGTGAAAGACAAGGAATTTCAAGCGTAACTAGTTAATAGCAGACATGAACATGTAATAGCAAGCCATTAATCATGCTAAGTATAACTATAAGCTAATTGATACATAAAAATCAAACATTCCAGCCATACATAGAGGTATAAGACCCTCTAACTTCGGGAAAAGGCTATGAGACTTTGGGGAAAACACACAAGACAAACTAACAACTCATCAACTACGCCGGAACGCCTAAAAATAGTCTCTAAGTCATTGGGCACTTGGACAAATAAGTTTTCATAGTTTTAGGCAAAGGGATAGATCGGGACTAGGCCTCCTTGGTTCAACAAGATGATCAACAAATCAGTCAAAGAGAAAGTTTTATGGACAGAACTATGGGCAGCTTGTAGGTAGGTAGGGAAAACCATACATCCTACTTAACATACATAGAACTGATGAATAAAACTTAGAAACAATACCTTAGGTTACTAAAGAGCAGCTAAGAATTCTTTAGCATAACTAAGGGAGAAGAAAACATCAAGCTATGAAGATTCAGGGATTTTGAGGTGCCTCCATGGGCATATCTCAAAATCAATCTCTATTGATCTATAGCAGCAAGAAATATGTATTATGAATGAAAACTAGAAGACAAAAACATATCAAGAAACACTATACCATTCTACCATGTCATGGAATCCATCAACAATCCTTCATCATTCCTCAAAAGCATCCAAGAGGCAGTCCAAAAATCATAACTCAAGTGTATTCTTCAAAGCTCATATGACCAATGTATTAATTCTTCTCTCAATTTCAGCCTCTGATTTACAATGAGAACCATGGAATAAATAGGCTTGAGGAAGGAAAAACTCATGGAGCAACTAGCTATCCCATTGGCCAAGTCAAAATATCTAAACTTGTCCTTGAGGCTTTGCAAAGCCCAAGGCACAAAATATCCCATAAAATATCTAAAAAACTCCTAAAAACGGAAATTATATTGACTTTACATGATTTCCCAATGATAAAAATAGCTTAACGCACATTTGGGAAACGCAGATTTTTGGAGTTCAAAAATTACAAAAATACTTCATATTTATGCCTGAAAAAGGTCCCCTGACTTGCTGGATGCAAATGAAAGCCTTCCTGATGTCGAAATGAGGCTCATGATGGCTCGTTGGAAATCTCTCTGTGTCTGCTTTCCGGCGCAAGTGGAATCACCTCAATCTGATCTCTGAAAGTCCCTCAAAACTGTACCTGTGCGCAAAAACCCAGAAAATAGCAGACTGCTGATATGGCGGGCAGAACGTGCAAAATGAGGCTGCTTTTCGCCAATTTGAGGGGGTGAATGATCTTCAAATGCCCTGAAAATCGCTGGAGACCTGCTCATGGAATTATGGCATCCATTGGTATCATCCTCCTCCCTTGACAACTCATCAAACTGAAATGGCGAATTTATGAGTTTTTGGCGAAAAACCCAAAAATGCCAAAAAACAAAAAGTTTCCGAAACAGGCCCAAAATTGGCATGCATGACCCTCAAGGGTCCATAGAAACATGCTCCGAAGCTGAAGCGAAAATATCAAGGGCTGATATGCTTTTTTCTTCTTTCCGTGCTAGGCGCCTCTCCTTCAACTTCTTCAATTTTTCTTGTGCTACCTTCAATTTTCGCCTGGCAAATTGATTTAGCTTCTGAAAGTGAAGAGTCCTTTTTCTCTGTAGCTCAAGATCCCTGTTTGCCTTCTCAAGCTTTGTTTCCAAATGCTGGTTAGCCCTCTCAAGCCATGCTTCCTTGTTTTCCTCAATTTCCTGCTCAAGGAGGGTAGTGAGAGGAAAGGCTTTGAATTCAGCTTGTTCTTCTGCTCTCTGTTTCTCCAAGGCTCTTCTAAGCCCGATGGTCCTAGGCCTCTTTCACCTAGGCTGGTCTTCTTCTTCTTCATCATCAAACTCGCCAATGAGCTCTTCAACTCTTACTTGCGCCTTTTCTACCTCCTTTTTATACTTGATCGCCCTTGCCTCATGAATGGCTGCATGATACTTCATTTGTTTGTTTTCAACCTCCAAGAAGTGGTTGAAATTCCTCGCCCTTTGAAGGTCTTCTTGTAACACTTCAATTTTCCCTTCTTTGTGAATGAGGAGGTTTTCAAGGATGCGGGCCTCGTTATCACTGTCATCGCTTGGGATAGGGATGACAGTTGATTTACCTCCATGCTTGGCACTTTCTCCAACGATGCTTTTGCCTTTGAATGCCAATCTAGCGCTTTTTCTCCTTGGCAAGCTAGAAGTTGTCTTTTTGGGCAATTTCCTCTTTTTAGGAACAATTTTGGTCACTGTTTGGATGGCAGCCTTAGCTTGCTGTTCTTCATCAATGTTTTGTCCAATTTGTGTTTCAAAAGGCGCTTCAATTGTTTGCCCAACTTGCTGCTCCTCAACTGCTGTATGCTGCTGTTCCTCCTCCTGTACCTGCTGCTGCTCATCAACCTCCAACTGCTGCTGTTCCTCTTCTTGTATCTGCTGCTGACCTTCAAATTCTAGCTGCTGCTGCCCACTGCCTTCTAGCTGCTGTGGTCCCTCAAAATCTGGCTGCTGTCCCTCTTCCTGTACCTGCTGCTGCTCATCAACCTCCAACTGCTGCTGTTCCTCTTCTTGTATCTGCTGACTTGGCTGCCCGGTGGTCATTTTGAGTTTTTTAGGTGTAGGCCTACTAGACAAAGGCACTGGGCGATGGACAGGCTGAGTAGGAGACACATGAATAGGAGGGACAGTGGCGAAATCTGCATGGCTAATGAATGAATCCCATGGAACCCCTTTCTTCTCCAGCTGGTGTAAGAAGACAATCTTGATCAAGGAATGATGAAAGAGAGAAGGGATTTGCTGAGGTGGAGCCTTCTTTTGGACAGTAGCTGCCATTTTCTCTATGCTTTTGGACAAAAAGTATGGAAGGTTTAATTGCCTGCTTCTGGTAAAATGCATCAACAAGCGGACATGATAGGCATAAATTTGGTTAAACCTCCCTTCACAAGTGAAATATCTCATTATGGCTTTCATCGGCGGAGCATAACTGTCAAGAAGATAGGAAAAAGGGAAAATAGCAGTGATGGTTTCCCTATGTTCAGGCTTGATGAAAGGTTTATAATCCTCTAGATCAAGATGAGCTTGTTTAAACCACTTTTCACCATGATACGGGATCTTGGTAGCCTTGGATACATACCTTGGGGAGATTTTGAAATCAAGACCCGCTAACTGGAAGTGTTTGTCCTTGAATATCAAAGCGCACAAATGTGTAAGTGGCGAAAAACTCTTGACTTCTTCTATCCTCTGGCAGAAATCAAGACAGCCTACTTCATGGAAATTGAAAAGCACTGATGGGTGAGCATTGATTTCTTCTATGGAGATAGGCTCATATCTCTTATGTGGACCACTCTTGTGATCTCGCTTTGGAGGCATTCTGACTTTGACCAAACTTTGGAAGAGGCAAACTGCCTTCACTGTATGAAAAATGTTCTGCTGGATTGAAACTGGCCACTACACTGTTTGGACAGATATGGACCCTGTGGTTTTGAATAAAATGCAACAAAGTTTCTTGGAATAAGCCACCTCTGTACTCATTAAAAACAGTCCTTCAACTCTGGATACACTTCAGCTATGTAAACTTCTCAATAGAAAACCATCAATAAAGATGAGACAATATGCTGTATAAATTTCCTGTATGTAGTATTAAGCAATCATTCCTCTTGGTGAGTTTGCTAGAGATCAACCAACCCTTGCATTTTGCATCTATAAGACCAACCTTCAGTATTAAAACCCTGCTCTTTAGTATCTTTTCCTCCAATGTTTAACTTCTCATCAACAAACTTTGCCCTCTTAATGTGCTGTCACCTTTGGAAACTCTCTGTCAACAACTCTTCAGAATAATACAATATAGTGCAAGGAAAAGGCAGACTTAGTTTAGGTGTAAAATCAATGCATAGCGCTTTAGGAAAACCACCTCTTTACTTGTGAATTTTGAGAAATCAATCACCACCTTTGTACCTCTGGCTTCAATGTTAAACTCGATCATCAACAACCCTGCCTTCTAGAAAATGGCCCTGTTTCACCCTTAGAATCTCTCTGTCAACAAATCTTCAGAATGATACAATACAGTGCAAGGAAAAAGCAGACCTAGCTTGGGTGTAAAATCAGTGCACAGTGGTTTAGAAAACACACTCTTTGCTTGTGAGTTTAAGAGATACACCAACACATCTATACCTCTGTTTCCAATATTAACTTCAAACACTAACAACTCTGCTCTTTAGAAAATGGCCCCTTTCACTTGTGGAGTTTTAAGAAATCAAACACCACTTTTGTACCTCTGCCTTCAATGTCAAAATTTAACCATCAACAACCTCTGTCCTTCAATATGCTGTTCACCTTTGGAAACTCTTTGTTAACAAATTCACAGTGGGAGAATACAGTGAATGAAAGGCAATCTTCTTAAGTAGTGTGCTGTGAGAAAATGCCACTGATTACTCTGTTTTTAAAGTCTTTGATGTCAACCTTAACACAAAAACTCCTTGTTCAAGGAGACTTTCAAACATCTAACAATTCTGTCCTGTGCAACTGTGCCCTCTTTTCACTTTTTGTATATCAAGCAAATCACCACACATATGCTAAGAATGTCAACACATAGGTTTGGGGTGATAATGACAGAGTTTTTTTTAGAGGACCACAAACCTTTAGGTTGAAACTGTGTGAGCTTTCCTTTTCAAAGAAAAAATGTCATGATTCCTTCCACTGGTTGCATTTCACTGTTCTGACAATGTGGCAATGTGTGGGGGACTGTGAGGACAGTTTCTCTTTTTCAAAAATGGTCAAGGCCTTTTTAACAATGCATAGTTTCAAACCACGACACACAGGTTTTAAACTTGATTTTTCAAGATTTTCGAGGTAGGAGGCGAAGTACCTTTTGAATTTTTGAGGAGAAATCCTTTGGAGGAATCTTGAAATGCACCGGAACCCTCCAACACTGGCGCGGCACTCCTTGAAGAAAACACGTCGCGCAGAAAAGCCCTTGTCGGGCTTGTCGGGTCGATCTGTCGGGCGGTCGGGCGGCCTTGTACAGGCGCGTCGCGCCAACGTACAGGCACGTTGCGCCGACAAAAGTGGCCTTTGTAAATTTCTGCCCAGGCACGTCGCGCCAGAACCCAGGCACGTCGCACAGTTTTTTCTAGGGCAAACCTGTGAATTTCCGACCAGATTTTCTTTGTCTTGGTGCTAGGGAGGCACGGGGGTGATTTTAGTTTTGAAATTGACAATATTTTCCCTCAACTTCATTCCTTTATATCAATTCAAAACAAGCCTTTAACGGTCTCAAACTTTGGGAAATGAATTTTGGTTTCTTTTGACTCTGTTTTGTCTTAAAACAGTGGGTTTGTCATTTTAATATATAAACCCAAATATTTACTCTGACTCCGAGCCTTTAAGATTTGACAAATAACCCAAGCATATCTATATTATCTCTGCTATTGTTTTTAACAACGTTGGTGCTATCCTTTGGCTACTTCCCTTTAAATCATAATTCTCTGCTTTCTTGAAAAGCGCCTTCTGGACTTTGGGCATGTGACCGTGCATTGTTTTTTGATTCCTTCCCTTAAGGAAACTGCCCCGTTTTGACATCAATAGCATATATAATATGTTCAATATTTTCTTTTTTCCACCACAGGTACTGTCTAACAGACAGTTCTTTGAAAAGGGAAAACAGTACCTTTGCCTCATAAATAGTAACAATTACCTGTGCAATGACTTTTATTCAATTTCTTTGTATCCTTCCATTGTATTTCAAATCAATCAGCTTCAGCAACTTGCAATGGCTTTGGCCATCTACTCATGCATGGAGGAGGCTCTTCATCAGGTAAGGTGTCCGAAGGCTTTTTGACCACTATGCTTGACACAGCCTTTCTCTGAATGTGGTGGTAAGTAAACCACTTGAACAACATCAATCTTGGCATCAATACTTGCAAGTATCACTGTAATTCAGAAGAAACCCTAGCCACAGTGACACTGTTCTAAGGGTGACTGAGATATTTATCATTTGGCTTGTTCATCTCATGACCTGTTACTTGACCAAAAATTTTTGTGACTATGAAGGTCAGTGCTTTTTGAAAAATCAAGGACTTTCCTTCTGCCTGTGTAATGGCATTGGTTGACAGCATCTATTCCATTTGATCTTGGGAAAAACAGACTACTTAAGATTGGAATGTTTACTGATGACATGCTTTCTAAAGCTTCAACAATTCACATGATTTGCAAGTTTGAAATGGGCTCCTTTATCAGACCAAACTCCCCTTTCCTTTGGGCTAGCATATTTCCACCATATTCCTATTATGATCATCAGTCACATTCATAAAACCTGGAGTCCCTGTTTCATTTGTTTTAGTTCAAGTCAAACCTGGATCTTTGCAATCATCTAAGTCAATATTGGCCCGCGCCCTCTGCTTATGGATGAAGGAGGCGCCCTAACCCTCTGCTTGTAAATGAAGGAGGTTCTGGGCCTTGACAATTTACCAGTTTGCTGAGACAGTGGTATCCCTTTTTCCTGTGATTTTCATGCTGGAAAGAGCTGTAAAGTCCAGATGAGTAGCTTTCTGTTTTGCAGACATATCTAAAGGCTCAAGTTACATTTAGAAGCAGCTGTTCCTCTAACTGTAAACTCAAACATTTACTCCATGAGATGAAAATTATTTCCTGCCTTTGTAGAACCATAGAACACTGTGAAAAACCTAATAGTCAGCTTGAGATTGGGTTTTATGCATTGCTGAGATCTAGGGGGTGTGAGTGGCGCGACTTAGGGCTGCTTGTCAAATTCATTTGCAAAGTAAGAGGTCAGTCATGGTAGGCCTGTTGCAGATGGAGGCTTTTTGGCTTTTTGATGATTGCCAAGTGTGAAATGTCTTAAAGCGCCACTTCCTAACATAGGGGAGACTTTCGAAACAGATGTAGATTTGCCTTTTAAAGCTGATGGGCAGACTAATAAGGCTGAAGCTAGATAGAATTGTGATAATGAGGTTCTGATTTCGACATGGGCAAACTGAAAAGGTAGAAAGGCGAAAAAAGTTTTAGGGGGGTTTTCTGGATGACATATTGACATGAGGAAATCAGTTTCTAGAAAACTCAGCTGTAGATATAGTCATCACTAACATGTAAAAAAAAATACTGATGGCTAACAGTGGCTCCATTTGGGGAGGGCAGCTCCTCGTCAGGAGGTGTCCAGAATTCAGATTTTTGGCTTATGAAGACCAGTGCCTTATCCATTGGCGCAAAATTTACCCTTCTCTTGATGTTATTTCTGGAAAGTGATAGCATGGTTAACATTAATGATACTTCTACCTACCCCACTATCTTTCCTAACATTTTTTCTTCTCTTTGGCGCATTTGAACTAGCAGCCTTTAGATAATGCATATTTTTCTTTTTGCAAAATGAAACTATCTATTTCTACTCTTATATCTGCCGGGAGTTCAGATTAAGCTGATGAACTCCTTCATTTCTCTACCTAAAACTAGATCGACTGTCAAGATTAAGCAGTTTGACAGGATTTCATTCTCTAATCTACAACATGAAATTCAAAAATGATCAAATCAGGATTAGGCAGTCCGATTTGTCATGCATTTGCGGCATAAAAGACAAGCTGCACACAAATGTTATTCTGCAACAAAGGAAACTAGACAAGCGGGGTTAAGATGTACAATGTGTTTTTCATCCCTCGCTTCTCTCTTTGGTTCTGTTTTAGGCATGTGGAACCAGAATCTCTCCCTAATCTAAGCTCTGTGATAAGTCAATCTTACACAATGTTGGCTATCTTGGCACTCACTAACTTATCAGCAAATAAATTTAAACATGCTCAGCTATGATTACGCTAGATAGTTGAACAAGACATTGAAGTACTAGTAGCGGCATTTAGACTTGCTCGCTTTCCGAAAGATTATGTTTTGAACATGGGGCCTTTTTTCTATCTTCACTTGCCCTCTTTACTGCTTTTTACTGTTTTTGATTTTCCTATCTTTTACTGTTTTTGACTTTTCTATTTTTTCAATATTTCAAACAATGGTATGTACAATGACTGAAAGTGTTTCAAACTCAAAAATCTTGGAAATGACGGAATTTCAGCATCTTATCCTCGTAAGGATCTCCTCTCACCCTTGGCCCACTTAACTCTTGAAAAGAAAAATTTGGGAAATTTTCTCTCTCTAACATGACATAGGGATTCATGCAAGAATCTCTAAACAACCCAGTATCCTCCCTCTGTACCTCTCTGAATATCTGATTTCCACTCCTTTCCTTACGGTATGCTTTCTTCAGGTAATGTATGTACTCTTGATAATTCTTGAAATAGATAGTGACATCATCAAGGTATGCAAAAACACAGAAATTTAAAACTGGGAACATGGCCTTCATGAACAGATTTCTGATATTGGGTGGTTTAGCAATTTTGAACTTGACATCAGATTTACCTCCCGCAAACTGGAAAAAATCTTTAAGTTGTCTACTTCGCAAAGGAATCTCATGATTATGATCTGAAAGATGATCTTGCAAGAATACATGATTAGAAACATTTTCAATTGGTGAATCATGATCTTGAGTAGAAAAAACCTGATTTTTGTTATATGGAGATGCAATATTATTTCTAAAATCAAAGCAAATTCTATGGCCACTAGTTTTATTTTTGATCATTTCAGTTTGTTTTAGTTTTTGTGTTTGCTTTTGTTAAAGTTGTTCTTTGAGGAAAAGGTAGTGATACAATGTTTTCTCTTGTTTTTTCTGTAGAAATTAGTATTTTGCATGAGATCCCGGATTTTAGCATTTCTAAGTTCTTCATGAAAGGATAAAATATGAGCCAATTTCAATAGTTCAGGTATGCTGGGATCATAACTGTCATCCTTGCTCATAAGAAGTTCATCTGGCGTTTTCTTAAGATGTTGAGCTACTGAGGTTATGGTCAAAGTTTTATCTGCAGTAGGAGGGTCACATGATGGTAAATCTTTGAGGTATGGTAGAAACATTAAACTCCCTTTCTCTCGGGTTCCGAATAGGTTTATGATGTGTAGGTCTTCTAAAGCTTTTACCCGGAAGAAATTTCCACAAGTTACTGCTGGTGTCTGACTAAAGCTAGAGCAATTTTCTTGATAGTACATGAGGGTTTGTGCTTCTTTCTCTAATCTTACTTTGGATAGGGGAAACTTACTTTCCTCAAGACACAGCTGTTCATGATCATGGTAGTTTTGAGTGTCCAGTTCATCATAAGGCACCAAGGACAACTGATGTGGTGGATCTAAGTCTATATCAGTTTCTTCTGACTCTTCCTCCATGTTTGCATCAATATGCATAATAAAAGAGTTTAATTCGGACCGCAAAGAACACATTGGAATGTTATCTGGCCTATCTTGACTGCTAATCATGTATTTCATGTGTGATTCGCGGTACAGTATTCTGGTCTGACCAAACACAGGAATGGTGGCATATGACATGTCTAGTTGGATATTCCCTTGAAGTTTGGCTCCCCAAGATCTGGATAGAAGCATCCCGTACTTGGGAGGAATGTCTGCCACTACTATATCCATGATTAGATGTTTAGCGGGTATTTGGGCTAGACTAAAACAAAGGTCTTTGATCAAACCCAGGCATTGGACTCTACTTGAATCAAATGAATACAAGTCTTTGTATGGTCTTGTGATTTCCAAGCCTAATCTTTCCATTACTACCTTTGGCATAAGATTATGCGAGGCGCCGGAGTCTAGCATGGCATTATGGAGGATTTGGTCGTGGATGTTTAAGCTAATGTAAAATGGAAGAGTAGCTCCCTCTTGGAATTTTCCCTCTATCTTTGGACCAAACAAAACTTCAGGAATGTCATCAGTGAGATTAACAGTGTTTGCATCATTCCCTAGATTTAAGACCTTTAGTACTTGAGATTTATAAGAGTTTTGGGCAATGAGTTCAGTAAGAGGCATGGTGATTTTGATCTTAGCGATTTCGCCTTCAAAGCTAAAAGGCACTTGAAGTTTAGATATGTTTGTTTCAGCTTTTTCAGCTAAGACCTTGTCTATGTTCTGAGTTTGTTGACCTTGTTTAGGGTTTTGTTTGCCATAGTTGTTTTGGTGACCTTTGTAGAAGTATCAGGAGTATCTGAGAGAGGACTAGTTTGGGTAACTTTAGCTTGGCTTTGATCAGTCTTTTCAACCTTGATTTTGTCACTGCTTGATGCTTTTTTGAGGATGGTATCTGGAGATTTAGCAGTATTAGAGTTACCTTTCTTGACATTATCTTGGTTTCTTTTGCTTCTAAGGTCATATTGCCTGTGGGCTTCTACAATAGCATTTTGAAACTCTATGGCAGGGTCATCGGGATCTTCGTAATTGGTCTCATCTTGATCAGGAGAAAAGAACGCTTGTTCTTCTTTGGTGAGGTACACCTCACTCTCATTGTCAGACCCTATGAGGTTTAAATGATGCTAATCAAGAGGTTCTGAGTCCCTATCATCTTCTTCCACATAGTTTTCATTGAATGGTGGCCTAATCTGTTGGTCATTATCCCTTGGTCTGTTTTGGGGCTGCTCCCTCCTAAAGTTTTGGTTTTGGTTTCTGATTGGAGGGTTTGGCTGGTTGTCCCTAACAGGAGGTTTTTCATTGATATTTTCCCACATTTTAGCCATGGATTTGACTAAGTCATCTATTCTGGGATCTAAGGAAGGTGATGAAGTGGAGATCTCATCTCTATATGTGACCTTTCTTTCTGATCTAGTTCTGGCTCTTTTTTCAGCTAAGTTGGCATCTGCTTTTATAGCTATTTGTTGCATTTCCTCCAAGGTAGGGGGATCCTTATCTCTTAAGTGATATGTCATGTCCGGATCAAACCCCTCAGGAAATTTTGCCAAAGCTAAACCAAGTGGAGGTTTGAAAAGAGGTGGGAGGGAGTTATATACACTATTGAACCTAGTACAGTAAGCTTGGACACTTTCCCCATTTTCCCGTTTTAGGCTGTTATATTCTGACAGGATTTGAATGGGATTTCTTCGGATTTCCCACCGGTTTCTGAAAACTTGATGTAGTTCTGGGATATCATGGATATTGTTTGGAGCTAAGCTTTTGAACCATGCTTTCGGTTCACCACCAAGACTTTGGGCAAATATTCTCATTCTGACAGTCTCGTCTTGTACCTCTAGGTATTCATAAGCATCAGTCATTCTACTTATATGTTGTTGAGGTGTGGTGGTGTCTTCTCCAGTAAAGTGTGGGATTTTGTCTTGATATTTGTTTGGGAGAGGAGCTAAAGGTGGTGGCAACACCAAAGGTGCATACCAGGCTGCCATGACTGGAGCTAATGGATGATGTGCAAGATGAGGACTAGTAGGCTGAAATGAAGTGGTTTGAACAGTGGTGGTTTGACCAGGTGTAGCGGATGAACTTGGACTAGTGATCTGGTTTTGAGCAGATCTGGGATGATAGGAGCCAAATTGATAAAGAAGCTGGAAATCAGGAGGAGTGGTGGGTGAAGCTTCTCTAATAGGACTCTGCGGTGGGTTTAGGGGTTCAAGATCGTCGAAGTTTATCTTACTATATGATTTGCTTCGGGGAAGAGCTTGTGATGACTCTAGTTCCGAAGGTGAATCTAGAAGGATATTACGAGTTTTAGGTACAGATCTTGTTCTACGGATGGATCTATCGGTAGCTAGATGATCAGTTTCAGAAGCTTGCCACAGAATCTTCTCTGGGTCATCTACTATGATAGGGGGATTTGGGTCTGGATGGGATCTGGTATTGATTCTTCGGGAAGCCAGATTTTAGATCCATAGTTTAGAGAGAATGGTATTGGTGAATGTTCTGGATGAGTGGGTTTTCTAAGGTTTTACTAGGGTGAAGGATGGTCAAAAGTAACAGGATGGATTAGTGGAGTCGCCAGGTGGAACTGGGTTGTTTTTGTGAAGATAGCTATGGTCCACCACCAAGACTAATTTGAGAATGTTTTTGAATTTTCTGAGCTTATGTGCAGCCTATGGTTAGTTAAAGTATCCTAGACTTGTTTCAACACTTTTCTAGGGTGATGAGAACAAAAAGAGTTTACTCTAAAAAATGAGTCTATGGACTGCTTGCTTGTTTATGGTACCTAAGGACCAAAGAGTCTATAAGAGTTTGTTGGACTATTATGTACTCAGTGTCTTACCATCTCCCGCTATGTTAGTGAGTGATGGGAAAGGTCTATCGGATAGTAGCCTAGAGTTTGGTGAAATAGTAAGGCTTACTAGAAGTTAGTGGAGTCGCCAGGTGGAAAATTGGTTGTTATGAGAGATATTTGTATGGTCCACCACCAGTAATGTCAAAAGCCAATCTAAAGGAGTGTTTTTGGGGTTTTTTGAGTTTTATGTGCAGCCTAGGATGTAAGAGTGTTATAAACCTGATTCATCACTTTGCTAAGATGGTGAAACATAGAGTTTTCACTAAATGATTCTAGAGGCTGATGGTTTAAGTTAAAATTTTAAAGGACTAAGGAGCCTATAAAAGTTTGCTAGACTTTCATGTGCTCAATATGTCCCACCGTGATCGCCATTTATGTTAGGGTCCCGTGATTTGGCCGATTGGCTAGCCAAATGACGATGTAACATCAAACCAAGCTTTGGAGCCCAAGGACCTAGCCTTCCTGGACTCAGAGAGGGCTCTCTCTATATGTTCAAAAGATGTCGGTGTGTTTACTTGCGATGTTCTGATATTAGGCTAGTTATGAAGTGTGTTTTTGGTTTTTTTAGTTTTTAAGTTTGTGAGGGATAAAATTGATCAAATACATAAACTGGATAACAAGATGTAGATAAATTGGGCTATGGGGTCAAACAGGTCAAGGAAGCTTATGAGGTGATGATGTAAAGCTGCTGTAGGGCCGATTTGATTCACGGTAGAAGGGATCTTTGGGCAAAATGGATTGAATGGACAACAAGTTGGTGAAAGACAAGGGATTTAAAGTGTAACTAGTTAATAGCAGACAATAAACATGTAATAGCAAGCCATTAATCATGCTAAGTATAACTATAAGCTAATTAATACATAGAAATCAAACATTCCAGCCATACATAGAGGTATAAGACCCTCTAACTTCGGGAAATGGCTATCAGACTTTGGGGAAAACAAATAAGACAAACTAACAACTCATAAACTACGCCGGAACGCCTAAACATAGTCTCTAAGTCATTGGGCACTTTGACAAACAAGCTTTCATAGTTTTAGGCAAAGGGCTAGATCGGGACTAGGCCTCCTTGGTTCAACAAGATGATCAACAAATCAGTCAAAGAGAAATTTTTATGGACAGAACTATGGGCAGCTGATAGGTAGGTAGGGCAAACCATACATCCTACTCAACATACATATAACTTATGAATAAAACTTAGCAACAATACCTTGAGTTACTAAAGAGCAGCTAAGAATTCTTTAGCATAACTAAGGGAGAAAGAAAACATCAAGCTATGAAGATTCAGGGATTTTGAGGTGCCTCCATGGGCATATCTCAAAATCAATCTTTACTGATCTATAGCAGCAAGAAATATGAATTATGAGTGAAAACTAGAAGACAAAACACATTAAGAAGCATTATACCATTCTACCATGTCAAGGAATCCATCAACAATCCTTCATCATTCCTCAAAAGCATCCAAGAGGCAGTCCAAAAATCATAACTCAAGTGTATTCTTCAAAGCTCATATGACCAATGTATTATTTCTTCTCTCAAGTTCAGCCTCTGATTTACAATGAGAATCATGGAATAAATAGGCTTGAGGAAAGAAAACCTCATGGAGCAACTAGCTATCCCATTGGCCAAGTCAAAATATCTAAACTTGTCCTTGAGGCTTTGCAAAGCCCAAGGCACAAAATATCCCATAAAATATCTAAAAAACTGCTAAAAACGGAAATTATATTGACTTTACATGATTTTCCCATGATAAAAATAGCCTAACGCACATTTGGGAAAAGCAGATTTTGGAGTTCAAAAATTGCAAAAATACTTCATATTTATGCTTGAAAAAGGTCCCCTGATTTGCTGGATGCAAATGGAAGCCTTCCCGATGTCGAAATGAGGCTCATGATGGCTCGTTGGAAAGCTCTCTGTGTCTGCTTTCCAATGCAAGTGGAATCATCTCAATCTGATCTCTGAAAGTCCCTCAAAACTGTACATGTGTGCAAAAACCCAGAAAATAGCAGGCTGCTGATAGGGCGGGCAGAATGTGCAAAATGAGGCTGTTTTTCGCCAATTTGAGGGGGCGAATGATCTTCAAATGCCCTGAAAATCGCTGGAGACCTGCTCATGGAATTATGGCATCCATTGGTATCATCCTCCTCCCTTGAAAACTCATCAAACTGAAATGGCGAATTTATGAGTTTTTTGGCAAAAAACCCAAAAATGCCAAAAAACAAAAAGTTTCCGAAACAGGCCCAAAATTGGCATGCATGACCCTCAAGGGTCCATAGAAACATGCTCCGAAGCTGAAGCCAAAATATCGAGGGCTGATGTGCTTTTTGCTTCTTTCCGTGCTAGGCACCTCTCCTTCAACTTCTTCAATTTTTCTTGTGCTACCTTCAATTTTCGCCTGGCAAACTGATTTAGCTTCTGAAAGTGAAGAGTCCTTTTTCTTTGTAGCTCAAGATCCCTGTTTTCCTTCTCAAGCTTTGTTTCCAAATGCTGGTTAGCCCTCTCAAGCCATGCTTCCTTGTTTTCCTCAATTTCCTGCTCAAAGAGGGTAGTGAGAGGAAAGGCTTCGAATTGAGCTTGTTCTTCTGCTCTCTGTTTCTCCAAGGCTCTTCTAAGCCCGATGGTCCTAGGCCTCTTTCGCCTAGGCTGGTCTTCCTCTTCTTCATCATCAAACTCGCCAATGAGCTCTTCAATTCTTACTTGCGCCTTTTCTGCCTCTTTCTTATACTTGATCGCCCTTGCCTCATGAATGGCTGCATGATACTTCATTTGTTTATTTTCAACCTCCAAGAAATGGTTGAAATTCCTCGCCCTTTGAAGATCTTCTTGTAACACCTCAATTTGCCCTTCTTTGTGAATGAGGAGGTTTTCAAGGATGCGGGCCTCGTTATCACTGTCATCGCTTGGGATAGGGATGACAGCTGATTTACCTCCATGCTTTGTACTTTCTCCAACTATGTTTTTGCCTTTGAAGGCCAATCTGGCGCTTTTTCTCCTTGGCAAGCTAGAAGTTGTCTTTTTGGGCAATTTCCTCTTTCTAGGAACAGTTTTGGTCACTGTTTGGATGGCAGCCTTAGCTTGCTGTTCCTCATCAATGTTTTGTCCAATTTGTGTTTCAAGAGGTGTTTCAATTTCTTGCCCAACTTGCTGTGCTTCATCAACTGTCTGCTGCTGTCCCTCAACATCCAAATGCTGCTCATCAATGTGTACCTGTGGTTGTTCTTCACTTTCTATCTGCTGTCCTTCATCATCTGCCTGCTGCTGGCCTTCATCTTGTATCTACTGCTGTTCCTCTTCCTGAACCTGCTGTTGTTCCTCAACCTCTAGCTATTGTTGTTCACTACCTTCTCCTCCTCCCTGTGGTTCACTGCCCTCTAGCTGCTGCTGTTCCTCAACCTTTAGCTGCTGCTGTTCACTGCCTTCTCCTCCTCCCTGTGGTTCACTGCCCTCTACTTCTCCCTGTTGACTTGGCTGCCCAGTGGTCATTTTGAGTTTTTTAGGTGTAGGCCTACTAGACAAAGGCACTGGGCGATGGACAGGCTGAGTAGGAGACACATGAACAGGAGGGACAGTGGCGAAATCTGCATGGCTAATGAATGAATCCCATGAAACCCCTTTCTTCTCCAGTTGGTGTAAAAAGATAATCTTGATCAAGGAATGATGAAAGAGAGAAGGGATTTGCTGAGGTGGAGCCTTCTTTTGGACAGTAGCTGCCATTTTCTCTATGCTTTTGGACAAAAAGTATGGAAGGTTTAATTGCCTTCTTCTGGTAAAATGCATCAACAAGCGGACATGATAGGCATAAATTTGGTTAAACCTCCCTTCACAAGTGAAATATCTCATTATGGCTTTCATCAGTGGAGCATAACTGTCAAGAAGATAGGAAAAAGGGAAAATAGCAGTGATGGTTTCCGTATGTTCAGGTTTGATGAAAGGTTTATAATCCTCTAGATCAAGATGAGCTTGTTTAAACCACTTTTCACCATGATACGGGATTTTGGTAGCCTTGGATACATACCTTGGGGAGATTTTGAAATCAAGACCCGCTAACTGGAAGTGTTTGTCCTTGAATCTCAAAGCGCACAAATGTGTAAGTGGTGAAAAACTCTTGACTTCTTCTATCCTCTGGCAGAAATCAAGACAACCTACTTCATGGAAATTGAAAAGCACTGATGGGTGAGCATTGATTTCTTCTATGGAGATAGGCTCATATCTCTTATGTGGACCGCTCTTGTGATCTCGCTTTGGAGGCATTCTGACTTGAACAAGCTTTGGAAGAGGCAAACTGCCTTTACTGTAAGAAACTGCTCTGCTGGATTGAGACTAGTCACTTGACTGTTTAGACAGATATGGACACTGTGGTTTTGAATAAAATGTAACAATGTTTCCTTGAATAAACCACCTCTGTACTTCTCAAAAACAGTCCTTCAACTCTGGATGCACTTCAGCCATGTAAAATTCTCAATAGGAAACCATCAATAAAGATGAGACAATATGCTGTATGAATTTCCTGTATGTAGTGTTAAGCAATCATTCCTCCTGGTGAGTTTGTTAGAGGTCAACCAACCCTTGCATTTTCATCTATAAGACCAATCTTCAATATTAAAACCCTGCTCTTTATTACTATCTCAATGTTGAGCAATCACCAACAAACACTTCTTTGTAGTAATTTTCTTCTCATTTGTGAAGTTTTTAAGAAATTACACAATTACTCTTGTACTCGCCTCAGCAGTTAGGAACTTCCATCAATCTAATCAAAGTTCTCGCAGCACTGTTCATCCTTAGAGTCTCTTTGTCAATCAGCTTTTTAACATGATAATATGGTGAAAAAGAGGGCAGACCTAGGTTATATGAACAAACAATACACAGTGCTTTATGAAGGACACTTTTTCTTTGTGAAGTTATAGGTTCAACCATCACCTGTGTACTTCTGGCTTTAAATGTTAAACTTGATCATCAACAACCGTGCCTTCTAGAAAATGGCCTTGTTTCACCCTCAGAATCCCTCCGTCAACAAATCTTCAGAATGATACAATACAGTGCAAGGAAGAATCGTGGGGACTCTACTATGTAATCAAGCAAAAATAAAGTGTTTAAGAAACACACTCTTTGCTTGTGAGTTTAAGAGATACACCAACACATCTATACCTCTGTTTCCAATATCAACTTCAAACACTAACAACTCTGCTCTTTAGAAAATGGCCCCTTTCACTTGTGAAGTTTTAAGAAATCAAACACCACTTTTGTAATTCTGCCTTCAATGTCAAAATTTAACCATCAACAACCTCTGTCCTTCAAGATGTTGTTCACCTTTGGAAACTCTTTGTTAACAAATTCACAGTGGGAGAATACAGTGAATGAAAGGCAATCTGCTTAAGTAATGTGCTGTGAGAAAATGCCACTGATTACTCTGTTTTTAAAGTCTTTGATGTCAACCTTAACACAAAAATTCCTTGTTCAAGGAGGATTTCAAACATTTAACAATTTCTGTCCTGTACAGGTGTGCCCACATTCCACTGTTTTGCATCTCAAGCAAATCACCATACATATGATAAGAATGTCAACACAGAATGTCAACAAAATAGACAGTTTGTAAAGTGATAATGACAGAAGTTTTTTTTAGAGGACCACAAACCTTTAGGTTGAAACTGTGTGAGCTTTCCTTTTCAAAGAAAAAAATGTCATGATTCCTTCCAGTGGTTGCATTTCACTGTTCTGACAATGTGGCAATGTGTGGGGGACTGTGAGGACAGTTTCTCTTTTTCAAAAATGGTCAAGGCCTTTTTATCAATGCATAGTTTCAAACCACGGCACACAGGTTTTAAACTTGATTTTTCGAGATTTTCGAGGTAGGAGGCGAAGTACTTTGAATTTGGCAGGAGAAAACTTTGAGGCAGAAGCTTGAAATGCACCCACCTCCAACACTCACACAAGACTTTCGCAGAAAACATCGTTTTTTTCTGAGTGAAGTCTGTCGGTTTGTCGGCCGATCATCGCTTTGCCGGCGGCCTTGTGGCTAAAGGCTGTCACGTTTCAACGTTACGTGTGCACGTCGCGCTCGATAAAGGTGGCCTTTTTTGTAAATTTCTCAGCTTGCACGTCGCGCGTTTGGATTGCACGTCACTTTTTTCTAGTGGCTCTAAACCTCAGAATTTCCAATTTATTTTTGTCTCGGTGCTAGGGAGGCACGGGGGTGGTTTTAGTTTTGAAATTGACAATATTCTCCCTCAACTTCATTCCTTTATATCAATTCAAAACAAGCCTTTAACGGTCTCAAACTTTGGAAAATGAATTTTGGTTTTTTTTTTACTCTGTTTTGTTTTAAAACAGTGGGTTTGTCATTTTAATATATAAACCCAAATATTTACTCTAACTCCGAGCCTTTAAACTTTGACAAATAACCCAACCATATCTATATTATCTCTGCTATTGTTTTTAACAACGTTGGTGCTATCCTTTGGCTATTTCCCTTTAAATCATAATTCTCTGCTTTCTTGAAAAGTGCCTTCTGGACTTTGGGCATGTGACCGTGCATTGTTTCGATTTCCATCCCTTAAGGAAATCGCCTGCTTTCTTTTGATGAATAATAGCATATACAATATGTTCAATATTTTCTTTTTTCCTCTACAGGTACTATCTGACAGACAGTTCTTTGAAAAGGGAAAACAGTACCTTTGCCTCATAAACAGTAACACTTACCTGTGCAATGACTTCTATTCAATTTCTTTGTATCCTTCCATTGTATTTTATATCAATCAGTTTCAGCAACTTGCAATGGCTTTGGACATCTACTCATGCATGGAGGAGGCTCTCCATCAGGTAAGGTATCCGAAGGCTTTTGATCACTATGTCTGACACAGCCTTTCTCTGAATGAGATGGTAAGTAAACCACTTGAACAACATCAATCTTGGCATCACTACTTGCAAGTATCACTGTATTTCAGAAGAAACCCTAGCCACAGTGACACTGTTCTAAGGGTGACTGAGATATTTATCATTTGGCTTGTTCATTTCATGACCTGTTACTTGACAAAAAATCTTTGTGACTATGAAGGTCAGTGCTTTTTTGAAAAACCAAGAACTTTCCTCCTGCCTGAGTAATGGCATCGTCACAACATCTATTCCATTTGATTCGCAAACAAAGCACTTCAAGATTGGAATGTTTATCGATGATTGCTTTCTAAAGCTTCAATTAATTCACATGTGATTTGCAAGTTTGAAATGGGCTCCTATATCAGACCAAACTCCCCTTTCCTTTGGGCTAGCATATTTCCACTATATTCCTGTTATGATCATCAGTCACATTCATAAAACCTAGAGTCCCTGTTTCATTTGTTTCATTTCAAGTCAAACCTGGATCTTTGCAATCATCTAAGTCAATATTGGCCAGCGCCCTCTGCTTGTGGATGAAGGAGGGGCCCTAACCCTCTTCTTGTAAATGAAGGAGGTTCTGGGCCTTGACAATTTACCAGTTTGCTGAGACAGTGGTATCCCTTTCTTCCTGTGATTTTCATGCTGAAAAAGAGCTGTAAAGTCCAGATGAGTAGCTTTCTGTTTTGCAGACATATCTAAAGGCTCAAGCTACATTTAGAAGCAGCTGTTCCTCTAACTGTAAACTCAAACATTTACTCCATGAGATGAAATCTATTTCCTGCCTTTGTAGTCCATAACACCTGAAAACTCACTGTACTGAGATTGGTTTTAAGTGCAAGGCTGAGATTCAGGTGAGGAGTGACTTAGGTCGCTTTCAGATTCATTTGAGAAAGTAAGAGGTCAATATGAGAAAATTATGTCATGAGGCTTTTGCTTCTTTTCTTGATTGCCAGGTGAAATGTCTAAAGCGCCACTTCCTAACATAGAGACTTTCAAATGATACAAAAAAGGCAGATTTGCCTTAAAGCCGATGGCGTAATTAATAAGTTCTGCTAGATAGAATTGTGTATTTTACGAGGTTCGATTTATTACATAATCGAAAGGAAAGGCGAAAAAAGTTTTAGGGGGGTTTTCTGGATGACATATTGACATGAGGAAATCAGTTTCTAGAAAACTCAGCTGTAGATATAGTCATCACTAACATGTAAAAAATACTGATGGCTAACATCATGGAGCTCCATTTTTAGTCTTCATTAAAAAGTCATGGGCTTCTGTTAGAATTTTTTGTATATTTATTTATGTTAGCTTTAGCCATCATGGTCTTCATGTTTTTTGAGAGTTCTAAATTTAGAATCCAATCATAATTTAGTTTGTAAATTATACTGGTTTTTCATGTGATCGATTAATTCTTAGAAAAGGATGCTGTACTCTTTTGTGAACTTTTTAGCATTAGGAGGTGAAGTAATCTATTTTTGGTTTGACTATTCAAGTAGTGACATCTTATTATTTTGGATAAGAAAATGTATGATTTTATTGTTAATTATAGTAAATAGTTTTATGAGATAAGACTATATATATTTTATTTATAAAGTTATTACATTATATGTATATAAACATGCTTATTTTTTTAATACATATATCATAAAATGGTTGAGACAATTATTGGCATTAGGTGGTGAAGTAATGTATTTTTTGGTTATCATAAAATGGTTGACACAATTATTATAACTATAAACATGTTAACTATAATCATTCATATCTTTAATCAAAATTAATAGATATCTTTAACTAACATTAGTAAGTAGAGATATATGTATATAAACCTCTTTACATTTATATCTTTAATCAGTATTAATAGATATATTTGTTTACTATTAGTAAGTAAAGATATAGCCTCACACAATTATTCCATCTATAAACTTCTTAACATTTGTATCTTTAATTAATATTAATAGATATATTTATTTAACATTAGTAAATAAATATATAACCAAAAAAACATAAGTAGATTATATATGTGTATGTGTGTGTGTGTGTGTTAATCATCTTATGAATTGATTTTTCAAATTTATTATTATTAAAATATATTAAATATTTATTATTATTATTATTTAACTGAAATGGTTATTTTTGATTTAATATAAAGTCTGGTTGGGCCGGGTTCAAATCAACCATCGGTACAAGACAACTATCCAACTTCCCGATACATGATAATCAAAATTTTAAGGAATGCAGATTTGTGAAGGATTTCCTTCATTTATGCTAAGTTTGCCTTGCAGGAGAAGGAAACCTTCGTTTGCATTGATATCCAATTATTTGTTTGAGCCTCTGAGGATATGGAAGAATTGGAAAGAAGAGAAGTAAAGCTGAATGAAATTCAGTCTTTGGAGGATCTTGTTTAGGACTGAATTATTGAATTGATCTTCCGAGTGTAGCATTTTTATCAAGCAAAGGCTTGAAAATCTCTAATGCCTTTCTCATGTGCAATTTGGAAAGCTTTTAACAAGCCAAGAATTTCTTCTTGGTTATTTTTTCACTGCTCGAGACCCCAGTTGAAACTGTCTCTTCTTGTGCTGTCCGAAAAGTAGAGCACACCTCTAGCGCCTGTTGTCCTGGGATTTCCTTTGGAGGCTCCATTGAAGAAGATCGTTGCTTTACCCTTCTTCCAACAACAACTGGAAAAATTTCATCTGATTCCCTTAAATTCCACCCTGGATAGGTGAAGGGTATAGTTGAGGTTTGATTTTTATCTCGGAAAACAAATTTTCCCATCCATTTATTTTCTTCAGGGAGGAGAGAGCTATCGGGTTTATAGGATTGGCTTCTCACGGTTTCAAGGATGAGAGATTTGGCTTTGGCAGCAACCGTGGAGGGGGGCCAATAATTATTATTGAAGATCTGTTCATTTATTGCAAGCCATATTTTCCAGCAGACATACTTAGGTATGGTGTGTCAAACTCGAAGCCAAAGTGATTTTCCGGAGAGAGGCTGAGGGTAGCGCTCCTTACATGTGGAAAATAAATCCACAACAGATATTTGGAAAGGAGATATGACATTGAGTCCTTGAAGGGTAAAGTTCCACTCTTCTTTGGTGAAGGAGAATTCCACAAAGAGATGATCCGTGGTTTCAAGACCATTCCTAAAAAGAGCACATCTATGAGGGCCTACAATACTTATTTTAACAGGTTTTCCCCTCTCAAGATCTTCTTGTGCATTAGGACCCAGAAGAAAAAATTGATTTTGGGGAGGCCCATGGAGTCCCACACCTGTTTCCAAAATATTTTTGGTTGATGAACATCTCTCGCTATGTTTTTATAAGTAGAAAATCTTCCGCAATAGTTTAGGTTCTTGTAATATCCCAAAATTGGGATTTTCTACAACAAATGAAATATCTTAAGATATTCCAAAGTTGGAGCTTTATAAATTCATGAGCATGGAAATGTAGAGAAGCTAATTAGATGTAAAATAACATCTCACTAGTATATGTAAGAACCTCAGCGAGAGTATGGCCTATATTCTCCTTCTCGGGTGGGGAAATGCAGCAATATAGGGCATAAAACAATTGTCTTAAGAAAATAAAGCTATACCAGTGGATATTGGGACTTGGATCCCTTATTTTAGAAAATATAAAACCCATTTTCAGAGTTGGAGGTGAAACAAATGAAACTAGCTACACTAAACAGATCTCCCCAGCTCAAGATAGCTTAAAAACACCTCGATCCCATGACTTTTCTACAACAGAATTTCTGAAGACTGTGAGAGTGTAATTCCCATGAGGGTTTCTATAGAAAATGATGAAATAAGACTTATATAGAGTTTATATTAATCAAATAGCATAGAAATGGAGGTTTAACCTCTTTTACACAAGGAATAAGACACTCGGCAAGGTTTTCTAGCAATATACATGTACAAAAAGCAACACTACAGAAAATAACGTAGTTTACTAAAAATATGTATTACGAATGGATGAATATAACATAAATTAGCTGAATAATATAAAAAATTTCCATAGGCCCTCTTTATTAGATCTATCGGAGGGAAATAAACACCTCCTCCTCGAAGACTAGCACAAAATAGCAAGGTTTAACCCAGCAACAAATGCCCCTGCAGAAAAGATGAAATTCCTGAAGGTAAATATGCTATAGATATTAATGGCTGTTTGGACCTAAGACAAATGATGGAATTTAAGCTCAAAACCCTCCTTTAGATCCCTTAAGCAAGATGATCCAAGAATGGGATGGAATTCCCGCACGAGAATTCTTTGCACTAAGCAGTGCTGCAACCACAGCTAAACAGCTGAAGCATGAAAGTAGTCAAAAGACCAAAGATAACTCAATAATAAATGATCTCCTTGATGCTATGCCATCCTTTTTATCTTAGGTGAGCCTCCTCACCCCGGACCCCACACATTGTTGAGGTGACTTCCTAGTGAATATTTCTCCAAAACTAAGCTGTCCTTGTTGGCTTCCCTCCCCTTGTAGCAGCGCTATTGACTTGGTCAACTAGGACTAATCCACCTGCAATGCCTCTTTCCACACTAAGGGGTCTTCAATCCAGTTCTCATATGTGTGTCTAGGCTGATCCTTGTTCACATTGAGCTACTTTACATGGGTGATCTCTTCCTCCTCAAGAATACATGTTGACTTAGTCAAACTTAACTATGTCCACATCTATTTTTCCCTTGTTCACACCTGAAAGTGTAAAATCCAGCTCCTAAGGTGAGCCCCTTACTTCATTAAGGTGGAAATTATTCATATTTTTATTGTTCATGGGCATCCTTACCCATTTATTCCTCTCCTAGTTGAAAGCAGCAAAAATCTAATATTCCAATTTGCTGTGTGAAAATTTTGGAATATTACAGTCCTCCCCTCTCAAATGTTGCTTGTCCTCAAGAAACTACAAAGATAGAACTGAATAACCTCCTTTTCTTCCCCTGTAGCATCTTCATCTGATAAGACTCCCCAAAGATCAAGGTGTTGTTCCATCAACACATCTCCAAGCTGCCCCTCCCAAGTGTGTACACTGTCCTTTGGTGAACATTCCAAATAGCTGACATCATGTGATAGTGAAACATCCATGGAGGAAAAAATGGGTTGTTTGAAGGTCCTCTTGAGGCATGAGGGCTGATATAGATTTGGATTCATCATCCCCATTTGAATCTCCCCTCCCCAAGCTATCAACCAAACAAAATGAGTCACCCCCCAAGATGGAAACTAATGAAGGATCTCTTCCACCTTGAGCTCATGCAGAATAGGTGGGCTGAAAATCTGAACATAGTAGACAAGATGGCCTACCCCACGCTGTCTTCATATCCACTTAAGATAAGTGTAGATAATTTGTTGATCTTGGGCTGCAATAATGTTGCCTTCAAATGGAAAGAAGGAAACTAGACCTCCAAAGGTCCCTTTCCCAGTGTTGTGAATCAAGCTGGCCCAAACCATCTCATACATGATGGATAAGAAATTACCACCATATGGAATCCCATCCATCTCATGGCCTTCCTCATAAGAAACAAAGATTTTGCTGTAGAGGCCATGTCTCTTCCCATGCTCCCCTTAGAACATGTAATGTAGAAAGTGTGGGGATGCTCCTTCGCCAAGAACACACCCATCGAATGTGTTCCTCCTCCAATCATGCTCCCCATAAAGGAAATAAAAACATCAACAAATTGATTCATGATCAACATCATAATGAAGGGAGTACTAAAGGTTTCATGTGGTGCTGGAAGGTACCAACAGTTTCCCCAATGATCACAGCGCAGTCTTTTCCACTATAGCTTCAGAAAATAGCATGGCAAGTTGTTTCTTAACAGATGGCTAGTTGTATAAGTCATCACATCTACTAGCAAATAGTAAATGACTGAATGTAACAACTGAGCATACCAAGAGAAACCAAACACTTGCCCAAGGTCATGTAGTAGATGGTTGTCTCCATCATAATAGCTGTCCAAAATTGGTCCATGGAACCCCAAGAAAAACTTGCCCCTTTATAGAGCAATGTACTGCAAGGAAATGGTAAGAGCATGCAAATATTGTGTTGAAAAATCAACAAATGAAAAAACATAATTCTTACCATGTAATGAAAGAAATATGGTGACAAGATCCATAAATGAGTCCTCCATAGTGATATGACATACCCATATGAAGAGGGATGAACCACATGCTGCATGAAAATCCCCCTGCTCATGCCTGGAAATCCAAGTCAAAGAGAACATACCACAATAACCGATGAGTCCATCCACTACTCTGCCAATCTCACCTCCTCCATGCCCACCAATTGCATCAAATATGAAGTGATCCTGGGAACACTCCATCAACAAGTCCCTGCTCCACAGTGAAAATGCTGTTGGCCCATGAAAGTAGGCCCCTACCAACTCATAAATCCATTCTTTGACATGTTCAATGTCAAATACTCCTCCCATAATGTTGCCATCTCCTCCTAGTACAACATCATGCAAAATGTGAGAGTAAATCTGCCCTTTCTCTCTCTCAATCCTCCAAAGCAACAAAAGTATTTACTGCCTCCCCATACCTCCATCACACAAATCATAGGGTGAAAACACAATGATCACCTCATCATAATGCATCCACACTCTTTTCTTCTTCATGATGCAAGTACCCTGCCAAATTCCTTCCATCCTCATACCCTTGGAAAAAGGACATGTCTTATGGTGGCCAAACTCTTTCAAGAGCAGCCAACGCAGCCAAGCCTCCTACTGCCCGATGTCATATAATTGCAAGTATCATACCAACTTCTTGCTCTCCATCCACTTCCACTCAACCCCATGGGGATGCCTTCTATCAATCTTCACCTTGGCACTCTTCCAATGTGGGCTACCCTGATTCACAACCAGTTCCTCTCCTTTGCATGACATGAGGTGTTGGAATGCATTTCCTTAGAGATCCCTTAGTGAAGATCTCATGTCCATAACCATCTTGAATCCATAAAGACCCCATTGTGATAAAGGCAAAGCCTCCTCATTGATATTTTTTGGCAGCGCTGATAGTCTCTCCAATGATATAGTTGCTGCCTCATATCCCATCTCAAAGATGAATCTATGTTATTTTGTATGGTAGACATAGTTCATGACATCCTCCAAAAGGTTACACTCCAACCTCAAGGGTTGTGTGAAACTCAACAGTGACACATGAGCTTCATGGTTCATCTTCCCCTTGAACCATTCAAGCTTGCACAGTGCAGTGCAATCCTGCTGCACTATCTCAACAATAATGTTTGACCCTGGGTCATATGAAGACAAATTTCCACAATTTTTAGAAGGATTTTCTGCAATAACTAAAAGTGTAAATCTTCCCATACCTTCGTGAGATGCGGGAACCTCTTGTAGGGCTGTAATGGCTCCTCCTTCCAATGTAATGGCTGCCCTAACTGCTGATGTAGGTGGCTTCTCCTCCCTGGGTGTGACAACGTTATTACTAGGATCTTCAAGCGGAGAAGAGGACTCCTCATCCTTTGATCCCCTATTGTCAAACCTCCAGATTACTCCTTGAGTGAAATCTACAAAAGTATACACCCTTGCATGATTCACATGGCTGAACCACCAAGATCTTGCCTTTCCATCCAAGTGAAGTGCTGAGATCTCCACAGCCTCTTTTTCCACTACTGGGTGTAGTAGGAAAAATGCCTCTAGTTTCATCACCCAAGTATTTTCTGCACACTTGGTTGATCCATAAAATGTAGAAAACAAGAATTTTTTGCCTCTTATCATTCTCTCACTGCAGGGTCTTCTTCCTTCTCTCAGTTGAATAAACTGAGGAAAAACTAGGGTCTCTTTGATAGCCCTAGGTTGGCACTTATATTTTGTCAAATAACCACTCGGGATCTCATTCTCTAAGTGGTCTCCTTGCTCTCCACTTCCTCTATGAGAACAGGAAGTGCATGCATCTTCTTCTTCCTCCTGAAACCTTCTAGAGGCCTCACTGCAGCTTTCTCCTCCTTGAAACCCTCTTGGAGTTTCAATGCATTTCTCTTTTGTCTTCCTAGATCTGAAAATGGATGAGAGTAATATCGTCCTCTCCATTATTATTTTTCCCTCTTCTTCTAATCTTCTGATTAGATCTGAAATCCACAGCAGCTTTCTCCTCCTTGAAACCCTCTTGGAGTTTCAATGCATTTCTCTTTTGTCTTATTAGATCTAAAAATGGATTAGAGTAATATCATCCTCTCCATTATTTTTTTCCCTCTTCTTCTGATATTCTGATTAGATCTAAAATCCACAGGCTGAGCCAAGATGGCAGCTTTGATACCACTGTAATATCCCGAAAATAGGATTTTCTACAACAAATGGAATATCTTAAGATATTCCAAAGTTGGAGCTTCAGAAATTCATGAGAATTTGAATGTAGAGCAGCTCATTAGATGTAAAATAACATCTCACCAGCATATGTAAGAACCTCATTGAGAGTATGGCCTATATTCTCCTTCCCGGGTGGGGAAATGCAACAATATAGGGCATAAAACAGTTGTCTTCAGAAATAACGCTATACCAGTGGATACTGGGACTTGGATCCCTTATTTTAGACAATATACAACCCACTTGCATAGTTGGAGGTGAAACAAATGAAACTAGATACACTAAACATATCTCCCCAGCTCAAGATAGCTTAAAAACACCTCGATCCCATGACTTTTCTACAACAAAATTTATAAAGACTGTGAGAGCTTAATTCCCAGGAGGGTTTCTATAGAAAATGATGAAATAAGACTAATATAGAGTTTATATTAATCAAATAACAGAGAAATGGAGGTTTAAACTCTTTTACACAAGGAATAAGACACCTGACAAGGGTTTCCATCAATATACATGTACAAAAAGCAGCATTGCAGAAAATAACGCAGTTTACTACAACTATGTATTAAGAATGGCTGAATATAACATAAATTAGCTGAATAATATAGAAAATGGCCCTGGGCCCTCTTTATTAGATCTACCAGAGGGAAATAAACACCTCCTCCTCAAAGACTAGCACAAAATAGCAAGGTTTAACCCAACAACAAATGCCCCTGCAGAAAAGACGCAATTCCTGAAGGTAACTATGCTATAGATATTAATGGCTATTTGGACCTAAGAAAAAATATGGAATTGAAGCTCAGAACCCTCCTTTATATCCCTTAAGAAAGCTGATCCAAGATTGGGATGGAATTCCTGCACGGGAATTCTTTGCAGTTAGCAATGTTGCAACCACAACTAAACAAATGAAGCATGCAAGTATTCAAAAGACCAAAGATAGCTCAATACTGAATTATATCCTTGATGTTATGCCCTCCTTTTTATCTTAGGTGAGCCTCCTCACCCTGGACCCCACACATCGTTGAGGTGACTTCCTAATGAAGATTCCTCCTTCAAAACTGCGTTGTCGTTGTTGGCTTCCCTCCCTTTGTAGCAGCACTATTGACTTGGTAAACTAGGACTAATCCACCTGTAATGCCTCTTTCCACACTAAGGGGTCTTCAATCCAGTTCTCATATGTGTGTCTAGGCTGATCCTTGTTCAAATTGAGCTAGTTTTCTTGGGTGATCTCTTCCTCCTCAAGAATGCATGTTGACTTAGTCAAAATTGACTATGTCCACATCTATTTTTCCCTTGTTCACACCTAAAAGTGTAAAATCCAGCTCCTAAGGTGATCGCCTTCCTTCATTAAGGTGGAAATTATTCATATTTTTATTTTTCATAGGCCTCCTTACCCATTTATTCCTCTCCTAGGTGAAAGCAACAAAAATCTAATATTCCAAATTGCTGTGTGCAAATTTTGGAATATTACAGTTCCAGAGGTACCCCAGCCCCAAGAATCTGAAGCTTTCTTATGGACCAGAGCATAATTACTTAACTCCACTTTGAGAATATTTTGCTGCAATTGCAGATGCTCCATAATTCTAGGGAAGACCCAAGATTTCCAGTTGTTTGGTCAATTTAGTGTGTCCTAAATTGCTACATTAATTTGTCAATCCGGGATTCGTAAGCTAACGAAGTGTGGTGCACTATATGTGCAAGATAACCTATCTCTTACTTTTTGTCGTTTTTGGGTTTTTATTTATCTTGGTTGGTTTCCTAATGTGAGATGGAAATTCTAAAAGACAAGTATGGTTATGAATGTTCAAGGCAATAATTTCCTTTATAATGATTTTCCAAACTTCAAACTTCAAAATTTTTTAAAGCATACAATGACAAAATTAATTCCTAAAAGAAAATGAAAATGTGCCACTATTCTAGTTAAACAAACAGTGAACTATTGATCATGAAAACCATTACCCTTGTTGCTGTCTAAACACAAAAGAAACTGTACTCAAAGAAACCCAAAGATTGCAAGCAAAGTAAAGCTAAAATAAAATTACATCAACTCATATTCTGACCCCTCACCATTAGTCTCGCTATGGCTTCCGGAGGTAATCATAAACAACTTGAGTAATCTGATGTCTAATTTGCAAAAAAATAAACTAATATCAAATTACACACTCATACTTCAATCCCTAACCATTAGTCTCGCTATGGCTTTCGGAGGTAACTGATAATGACATGAGCAATTTAATATCTAACTTGCAGAAAAATAAACTAATATCAAACTACACACTCATACTTCAATCCCTCACCATTAGTCTCGCTATGGCTTTCGGAGGTAACTGATAATGACATGAGCAATTTAATATCTAACTTACAGAAAAATAAACTAATATCAAACTACACACTCATACTTCAATCCCTCACCATTAGTCTCGCTATGGCTTTCGGAGGTAACTGATAATGACATGAGCAATTTAATATCTAATTAACTAGTAAAGAAAATGTACAAAACTGAAATGAATAAAACAATGCTGGAATTAAAAACTAAGAAAAAGAAATCAGCAGAAGGACAATATTGATTCCATGTCATTAGTCATTGTAAACTATGTGCAAATTCCTGGGCTGCCTACTATAATCTGGAACAAAACACTGATCAGTTAACAGCAGTATAAAGTATGAAAAATTATGAACAGAAAAAAAACGTTAATACCATAAGAAATGTAATATATACACGTGAATGACTATGGCACAATGAACATAAGGAAATGAAGCATGAAACTATACATTAATACACAAAACCTCGACGTGTGTAGGGGCCCTCTGCACAATCCTTGGGAAGCAGCTATCAAACACAAATTATGCTTATGAACAGAGTCTTCTCATATATTTAAAATGCAGTCATAACAAAGAAATAATTTCACGGCACAGTGGGCTTTCTATCCAGCAAATTACATTACAGCAACTAACTATTATGCGTACGAGAACGCATTATTTATAACAGAGAATGTCATAACTAATTTCCTACATTATGTGCTGATACAAGACACGTGAACCACCACGTCCAGAAATCTAGCATCATGGCTGCCGTGAAGATTAAATCTAAAGAGAGTGGTCGTTGGATTTGGCTTATGGAGCCATTTACAGGTGTTGATATGTCTCCCGTGATTTAGAAACGGCCACACAAGTCTTCACGTGATGAAAAACAGAGTTCTGTCACCGTGGGACTCTTCGGTTGACCACCGCTTGACCACCTTTGACCACAACCTTCTTAGGTGAATTCGACTGAGCCAATAGGATTCGATCCATGTCCATGTCATTTCCAACTTGCCCATGTGGCTCGATTTTCCTGAAGACACCTGCAATATATACTTTAACAAAATGGCTGCGAAAAGTTGAAGTAGCTGCGGAAAGCGACAAGATTCCGCAGCTTAATGAGAAAAAATCTAATTCAAACAGTAGACACAAAACATAGTTAAAAACCACTTTAAATGCTCTTTTATGATTAATATGCAATGATGTTGATGACTTAGGAGGTTCAGGTAAATGGAAAAATGTCTAGAAAGGTGTACAAGAAACAGCAGATTTGGGACTCAACATACCCCCACTGTGAAGGTGTTGCATGTCCTCATGCAACCAAAATTTTGATCATCCTCTTTCAATTCATATGCCTTGATACCTCTGCCAGTACATCCAGTCCTCTTCTCCTCTTCCTTGGTGCTGCTAACATCCTGGGCTTCTTCATCAAGCATTTGAATTTGATATTAATCAGTGCTCTACTTAACTTCTGGCATTTCTTCTTCAATTTCCTGTTCTTTTTCTGCCATAGTCCCAGATGTAGCATGGTATTGTCATGAATGATCTTGTCCAATCTTTTTTTCTCCTTTAATGCTTCATTTTCATTTTTAATATGTCTATTTAAAACCTCCAACTCAAAAATTTCTTGTTTCAACGATTGGACTCGATCTTCTTGTGCTGTGTGAGGCTGAGTGGATGAAGTGCTGGGACCCGTGGCTGCTCTTTCTAAGGATTCTATGTAATCATACACCTCTTGCTACTTCGGATCTATCTTGGGTGTCGTTTTCATTGGGCTGTCCCCAAAATGCTGTGGAGGAGAATTGACTTCAAAATCTGGCTGAAAAGGGCTCATGTCAACGTCTTGAGGACTAATTTCAACGTTTGACTGAGAATGAGGTGGACTATGTTCAACGTTTGGCTGAGAATGAGATGGACTATGGCCAGCTAGAGTTTGTTCAGGTGTTACTTCTCCCAAATCAATAAAATGAGGTCCTTTTGTTTGTGTTTTCTTCCACTTTCCTTTAAGTCTGCTGCTTCTTCTTACATACTGTGGACTGTTGTCTTCTTGCTTCTGTTTTTCTTTCCCTTTCTTTTTGGCCATAGATGACTGTTCCTGAAGGTGAACTAGTCTCTCAGATAACACTTGATGATGTTCTTCTGAGGAAGGGGTTTGATACACAGCCTCAATGCTTCTTTTCTCTTTTGATTTTATTGGCTTTTTATCCTCAGTCTTTTCCTTCTTCCTTTTTGACAGTCTTTCTTCTCTACTAGTTCTTTCAACTGTGTTAGTAGGAGTGCTTTGAGTTTTATCATTTGTTCTCTTTCTTCTACTTCTTTTTGATGTACTTCCTTTAGGAGTTTCTTGAGGTTCTTCAAAGAA
Organism: Pinus albicaulis; assembly: GCA_034641835.2. Taxonomy (NCBI): domain Eukaryota; kingdom Viridiplantae; phylum Streptophyta; class Pinopsida; order Pinales; family Pinaceae; genus Pinus; species Pinus albicaulis. The sequence continues at coordinate 21,568,904 of CM076571.1, forward strand.
ATTTCTAACTAAAAATTGCTCCCAGGTGTCCTTTTTCTCCTTTAATTGTTTTTCTATCAGGATTTTCACAAGACCATGGTGATACAAATGTGGTTCTACGTCCCCTAGATGCTTCTGGATGGTTACATACATCTTTTTCAAACTGTTTAGTAAAAACTATGGTAGATTGAGGGACTGGTTGTTTAGGAAGTTCATCAACAGTCGGGTATGATACATGTACATTGATCCAAAACGGCCCTCACAGGTGATAAAATTTTGAATAACCAACAGTAAACTAGCCCACTCCTCTTTTAAAGCATGAACAGGAATTCCCTTTTTGAAAATGGTGACATCTATACCTGGGTTACGTAGAATCACTCTCTAGGCTTCTTCGGCAATGCTCTTGTTCTTGAACCAACGTTCACCTTCTTGAGGGAGTTCTGTAGCTACTGCTATGGATGCCTCAGTCACTGTAAATTTTAGGTCCCCAATTTTTACCTTCATACCATTGAAAGACCTCGCAAACATTTTTGTTACCTCCTTTTTGTAGCCTTTAAACTTTTGAATAAACCGAAGCCATTTTTCCTTTTTCAATATGTCTTTGATTTGCGGATATCCTTCCATAAATTTGGGTCCCTCTGGTTCTGTTCTCAAAAACTGACCCATCCTTTCTTCTGTACTTTAAAACTTGTCTGTGTGAGGAGGGTTTAATGAAGGTAAGATGGCTGGATTAGCGGAAATGAGCAGGGTTTATGAAGGAGACCAGTGACTGTAAGCGGATATCAGAGAATAGGTATACGGAATGAAGCGGAACAGAGCACAAAATGGGGTGAAGGCTTATGTGAGCACGATGGAAATTCAACCGTGAGATCAATAGAACAGTAGGGGGAGTAAAACGCATCCGGAAATATTTAAAATTGGGTGGCTACAGAGTAGATGCAAGCACGTTTATGCAATGGCTACAGATTTTGTGCGGCTAAGAGAAGCCGTAGTCAAATCAACCACGTTCCTTAATTACAGGTGGAGTATCAAAGTATAGCCGAACATTAGTGAAGACCGGAGGCTTGATTATGAGGCCGTTTAATAATGAATGCAAGGATTGTGGGGAATTGTATAGAGATCGTGGGATGGTTACGGAGTTATCAACACAATCATTGCATATAATGGAGCTATGGTTTATAACTATGTAAAAATGTGCTTGAATGCCATTTGAAATAAATTGTTACTCATACCTTGGAATTCTTGCCATTTTTCATTGGTCTTCAATCAGTTGCTCCTCATTGATGTCTTTGAATGCGCCATGTCTTCATAATATGTCTTCATACCTGCATTTGATTTCATGATTGTTGAACTAACATCTGACTGTAAATTTTTGAAAAACAGAGTGGTAGCTGCAGAAACCGCTTCTGGCTGCGGAAACTGGTGTCAGTTGCGGAAATTGACACAGTAATTATTTGGGTGAATGGAAATAGATGGATGATAACTGACTGAATGAAAATGGTCATGAAAGAAAATTTTTATTGGTGAAATGAAATGAAATAGATAAAATGAAATGAAATGAAATGAAGTGGAGTGGAATTAAATGGAATGAAATGGAGTGGGTTGTCATAAAACGTGTGAAATGAGAGAGAGAGAATTTTTTTTTTTGTTTGGAAAATATAGGGTGTCAGGTGTTCCTGATTTTCACCCTACATTTTCTGTATAAGACTGCCAATCCGTGATTGGTTTTCAGGCTTATCCTATTTTTTTTTTTTTTTAAACTAAAAAGAACAAAGGCTAGGCTGGTGGAGAAGAAGGATTCTTCTTCACTAGCCTTATTGCAAAATTATCTTGAAACATTTTGACAAATTCCTCTTTTGAGAGTGGCTTATGATAGATTTTTAATCTGTGGCCATTCACAATAAGAGGAGTTTGAAATTCATCAATGGTCTTGATTCTTACCGCTCCATTGCTAAAGATCTTGTCAATCTCATATGGCCCAAGCCAATGAGTCTGAAATTTTCCTTTAAAATCTTTAAACTTGGAGTCAAATAGCAATGCCCAATCTCCTTCTTGAAACTTCTTATCTTTAATGTATTTGTCATGCCATTTAGCTCTTTGATATTGAACTAGATCAGTTCTTAGAATTGCCTCTTGTCTGATCTCATCTAGCTCATTCAACTGCTCCATTCTATGCTTTTGGGCTTCTGATAGATCCATCCCCAATTGAATTGCCATCTTGAAGGTTTTGACTTGGAACTCAATGGGGAGCAGGACTTCTTTCCCATAAACAAGTTCATAGGGAGAATGTCCTGTTGTATTTCTCCATGTAATTCTGTAGGCCCACAAGGCTTCAGGAAGCCTTTCCGCCCAATCTCTTCTGTGAAGATGAACAGTTTTGGTGATGATATTTTCAAGAACTTTGTTTGTAGACTCCACTTTACGATTTGCTTGTGGATGGTAAGGAGTAGATCTTCTGTGCTTGATTTTTTATTCTTCCATCAGCTTCTCCACCAGGTTGGATGTGAATTGGCTTCCCTGATCTGTCACAATTTCTCTTGGAACACTAAAGCAAGTAAAAATATCCTCATAAAGAAAATTAACAACTGAATTTTCAGTAGCAGACACTAATGCTTTGGCTTCTACCCATTTAGTAACATAATCAGTACAAACCAATATATACTTCTTTTGCTTAGAGGGTGGATTAATAGGTCCAATGAAATCTAAAGCCCATTTTTCAAAGGGTTCGATGAGTACCTGTGGTTTCAATGGCATTTCATTTGAAAGGGTAGGTTTCCCTACTCTTTGGCAGCTGTCACACCTTTTGAAATATTGTTTTGCATCTTTGAAGAGGGAAGGCCAATAATATCTTAAAGAGAGGATTTTATAGGTTGTCCTTTTGTCAGCAAAGTGTCCGCTGCATGGTTCATCATGACATGCCTTGAGGATATCAGGTATTTCATCTTCCCTGACACATCTTCTGATCACAAGATCTGGCCCTATTTTAAACAGTTCGTTAGAAATCCATGAATATTTTGAACTCTCCTAAATAATCTTTATTTTTTCACTTGGAAATAAATGTGGAGGTAGTTTCCCTGTAACCAAATAGTTAGCAATATCTGCATACCAAGGAGTTTTAGTAGTTACTGCAAACAAGTATTCATCAAGAAACTTATCCTCTACAGGAGAATCTTCTTTAAAATTCTGAATCCTAGACAAGAAATCAGCTACTGTATTTTGTTTCCCTGGTCTATCCAACACAGTAATATTGAATTCCTGCAAAAGTAGGAGCCATCTTGTCACTCTGCCATTAGTAATAGGTTTGTTCATTAGATATCTAATCGCAGAATGATCAGTATGAATGAAAGTTTCATAGCCTGTTATATAATGTCTAAACTTATTGATTGCATGAACAACAGCTAAAAACTCTTTTTCAGTTACATTATAGTTCAACTCAATGGGAGTCAAATTTTTACTGGTATAGTAAATGGCATAAGGGACTAAATCCTTTTGACCCAACACAGCTCCTAGAGCTGTATCTGAAGCATCTGTAGAAATATGGAAAGGGAGTTTCCAATTTGGTCCTCTCAAGATAGGTGCTTCAGATATTCCTGTTTTCAAAGTTTCAAAGGCTGATTGACAATCAGGATCCCATTTGAATTCACAGTCTTTTGTAAGTAATTTGAAGAGTGGAGATGCTATTTTAGTGAAGTTTTCTATAAATCTTCTATAGTATCCAGTAAATCCTAGAAAACTTCTAACATCTCTTTGACAATTTGGAATAGGCAAGTTGGAGATGACTTCAACTTTTGATCTATCAACCTTAATTCCATCTCCTGAAATATGATGCCCCAAAACAATACCTTCAGTAAACATCATAAAGCATTTTTCATGGCTTAATGAAAGGTTTGTTTCTTTACATCTTATAAGGACTTTTTCCAATTTTTCTAATGCCTCTTCAAATGAATTACCATAAACTGTAAAATCATCCATATAAACCTCTACACAATCATGGATTAGATCAGAAAAAATTCCTAGTACTGCTCTTTGGAATGTTGCGGGTGCATTACATAACCCAAAAGGAAGCACTCGATAGGCAAAAGTCCCCCATGGACAAGTAAATGTGGTCTTATCTTGATCTTCAGGTGCTACCTGAATTTGATTATAGCCACTAAAACCATCCAAAAATGAAAAGTACTTTTTGCCTGCTAATGTGTCTAATACCTTATCGATAAAGGGAAAAGGAAAGTGATCCTTCAAAGTTGCTTTGTTCAATTCCCTGTAATCAATGCATACCCTCCATTTACCATTCTTTTTAGGTACTATAACCAAAGGAGAAACCCATCGGCTATCTGAAATGGGATAAATGAAGTTTACATTGAGAAGTTTTTGGAGCTCTTCCTTCACTATCTCCCTAAGATTTGGATTCATCCTTCTTTGAGGTTGTCTGATTGGTCTACTGTTTTCCTCAATATAGATATGATGGATGCAAGTCTTAGGATCAATACCTTTCATGTCAGTATACTCCCATGCAAATGCAGTAGAATGTTTTTGCAAGATTTTGGTTAGTTCCTCCTGTTGTGATTTTTCCAAATTTTTGTTGATATTTAATGTTTTTCCTGAAAAAATATCAATGGTAGAACTACCAAATTCTTCCATAGAGTAAAGAGACATTTGTCTTGATGATAAATATTCTATGTCAGATTCCAACTGAAATTGTGTGGGGTCATATTCTGAAGATGTCTCAAAATTTTCTAATGTGTTCAGAATTTGACTATCCTCAATGATTTCAGAAATGGTAAAGACAGGTTGTATAGTGTCCTCATCATCAACCCATTCATTGTCTCCTACTTCTGTGATTGCTTTTGCTGGAGGATACAAATTGAATTTCTTTGTCGAATTACCATTAGAAATGTAAATATCCCCAGATCTACAACTAATGAAAGCATCAGCTGTGGCTAGCCAAGGTCTTCCTAAGATAAGTGGGTGCCCTCCTAGATTACTCTTGGGAGTCAAAATCATAAAATCTACTGGATATTCCCAAGAATATAAGGAGACTGAAATATCTTCTAATACACCATCTGGTTTGATAACTGATCGATCTGCAAGTTGCAGTAAAGTAGGTGTAAAAATAAGATTAGGAAGTTTTAGCTGTTCCATGGTCTGTCTACTCATAATGTTGATAACAACCCCTAAGTCAATCAATGTGTTTGGAATTTCTATCCCATTTATATGTGTCTTTTCAATTTGACTACCTGGATCTATATACTTCTGCATGGTAATTTTTCCCATCATGATATCTGCAATTTTTCCTACCAGGTGGATTCTTCTTGTATCTTTTAGTTTCCTTCCTGGTCTTTTGAGACTCAACTCCTTTATTGTTTTTGCTAGAATAGGAATCTCTCGAATGTCTTGTAGCAAGGGAATCTTGATACAAACATTCTTTAATTCATCTAGAAAATCATAGTTAGGCAAAAAGATTTGTTTTTCCACCCCTTTATCAATTTGTAATCTTTCAGGGAAAGGAGGTGTGGATGAAGATGCAAGTTGCTCAACTATAGGAGTTGTGGGAATTAACTTTTCTTTCTCTTTTTGAATGTTCGAGTTTTGAAGAGATGCTTCCTTAGAATCCTTATTGGCTTTAAGAGAGTCCTCCTCAGAGGTATCTTGCTCTTGGACATCTATAGAAGGTTTTTCTAAAACTCTACCAGACCTGAGTTGTACATCATTGAGAGGAGCAATCATACAGGTAGGAAATTGTTGTCCTTCTATCATGTAAGTATTCTGAGGATTTTTATTGTTAGGATTTGGTAATGGCTGAGCTGGAAGTTGATTTGTCTTTTGTTGGTATGGAAGCATGAGTTGAGGATTTGGATTTTGCTGAGAAGATTGTTGTTGTGGAAATGGCAATGAAAGTTGTGGATTTGGGTTTGGAAGTTGTGGAGCTTGTTGATTTTGAAAAGATGGAGGATATTGATAAAATTGAGAAAATCTCCCATAAGGATTTTGCATACCTTGTGCCCATAACTGATATGGATTTTGAGGTTGGGGCCAAGGTTGTTGCCAAGGATTCCAATTTGGTGGGGTTTGAAGATTCATAGGGTTGCTAAACCCTTGAGTTTTTTGTCCCTGCCAAGGTCTTCTTGCAACAAAACAGAGAGATTCTACTGAATTTGGGTCTTCTTGAAAGACAGCTTTGAGTCCAGGAATTGAAGGACAATATTTGGTCTCATGATTCTCTGAGCAAATTATACATGTTTCTACAACTTTTGCATCCAAGGGACATTCCCTTAAAGCATGTTTCTTCCTACATTTCGGACAAAATATGGCTAGAGCATCAGTTTCTACTTTCTGCTTGTTTTGAATTTTAAGGGTGTCTAGTTGTTCACTAAGGCTCCCTAAGATATCAGTTTTGAATTCATCAAGCATATTTCCAATCTCTGCCCTACTTACTGATCCAGTTGCAGATTTGTTTGCCCTGATAAGAGAAGGATCCCTAGGCCCTTTTTCTGTTTTAGATTTTCCTCTTGAGAGATGGACACATAGTTCTGTTATGTCACGAAGTGGAAGTTGAGAAATGTCTCCTTTCCCCATCATGTTTAAAATATCTATCCATTCATCTCTGATGGCTTTTAATATAAGGGCTTTCAAAGTTTCTTCATCTAAGTTGCTCATCTTTGCTCTTTTTAAGTTGTATTGAAATCTTTCAAGTAAATCTTCCAAATTTTCATCTTCTTTCTGCACCATTTTGAATACCTCATCCTTGTGATTGGTGGGCATACAATAGTCCAGGTATCTATCCAAAAATGTTTGTTTCATATCATTCCAAGTCCTAATAGATTGGGTGACTAATCCCATGAACCATTTCAAAGCGGCTCCCTTCAATGTTGAAGGAAGCAGTTTGAGTTTTTGAGAGTCTTCCATATAGTCATAGGTTCGGCACACGACTTCAAACTCAAACAGAAATGTTTCAGGATCCTCACTTCGCAATCCATAGAAGTTGAGGAGGACAGATGGTGAGATGTTTTTCATCGTTGTATGAGTTTCCTCATCAACTATAGGGAATCCAAACAAGTTGTCACCTTCCCTATTTCTTCCATTATTACCTTCACCATTGTTGTCTCCACTGTTTCCTCCTCCTCTACCTCTACCTCTACCTCCGAATCCATCTATTATTTCCTCTGCCATGATAGTTTCTTTAGATTCCTCAAAGTCCTTTGGTTCTTCTATCAAGGGAGGATGAGAGGGAGTTTCTTCCTTTTCTTCTTGAGGTGATTCTAATTCTTTGATTACAATATACTCTCCTATAGAAGTAAAGAAAGGGTCCTTTTCTAAGTGAGATTTGTTAGATGGTGTAGGAGAATCCTCTAATTCAGCTGCTCCTTGAATTCCAAGAATCTTAAGGCTAGGGGTAGATGGTGGTGAATCTTGTCTATGCCTTGAAGAAGATGGAGTTGTGAAAATCGAACTCTTAGCTCTAGCTATAAACCTTCCCCTAGAATCTCTTGCTCTATGCATGTCATTTTTTTTTTTTTTTTAAGTTGGGCTAATAATTCTCTTTCTGATCTTCCAGGTCACACTAGGTGCAAGAAGAGAGCATACTTAAGAAATTACTGAACCAATAACTCTCTTTTCTGATCCTCCAGATCACACTAGGTGCAAGAGGAGAGCATACTTCAAGAAGTTATCAAGTTTTCCCTTCTTTTTATATATATTTTTTAAGAAATTGGCTACCTAGTTACACTTCCCTAGCAACGGCGCCAAAATGTTTGGTCAATTTAGTGTGTCCTAAATTGCTACATTAATTTGTCAATCCGGGATTCGTAAGCTAACGAAGTGTGGCACACTATATGTGCAAGATAACCTATGTCTTACTTTTTTGTCGTTTTTGGGTTTTTATTTATCTTGGTTGGTTTCCTAATGTGAGATGGAAATTATAAAAGACAAGTATGGTTATGAATGTTCAAGGCAATAATGTCCTTTATAATGATTTTCCAAACTTCAAACTTCAAAAATATTTTAAAGCATACAATGACAAAATTAATTCCTAAAAGAAAATGAAAATGTGACACTATTCTAGTTAAACAAACAGTGAACTATTGATCATGAAAACCATTACCCTTGCTGCTGTCTAAACACAAAAGAAACTGTGCTCAAAGAAATCCAAATATTGCAAGCAAAGTAAAGCTAAAATCAAATTACATCAACTCATATTCTGACCCCTCACCATTAGTCTCGCTATGGCTTCCGGAGGTAATCATAAACAACTTGAGTAATATGATGTCTAATTTGTAGAAAAATAAACTAATATCAAATTACAGACTCATACTTCAATCCCTCACCATTAGTCTCGCTATGGCTTTCGGAGGTAACTGATAATGACATGAGCAATTTAATATCTAACTTGCAGAAAAATAAACTAATATCAAACTACACACTCATACTTCAATCCTTCACCATTAGTCTCGCTATGGCTTTCGGAGGTAACTGATAATGACATGAGCAATTTAATATCTAACTTGTAGAAAAATAAACTACTATCAAACTACACACTCATACTCCAATCCCTCACCATTAGTCTCGCTATGGCTTTCGGAGGTAACTGATAATGACATGAGCATTTTAATATCTAATTAACTAGTAAAGAAAATGTACAAAACTGAAATGAATAAAACAATGATGGAATTAAAAACTAAGAAAAAGAAATCAGCAGAAGGACAAGATTGATTCCATGTCATTAGTCATTGTAAGAAAAAGAAATCAGTAGAAGGACAAGATTGATTCCATGTCATTAGTCATTGTAAACTATGTGCAAATGCCCGGGCTGCCTACTATAATCTGGAACAAAACACTGATCAATTAACAACAATATAAAGTATGAAAAATTATGAATAGAAACAAAACGTTAATACCATAAGAAATGTAATATATACACGTGAATGACTATGGAACAATGAACATAAGGAAATGAAGCATGAAACTATACAATAATACACAAAACCTCGGCATGTTCAGGGGCCCTCTGCACAATCCTCGGGAAGCAGCTATCAAACACGAATTATGCTTATGAACAGAGTCTTCTCATATATTTAAAATGCAGTCATAACAAAGAAATAATGTCACGGCACAGTGGGCTTTCTATCCAGAAAATTACATTACAACAACTAACTATTATGCGTATGAGAACGCATTATTTATAACAGAGAATGTCATAACTAATTTTCTACATTCTGCGCTGATACAAGACACGTGAACCACCACGTCTAGAAATCTAGCATCATGGCTGCCGTGAAGATTAAATCTAAAGAGAGTGGTCGTTGGATTCGGCTTATGGAGCCTTTTACAGGTGTTGATATGTCTCCCGTGATTTAGAAATGGCCACGCAAGTCTTCACGTGATGAAAAACAGAGTTCTGTCACCGTGGGACTCTTCGGTTGACCACCGCTTGACCACCTTTGACCACAGCCTTCTTAGGTGAATTCGATTGAGCCAATAGGACTCGATCCATTTCCATGTCATTTCCAACTTGCCCATGTGGCTCGATTTTCCTGAATACGCCTGCAATATAGACTTTAACAAAATGGCTGCGGAAAGTGACAAGATTCCGCAGCTTAATGAGCAAAAATCTAATTCAAATAGCAGACACAAAACATAGTTAAAAACCACTTTAAATGCTCTTTTATGATTAATATTCAATGATGTTGATGACTTAGGAGGTTCAGGTAAATGGAAAAAAGTCTAGAAAGGTGTACAAGAAAGATGCAGATTTGGGACTCAACACCAGTTTCCTATCTCATCCCACTCAGAAATGTCATTAAGTTTGTGAATGCCATGCTGGGAAAACCATTCGTGGATCTCTTTAAGAACTTCAGAGTTGGAGAGGGGTGAGTGACCCATGATGCAGTCTTTACACAACTTAGTTTTCTTTCTATTACCGGGAATGCGATATAGGTGTTTATGGAAAAAATTGATTCCTCTCCTATAAAGGTTCCAAATCAACGAACCTTTCGAGGTGCTGTTAGCCTAAAAATTCCTTAGGGAGGCACCTTTGACATATTTTTTCCTTAGAATTTGGCTTATTGTATGATATGGATCTGAGTGTAATTTCCATAGGATTTTACAGCCAAGTGAAATGTTGGCATGGGCGGGGTCTCTGATTTGAAGACCACCATCCTAGATTGGGCGTTTCACCAAGTCCCAATTAACTAAGTGGAAGTTCCTCTGGTTTCCTTTTCATCCTTGCCATAGGAAATCAAAGATTATATTTAATATCTAGTTTGTGGTGGTATTGGGTGCCAGCAAAAAAGAGGACTTATAAATGGGTAAGGCAGAGAGCATAGATTTGATGGGGATGAGTTTTCCACCGTTCGTGAGCCATTGGCCTCCCCAGGAAACAATTTTTGTTTTGATTTTACTTATAAATTCTACCCATAGAGAGCTCTTGTTTATTCCAAGAGTTAGTGGCAGCCCCAAATATTTGATTTTGTCCCAGCATGCATAGCTATAAAAGCCCAGGATTTGCGTGATTATTTGTATTTCATGCTACTCTGCATTCCAACCATACACAATGCTCTTGCTCTCGTTGATGAGAGCGTCAGAGACACTGCAATATCTATGGAGAATGGATTTAAAGGCCTTAGAAATCCCAGTGGATGCTCCGCCTAGCAGGAGGGAGTCATCAGTGAAGAAAGTGTGGTTAATGGGCTCCAACGCATTTGAAATTCTTAAACTTGGAGCAGTCCCTGCAGAAATTTCCTACTGACCATGTCAGCAATGAGAATGTACAGGAATGTGGAGAGAGTCTAGCCTTACCTTAATCCCCTCATGGATTGAAAATAACTTGTTGGTATTCCAATGATTAGCAGTGCTATCCATGGATTATCTATGCAGGCTTTGATCAGATTGACAAAATCATGGGAGAAGCCAAAGGAGAGAAGGACCCTGAAGAGGAAGGAAAGGTTGACCCTGTTGAAGGAATTTTCCATATCAAGCTTAATCAACACTCCTTTCTCCTTCCTTTGATAGCTGGAATACATTGCTTCTTGCTCCTGAATGACATCGTCCAGTATATTTCTGCCTTTGAAAAAACCCCCCTTGAGAGATGTAGATGAGGTTTCCAAGTAGTGGTTTGATTTTGTTGGCAAGAAGCTTGGCAATGATTTTATACGAAACATTGCAGAGGGAGATATGCTTGAATCTTACAAAGGAACCAAGATTCACTTCTTTCAGAATTAGATCTAAGAAGGTGGAGTTAATGCCTCCTCCACCTTGGATTTTTTCAGAAATCCTTTTATCATTATCAACAAATCAACTTTGATAATGTCCCAGAAGATTCTGTAGAAGTGGATTGAGAATCCGTTGGGTCTAGGGGTCTTTTCGGGTTCCATTGACCAAATGACATGGCATATTTCATCATCAGTAAAAGGCTTTGTGAGGACTAAGTTGTCTTCTCTGTTAACCAATGAGGGGATATGGGAGAGGAAGTCCAATATGTCCTCTTCGCTGCCAATGCTCCCTTTACCATGGAGGTTTTGGAAATGAGACTCAGTAGTAGATTTGATTTGATTGAAGCATTTGCAGACCAACCCTTCAGTGGTTTTTATTTTCAATATATGATTGTGGGATAGGCGATCTCTATATTGGAGATGGAAGTAGGAAGTATTTCAATCTCCTGATTTCAACCATAGGCTGTGAGACTTAATTCTCCAGTATTCCTCTTCAATGTGGAAGGAGCGGTGGGAGTTCCTTTGGGTTGTTTTTTCCTTTGCAAGCTCCACAGAGGTTATGTATTTTCTTTCCAATTCCATTTGTAAGTCCTCCAGTAGTTGGACTGCTTCCTTTCTCTGGTTGATTGGGGTGTTAGTGCGATTTTTTATCCACTCTTTCAAAGTTTGCTTTGTGGCCTTTATTTTCTGCTCCCACACATAACTTGGGGATCCAATGACATAAATGGACCAAGCCAAGCAGACAGTGTCATAGAACCCTTCTCTGTCAATCCAAAGGGGATTGAACCTAAAATGAATCAGGCCCAAGTTTTCTTCCCCTTCCAAGAGTAGAAGAATAGGCTTATGATCCAAGGTCAGCTCAGGGAGGATTTTGGAGGAGATGAGTCTCTTTTCTAGCAGCAAAAAACTCTGGACTAGGAACCTGTCCAAACGAGCAAAAATATGCTCTTCCCCAACTTTTTTATAGGATCGAGTATAGATTCCTCACGTGGGTTTAAAGTCCATGAGGTCCCATTGATGAAAAATGTCTTCGACCAAGGGGAGAATTTGGTCCCTGCTACTGCTGCCTCGTCTCTTTTCTTTCGTATCCAGAATAATGTTTAAATCTCTGGCTAAAATGATATTCTTAGGAGAGTGCAGATCTAAAAAGGTAGAAAGAGTTTCCCAACATTCTCTTTTTTCAGCTTAAAGCACCGGAATGTAAATATTGAAAAGAGAAAATGTTAACTTACTTGTGTAATGCCTTATCTTGGTAAATATCTAGTGCTTGGTGTCGAAGGAGTTTTCCAATTGAAATTGATCCTCTGAAAACATAGTAGCAATTCCACTTGAGGAGCCCCTTGAGCTTATTTCATTTCCTTAATTTTTTTCCATTTCGTCTTGTTGATGTCAAGAAGGGTGTCCCCTTCAATTTTAGTCTCTTGGGGCATGAGTATTTTTGGAGGGTCCATTTTCAGAATATCTTTAATGGCTTCAGATTTTGATGGTGTTATCAAAAAATTGTACTTGACTGGCTGCTTATCAAACAACTTAGTGTAACTGTTTCAAACCACTTCTAACTGAAGCTTAGACTCTTCAGTTTGAGAGGGCTCTCTCAAGGGGGTTTTATGATATTGAATAATGATAGTACTAGATGGCTAACTCTATGGAAATTGTAACTTGTTTTTTTATGATTGCAGGTTGAAAAGAATGCAGGATTTCTACCATTGGGCTTATGGAGTGAACAATCAGTATTTTCAGTGAAAAATTTTCTTCAACATGGAAGCTGTGGTAGATAGAGGTATTTAATAGAGGCAACTAACACATAAAACATAGGAAAACACAACCATTTCATCACTAAAGTAAGTCAGAGCAAAAAATTATGAATTCTGAGTAATAGGAGATGAAATATACTGTAAGTGGTACAACATAAAGACATAGATCAATAATACATTAAAAACCTCATGAGAATCTCAGGTCTGTCAAGAAGAGTGTCACTTTATATTACTGATATAGGTCAAATACATAAAAGCAACATTTTGGTGCAAATTTTCTCCAACCCCTTACTAATTCGATGCTTTATATTTTAATAGACATTATTTAAAACAAGGATGATCTTCCTGGTGGCTAGATCATTGAATTCTCTTATGATACCTTTCATAATTGAAATACATAGCTTCTAACAGAAAACTCACAACTACACCTTAAAGAAAACATCTCCTAATAGGACTCTAACTCCTATTTATTACATAGCTCTACCTTATCTATGAAACAGTTACATGATGGTTACAAAATAAGTATCACATGCTCGAAAGACACATGACACAGTTCATTACCACTTTACATATTTAAAACCCTCCTAGACTTGTGGAGCATAACCCTACCTTTTAGGAATGCATGACCCTTATCTTCAACGCTGCTTTGGTTGATGACCTGTCTTCATAGCACTTCCTTCGAGTCATAAGTATTTTATGATAATCTCCCTTGACATACTAGAGGACTCCAGCTATCCAAAACTACCTTTAAGATGCTCAAAAACCTTTAATAATTTCTCGCTACAAAAACCGGACAGTTTCATAGTGAGTTTTGGTAGCGTTGGAAAAGTAGCTTTTGCAATAATTTACTTCGCTCCTTTGTTGTTCCATGATGTTAATCAAGTCATGACACATCACCACCATGAATCCCCCTCCTCGAATAAAAAAAAAACTGAATTTAGAAGCAAAAAGGCTGCTACAGGTTTTTTTGTAGCGTATTCCTGGCTTTAAGCCCGGGGAACGCTACGAAACTGTGTAAAAACCCAGAAATTTCCCTTTTCAAAAAAATCTTCAAAAAATGATCTCCTACTAAAAAAATTTGATTTTATTCATGTTATAAACCGTATAAGACATATTTCATCTAAAATTGCTGCTCATGTGGTGTTTCTTCCTCATTAACAATCGGTTGAGCTATAGGCTCTTCTACCATAATCATTTTCAAACCTTTCTTTTCCAGCTCTTCATGAATCATTTCTAATTTCTCTTGAATATCTTTCACTTGGTCCTTCAATGTCCTATTATTGGATTGCAAATGTAGGTTTACCTTTTTGATGTGCTTGACCTCTCTTCTTAGTGGCTGAGTCCACTTTATCATTTTTCTGTATTGTCCAAGGTCTTTGAGACACTTGTGACTTGATCTTCCTAGATCTTCCTCATTTGTTCAAACTGAATCCTTTATTCTCTATGCTTCTTTGCCTCTTTCCTCAAGGCTAATATCTCTTCACTTGCCTCTTTCAACTGCTCCTTAAGTATTTCAACTTCTAATTTTTCTGTGATTCTCTCTTTACCCTTCTTTGGTTTGATAACTAGCTCCTCTTTTGCAGGTGAGGAGAGGTCTATGATGCTTGTTGGTGGTTGAGCAGTTTCAATAACCTTCTGAGCCTCTTTGCTGCTTTCCATGAATTTTATTGCATGTCTTGTCATTGTATTTCTAGCTTGAAACATGAAACCATCATCATCACCTGCGAATTCTAAATTTTTAGCTGTCTTGCCTTTCTTTAGCTTCCTTCCCCCATCTTCAATATCTTCAGCTTGGACAATGGGAGTTTCTTCAATATCAATTGCATGAAATATGTCCTCTAAGTTACCCTTAACCACTGTTTGGCTCCTAGTAACTCTATTGCTGTCATGTTTTCTAACTGTTGGCTTTTTTTTTGTAGGTGTAGCTTTGGGTGTGTCAATATTCTACAAAGGCTCTGTCTCCATGCTCACTGGTTCTAACTGCTCTTCCACTGTTGGTGATGAAATATCTCTAGGTTTGGGAACTCTTTTAGGATTGATAACATCTACTTCAAAACTACTCATGAACAAAAAATATGTCCAATCTCTACCTAATCTCTTTAATTCCTCTAACACCAACAACTTGATCAAACCATGGTGAAAGAGAGAAGTTTTATTTCCTTCTTCTTTAACTTGGACCTTATCTAACATTTTAGTTAGACTTATGTATAAGTAAAAGGGAAAGTCAAGAGACCTCTTACCCAAAAAATGCAGTAGAAGCCTAAGGTGGTAAGAGTAGACCATGTGAAACCTTCCTTCACAAGTGAAGTACTTCTAAATGATCATCAACAACTTTGAGTAGTTTTCCTTCATGTAGCTCCTTGGGATAGCATTTGTGAGATCAACTTCACTATGCTCTGGCTTGATAAATTCTTTGTAGTCCTGCATGGTGAACTTGATTCCTTTAAACCATTGTTTCCCTCCTCTAGGGATTCCTTTTATTGCTGAAATGTTGTCTGGTGTTACTGTGAGGTTTATCATTCCCACCTTTGAAGCTGTCCCAGTAAAACGATTAGCAAAGTCTTTAGAAACATGTAGATGACAACTCTGCAGCCTTTGGCAGAATTTCAAACAACCTATTCTTCTGAATACCTCCATGGCAGTTGGGTATTCATTTATAAAATTTATGTCCATGGGCTCATACCTGTGGTAGTGACCACCTTTGTTGGTCTTCTTACTTGCAACCATGGTGACTTTATATCTTCTCAGGCTTGCTTGATTAATGACACCTGCAACCTTTGAAAATGACATCAACCTTCTTGGCTTGATGAAGCAACTCTCTATAGCTCAATAACATGCAAAGATGAAGCGGGGAACGACAAAAAGACTCAATTGGGTAATGTTTTATGGTTCCAATGACAACTTGTGCCGTAATCATGACACGTGCTTGCTAAAAACGGTAATGATGACCTTAGACATGACCTTTGTACCTTTGAATTCACCCTAACAGACTTGAATGACATCCACCCTAACTCTTCCAATGATGAAATGACACTTCACCTCAGGTTTGATAAGACAAACAGGAATTTTTTTTTTCATAGCATAGCTATTTCAGTTTCTGACAGTTTCGCTATGAAACTATTAGGTAGTTTCATAGCTAAAATTGTTGTTTCACAGTGTAAAATGCTACGAAAAGATGTAAAATTGGCTTAAGTTTCCTTTTTGAATTTAAATTCTTGGGAAATGAAATCAGAAACCTAATGATGAATAATGGGACATGACATGACCCAAATGGAAGTGGGTTTGAACCTTAGGATAGGTTAAACATGTAAAAATTGAAATTTTCCTATACCAACTTGAAAGGTTTAAGGAAACCTTTGACAAATGAACTCTATGACCATGCCAAATAATGTTTCACATTTTTCTGAGTGATAATAGTGGCTCCACTTGGGATGGTGTGCCCTTGTGGTACACCAAAGAACCTATAGTTCCAGTGCTATCCATCTTCTTGGAAACAAAAACTCTGAAATTTGCCAAGCCTTCTTCAAACTCTAATGGCCTTCACCTCGGGCTCAAGCTTGATGATCAACTTGTCTTTATTAGCAGAAAAGCATAACAAAATGGAATACATACAATGGAGTGAAAAATCAGTAGAACTTAAGAGTAATAATGCTTCAAAAACCTGCCATTGACAGGCCCTCTAGCACAAGGTTGTCCATCCATCTCCTGCCGTAGGTAAGTGTTGTTTCCATGGAATGAAGCTACTATGAATGGAACTTTCCAGATATTATAAAACTTACCACGTTTCCCCTTTTCTTCAATTCTGGCCTCCCACTTCAATACCACATCTTGAATCTGAAAGTTTTCATCTTTGACCTTTCTGTAAAATGTCTTCTTAATTCTGTTTTGAGATTGCTGATTGCTATTATATAGTTCCTCCATTTTTTCCTACAGAGCTATACTTTGGTTTATTCTCCTCTGAATGGTATTTGGCTCCTCCTCTAATCCTTGTAGCAGCTTCATAACAGGCACTCCCAAGGATGTAGGAAAAATGGCTTTAGCTCTATACACCAACTCATAAGGTGAAGTACCAATTTGTACACACTCTATCATCCCACAGAGCATACTTCAGTTTTTTATGCCATGACCTTTTATTTTCTCACAACACCTTCTTAATAATTCTCACAATGCTTTTGTTAGAAGATTCAACAAGACCATTACCTTGTGGATAGTAAGCAGTACAGTGCCCAAGTGTAATGTGATATTGATGGCAAAAATTCATCAATCTCTTGGATTTGAATGCCTGTGCATTGCCAGTGATGATCTTCATAGGACATCCAAACCTAGACAATATGTTATTCTCTAAGAATGAAATGATGACTGAATCATTTGCTTGCCTAGTCAAGATCTAATGATGCTACCCTGAAGATGATGGATGAATCTCACTAATAAAATCTAGCCCCCATTGCTAGAATGACGCCTCAACATAAATAGGCATCAAGGGTAAAGGAACAAGATTTTTCTTACCATAAAAAATTTGGCATTCATGGCAGGAAGCTATCTTCTTGTAGACATATTTGAACATGTTAGGCCAGTAGTATCCTGCTCTGAGAATTTTGTTTGATGTGGCCTTCCAAAAGTGATTACCTCTACAATCTCCTTTATGAAACTCACCAATCACTTTTTCAGCTCCCTCTTCCAGCAAACAATTCAAAAGAATACCACCAATATCTTTCCAATACAGATTTTTATCTATGATGTAGTACCTCAGAGATTTCAGCTTCACAAACCTGGATTTAGATTTTGTTAATTCAACAGGAGCTATATGATGATGTAAGATAAAGAAAATGTCTCTGTACCAGTTAGATAGGATGTACTTTTCTTCAATAGGAATCAACTCTTCATCTTCATTTGATAATTCTGAATTTTCTGCCATTAAATTCATATCAAGACAGTCAAAATTGGGTTGTGCCATCAGCTTTGATAGCCCCTGACCTTTCACCAATTTTGTAGGTCTGATTTCTATATCATACTCCAGCAAGTTAGCTATCCACTTTCCTCTCTTACCATTGGAATCATCTTGAGTTAAGATGTCCTTCACAACAACATTAGGCACAAATGCTATGACATGAGAATGCAAAATATAAATTCTAAAATCTTTGATGGCTTTGACCAAAGCATATACCTGTTTCTCTAGGATATTGTACTTCAGCTCTGAATTAGCTAGGGTCATGCTAAAGAATGAAATGGGCTGCTTTGTACCTTGTTTTCATTTCTGCAACAAAACTCCAAAAATTGTGTTTTTTGATGCAAATGTAAAAACCAGAAATTCCTTTGAAAAATCTGGGCTAATCAACACTGGGGCCTGAGTGAGTGCTTTCTTGATTTCCTCAAATGACTGCTTTTCTTCAATTGTCCATTTAATGTCAGCTTCTTTCTTCAACCTCTTGGTTATATCTTTGACAATCTCAGCAAAGTTGGGAATAAGCCTTCTCACAAAATTCACTCTTCCAAGGAAAGACTGAATTTCCTTCTTGCTTCTAGGTAGATCTATTTTCTGAATGGAATTGACTCTGATTGGATCAATATTTATCCCATATTTAGATATAATTTGCCCAAGAAACTTTCTAGAAGTTAAATAAAAAATACTCTTTGTGGGATTAAGAGAAATACCAAACCTTCTACACTTCAATAGAACTTTCTTGAGATGTTTCAAATGGTCTTCCTCTCTCCTTGAGAAAAATATTATGTCATCTAGATAGAAAACCACCAACTTATCCTTCTCCTCAGCAAATGCAATGTCAATTGCTCTTTGAAAGGCCGCTCCTGCATTCATCACACCAAAGGGCATCTTGGCATACATGAATGGCCCCCACGGTGTGGTAAAGGCAATTTTCTCCTAATCTTCTGGGTGCACTAGTATCTGATTTTATCCTGAAAAACCAACTAGCATAGACATCCTTTGGGAACCAACAATGTTCTCCAGAATTTGGTCCATCTTTGGGAGAGGGTAATTGTCCTTCATAGAATATTTGTTCAAGTTTATGAAGCCAATGCAAATTCTTATCTCTCCACTCTTTTTCCTGACTGGTACCAAGTTAGCAAGCCATTTTGAGAATCTGATTGGGAAAATAATTTTTGCATGAAAGAGCTTCCTAATTTCCTTCTCAATCAGAGGCATGAGAAGTGGATTAATCCTCCCCAACTTCTGTTTGAAAGGATTCTCATTTTATTTAATAGGAATGGTATGCTGAATAATTGTAGGATCATATTTCTTCAAATCGACATAACTCCATGCAAAAACATCAATGAACCTTTTCATCATCTCAATATATTTCTATTTCATCTCTACAAAAATAAATTCTGAAAGCTTTATCATTTTTGGCATTGCTACTATACCAAGGTTACAACTCTCTACCTCTTCATCATCAACTTGCGCCCTAGGGGCTTTGAACACATCATTCTAGTCAAAAATATTTTCAAGTGGGATGAGACCTTTGGGTATACAATTTTCTTTAGCTGCAACAGTTCAAAATTACCCTTAGTTTCAGCAAGCATGTTTTGCTGATCTACTTGTGTGCTTTCAAACTCCTCTTTCAATTCTATGAAGTTTTTGACTTTTTGGTCATCTTCAAAAAATTTCCAGTGAATTATGTTGTTAGGGATAGTAGGCCTATGACGAACTCCAACCTCATATCTTTCAGTGGAATGTGTAGGGATAACAAAAAAACTTGCAAAAATAGCTAGGGAGTCAGCCACTGAGTTTTGATCCCTAGTCTTCACAATAAATGAATATTCTTGAAATTTTTCTAACATCTCCATGATCATATTGCTGTATGCTCTCATTCTCACATCCTTGGTTTGATATACACCTTCAACTTGTTTAATAACTAGTTTAGAATCTCCACAAACTGAAATTTTTTGGGCACCCAATCTTTTCAAAATTTCTAGACCCAAAAATAGAGATTCATACTCAACCATATTATTTGTGCAATAAAAGTTCAGTTTGAAAGAATATAACTTACTTTCATCGTCAAGAGTTGTGATCCAAATTCCTGCTCCAGCACCCTCTCTTCCTGCTGATCCATCAAAGTGTAAAAACCACCAACCCCTTGCCTTTTCTTCAATGACTCCTTGATTTTATACTTGTTGATTTTCAACTTCCTGAATTTATGCTTTCCTTTCATCTTCTGCTTCATCAGTTAGCTCATTGAAAAGAATAGCTGATCCTAATTCAGTTTCGACAACATAAATTGGGAAATTCTGAGGTTTTTCCTTGCTACTTACCATATAAGCCATCCTTGTCTCTCTGTACAACCTTCTTTTCTCACTAAAAATAGGAATGGTGGCATAAGTTAGGTCTATCTGCATGGTGCCTTTGATATTTTCTTCCCATGATCTGGATAGCAGCATGCCAAACTTGGGTGGAATGTCTGCTACCATAATTTCCATTACCACTGTCTTGGCAAGGACTTGTGTAAGACCATCAACAACATCCTTTATCAATCCAATGCATTGAAATATTTTTGAATCAAAAGAAAGCAAATCCTTATATGACCTAGTGATTTCCAATCCCATCCTTTCCATACTCACTTTAGGCATGAGGTTATGAGAGGCCCCTGAATCCAACATGGCATTGTGTAATGTCATGTCATGGATAATAAGACTAACATAGAAAGGAGGTACCTCTTCATTCTGCTCATCGTCCAATCTTGGTCCCAAATATATGGTATGATGGTCCTCTTGAACATTAAGGATGTCTGTAGCTCCATGTTGGGAATTCAACATTTTTAAAATTTTACTCCTGTATTCATTCACCTTAGGAATTTCTCCAAAAGGGACTAGGATCTTGAATTTGGAAATCTCATTCTCCAAACTGAAAACAAAAATAATTTTTTCAATCTCTTTGACAGGAGGAGGAGGTGGTGGATATTTTCTTACCTCATCTACTTTAGGGGCACATTTCTTGGGCTGTGTTTTATTTGCAGTAATAGGGACATTTCTATTTTTGAGGTTGTATTGCTTCTGCATCTCAAATATTTCATGTTGATAACCCTTAAGGTAATCAGATGGTTCCTCACCCTTGTTTACATCATGATTAGACTCATCATGTTCTTCCTTAGTCAAAAACATTCCAGACATGTTTCCATATAGGCAATGAATGGAGTCTTCTGGTATCTCAGGCTGATCTTATTTATCAACTAAATTTTGTTGAAAAGGAGGCCTTACTTGAGGGTCAGGCTGATTTCTGTTTTCCCTTGGTCTCTGCTAGTTTTGAGGTATTTTGAAATGAGGATTTCTAAACTATGGCTCATGTTGTGAAGGAGGTGCAGAAGCATTCCCAAGGGCAAGCCTATCCATCATTTTTTCCATTGTTTTCATCATGGAGTCAAATTTTTCATTTGAGGTGGAAGGCTTATCTTCTTCTTTCAACTTTGCTTTTCCCATATTAGACTTTTTAGCTGCTATCATATTGATTTCCACCTTCAAAACATCATTTTCTATTTATGCTAGTGAAGGGTATTCCTTTTCTCTGAGAAGGAGAGAAAGGTCATAGTCAAAGGCCTTAACATATCTCAGCTGAGTTGCTCCTGGTGGAGGTTTAAGATGGGTAGGGATGGAATCATAGAATTTATTAAATCTCTTGGAGAAATTTTGGATAGTTTCATCTACAGTTATTTTAAAACTATTGTACTCAGTGAGGGCTTGCACAGGGTTTGTTATATTTCCCCACTTTCTCAAGAAGCTATCTTCAAACTCATTCCAATTATGCAGGCTTCTTGGAGCAAGGGCCTTGAACCACTTCTTGACCTCACCAGTAAAACTCTGAGAAAATAATCTCATTTTGACATCCTCATGGTCAACCTCCTCCCTATCTATGAAGTCATTAAACTGGTCTACATGATCTTCTGCTATAATCTCTTCATCACTTCCCCAAGTTTTGATTCTAGTAGAATATTTGCTAGGAAGGGCACTAAGGACAACTGTGAGAGCAAGAGGCACATACCTAGTAGGTGCAACAGCAGGTGGAGGTGGAAAATTTCTAGCCATGATGACAGGAACTGTGGTAGTTTTAGGGACAACAGTAGTAGAAGAAGAGGCAATGTTAGGAGGTGATGCGATTGGTCTTTGTAGTCTAGTTACAATTGAACTCCAGTCAGGTAAAGGAAAACTAGATTTACTTATTAGAAATATTTCAAATGGGTCTAGTTCCTCCAACCTATCTAAAGATTCCCTCGCTAAAAATAACTCTGATTTGACTCCCCCCTAGAAATTTTCCTTATCTTTTTGGGTCACTAAGGCTGAGGTATCAATACCTCTTCTTTGTAGGTCTAAAAAAATCCTAGTCAATTCTTTTTCATTTTCAGACCTAAACAAGACTTCTTGAATTTTATCATCAAAATTTTTATCTTCAGGACTTCTTAAAAATTCAGAGGAGAAGGATTTTGTATGTGATGGAGTAAATGGTTGTGTAGAACTACCTTGAATGCCTCTGGAAATTGTGTTTGGATTATCCACAATTGTAGGTGGATTTGGGTTAGGATTACTCCTTGTATATCTCCTTTTCGAAGCCACCTTTGAACATGAGAATTTTGAATGGAGTAACCAAGGTAGTTCCATCCTCGAACATATTTCTGAGCTTCTATTACCTTCAAGAGTTTAACTTCAAAACTTTGGGAAATGTATCTTCAGAGTCCCGACAAACACACCAAAATGTTATCACAAAATTGTACTTGATTGGCTACTTATCAAACCACTCAGTGTAACTATTCTAAACCACTTCTAATTAAAGCTTAGCCTCTTCAGTTTGAGAGGGCTCTCTCAAGGGGGTTTTATAATATTGAATAATAATAGTACTAGATGGCTAACTATATGGAAATTGTAACTTGTTTTTTTATGATTGCAGGTTGAAAAGAATGCAGGCTTGCTACCATTGGGCTTATCGAGTGAAAAATCAGTATTTTCAGTGACAAAGTTTCTTCAACGTGGAAGCTGAGGCAGATAGAGGTATTTAACAGAGGAAACTCACACATAAAACATAGGAAAACACAATCATTTCATCACTAAAGGAATTCAGAGCATAAAATTATGAATTATGAGTAATAGGAGATAAAATATACTGCAAATAGTAAAATATAAATATATAGATCAATAAGACATTAAAAACCTCATGAGAATCTCAGGTCTGTCAAGAAGAGTGTCACTTTATATTACTGATATAGGTCAAATACATAAAAGCAACAGTTTGATGCAAATGTTCTCCAACCCCTTACTAATTTGATGTTTTTATTTAAATAGACCTTTTTTACAACAAGGATGATCGACCTGGTGGCTAGATCATCAAATTCTCCTATGACACCTTTCATAACTGAAATACATAACTTCTAACAGAAAACTAACAACTACACCTTAAAGAAAACATCTCCTAATAGTACTCTAACTCCTATTTATTACATAGCTCTACCTTATCTGTGAAACATTTACATGATGGTTACAAAATAAGTATCACATGCTCGAAAGACACATGACAAATTTCATTACCACTTTACATATTTAAAACCCTCCTAGACTTGTGGAGCATAACCCTACTTTTTAGAAATACATGACCCTTATCTTCAAAGCTGCTTTGGCTGATGACTTGTCTTCATAACACTTCCTTCAAGTCCTAAGTATTTGATGATAAGTTCACTTGACATGCTGGAGGACTCCAGCTATCCAAAAATGCCTTTAAGATGCTCAAAAATCTTCAATAATTGCTTGCTACGAAAACATGACAGTTTCGTAGCGAGTTTTGGTAGCATTGGAAAAGTAGCTTTTGCAAGCATTTACTTCACTCCTTTGTTGTTCCATGATGTTAATAAATCCATGACACATCACCACCATGAATCCCCCTCCTTGAATTAAAAAAAATTGACTTATAAGAAAAAAGAATGCTACAGGTTTTTCGTAGCATATTCCTGGCTTTAAGCCTGGAGAACGTTACAAAACTGTGTAAAAACCCAGAAATTTCCCTTTTCAAAACAGTCTTCAAAAAATGATCTCCTGCTGCAAAAATTTGATTTTCTGCATGTTATAAACCATATAGGACATATTTCATCTCAACTTAATACTCCTGTGGTGTTTCTTCCTCATTAGCAATCAGTTGAGCTATAGGCTCTTATACCACAATCATTTTCAAACCTTTATTTTCCATCTCTTCATGAATCAGTTCTAATTTCTATCAAAGATCTTTCACTTGGTCCTTCAATGTCCTATTCTTGGATTGAAAGTGCAAGTTTACCTTTTTTATGTGCTTGACCTCTCTTCTTAGTGGCTTAGTCCACTTTATCAGTTTTTTCTGTATTGTCCAAGGTCTTTGAGACACTTGTGACTTGATCTTCCCAGATCTTCCTCATTTGTTCAAACTGAATCCTTTCTGCTCTATGCTTCTTTGCATATTTCCTCAAGACTGATATCTCTTCACTTGCCTCTTTCAATTTCTCCTTAAGTATTTCAAATTTTGATTTTTTAGTGATTTTCTCTTTACCCTTCTTTGGTTTGATAACCAGCTCCTCTTTTGCAGGTGAGGAGAGTTCTATGATATTTGGTGGTGGATGAGCAGTTTCATTGATCTTATGAGCCTCTTTGCCACTTTCCATGAATTTTCTTGCATGCATTGTCATTGAATTTCTTGCTTGAAACATGAAACCAACATCATCACCTGTAAATTCTAAATTTTTAGCTGTCTTGCCTTTCTTTAGCTACCTTCCCCCATCGTCAATATCTTGAGCTTGGACAATGGGAGTTTCTTCAATATCAATTGCATGCAAGATGTCCTCTAAGTTACCCTTAACCACTTTTTGGCTCCTAGTAACTCTCTTGCTGCCATGTTTGCTAACTGTTGGCTTTTGTTTTTCAGGTGTAGCTTTGGGTGTTTCAATATTCTGCAAAGGCTCTGTCTCCATGCTCACTGGTTCTAACTGCTTTACCACTGTTAATGATGAAATATCTCTAGGTTTGGGAACTCTTTTAGGAGTGACAACATCTACTTCAAAACCACTCATGAACAAAAATTATTTTCCAATATCTGCCTAATCTCTTTAACTCCTATAACACCAATAACTTGATCAAATCATGGTGAAAGAGAGAAGTTTCATTTCCTTCTTTTTTAACTTGGACCTTATCTGACATTATAGTTAGACTTCTGTATAATTAAAAGGGAAATTTAAGAACCTCTTACCCACAAAATGCAACAGAAGCCTAAGGTGGTAGGAGTAGACCATGTGAAACCTTCCTTCACAGGTGAAGTACTTCTGAATGATCATCATCAACTTTGAATAGTTGTCCTTCATGTAGCTCCTTGGGATAACATTTGTGAGATTAATTTCACTATGCTATGGCTTGATAAATTCCTTGCAGTCCTGCATGGTGAACTTGTGGCCTTTAAACCATTGTTCCCCTCCTATAGGGATTCCTGTTGCTGCTGAAATGATGTTTGGTGTTACTGTGAGGTTTAACATTCCCACCTTTGAAGCTGTCCCAGTAAAACTATTATTAAAGTCTTTAGAAACCTATAGATGACAACCCTGCAGCCTTTGGCAGAATTGCAAACAACCTCTTCTTCTGAATACCTCCATGGAAGTTAGGTCTTCATTTAGAAAATTTATGTCCATGGGCTCATACCTATGGAAGTGACCACCTTTGTTGGTCTTCTTCCTTGCAGCCATGGTGACTTTATATCTTCTCAGGCTCGCTTGATTAATGACACCTGCAACCTTTGAAAATTCCAGCAAACTGCTTGGCTTGATGAAGCAGCTCTCTATAACTCAGTAACATGCAAAGATGAAGCAAAGAATGACAAAAAGACTCAATTGGTAATGTTTTATGGTTTCAATGATAACACATGCGTTAATCATGACACATGCATGCTAAAATCGGTAATGATGACCTCAGACATGACCTTTGTACCTTTGAATTCACCTTAACAAACTCGAATGACATCCACCCTAACTCCTCCAATGATGAATTGAAACTTCACCTCAGGTTTGACAAGACAGATAGGAAAATAATTTTTTGTAATGTAGCTAGTTCATTTTCTGACAATTCCACTATGAAACTATTAGGCAATTTCGTAGCCAAAACTGTTGTTTCACAGTGTAAAATGCTACAAAAAGATGTCAAAATTGGATTAAGTGTCCTTTTTGAATTTAAACATTCAAGAAATGAAATCTGACACCTAATAATGACTGATGGGACATGACATGACCTAAATGGAAGTGGGTTTGAACCTTAGGATAGGTTAAACATGTAAAAATTTAAATTTTCCTATACCAACTTGAAAGGTTTAAGGAAACCTTTAACAAATGAACTCTATGACCATGTCAAATAATGCTTCACATTTTTTTGAGTGATAACAGATGGGTTCCCCAAGCCTCTGCAATTCCAAGAGACTAATCACATTATTTACTAATGAAGGGATTGGGAACTCCTCCCTTGTGTTAGGGTCATATAATAATAAGGTTCATAATTTTTGAATTGACTTTGATAGTCTTGTAAATATGCACATACCTTACTTTTTGCAATTTTTTTCCCATATTTGAAAATAATAAAAAAAATGAAAAGAGGGTAAACGTCCTAAAAGAAATATCAAAGGACTTAGAAAAGAAAAGATCAAAAAAAAAAAAAAAATGAACCCCAAAAAGCAAAAAAGAGACAAGAATAACACATGAAAGTGATGCAAGTCAAAATGCCACTACTTTTACTTTTACTGCAAAAATAATGATTATGTGCATCTTGTTCAAAATGCCATAATCCATGATGAGTTAAATAGTTTAATCTTAACTTCTTCATGCTTTAAATTTCATGTTCATAGATAGAGAATAAAGATTTTGTCAAATAGTTTAAACTTGACAAATCAGTAGATAGTTAGAGAATAAATGAGGAACTCAATAGTTTAATCTGAGCCCTCAGTTGAAATAAGGTTAGAATTAGATAGTTTTCTGCTTTAAAAGAAAAATGGATTAGGGTTGCAAGCTTAAATGCACCCATGAAAATGAAGTAAAAATGTTAGAATAATGATGGGTAGGTAGAAAGCAGTTGTGCAAGGCATGTAATAAAGCATCATCAGGCAAAATTACTAATTTCCCTTCCCCCACAATGATCTAGTATTCTAAACTTTCAGTTAAGGAGGCTCAGAGCATTTCTCTGAATTCTGTTGGGATCAGACCCAAGGCCTAATAACTGATTGGTTGAAAATATTGGATTCCCTTCATGAAAACCCATTTCCTCAGCATATCCTCCCTTTTCCTAAGTAAAAACACATTTTTTTATTAGAAAAGTAAAATTCCATCTTAATTAATTTCATTTCATCCAAAAACACTCAAAAAACCACAAAATACAATTTATCCTAAGTTTATGGGTAAATATCAAAATGGGATAATTTTATGCTAAAATGACCATTTTACACTTAGTTTATTTCTATGCATTTTCATTCATTAAATTTCATTTCATATTAATTTTTAACATAATGTATTAATCCCCTTAGACTACCCCTTCCCGTATATATTTATTAAATCATTTTATTTAATATCCCAAACCCACTTATTTAATTTTAACCTATGGTTCTAATTAACCCATGTGCTAATTATTTCCCCGCCATTTCCCCACAGGTTAAAAGCATTATAATCCCACTCCAATGGTTGTTAAACCTATGTAAATACCCCATTCGCTACATAAAATACACTCTGCCTATCAAAATAAAACATTGTTTTTACGTCAAAAACATACATTTTTAATGTTAAAACTACTTGCCACATAAAAAGACCTGGGCCCCATGCCCCCATCCGCCGAGCAACTTCCTCATCTAATCTCCAATGTTCACATGCATGCCCTTAAATCCGACGACCAAAAAGCGATATCGCAAATTTAAAAGTGCAGTCATTAACCATTTCAACATTTGCGAAATGGGTGGTTTGGCACTCTTATCTCTCCTCCACGTGGCAACATTTCACTAGATCGCCTTCGATCCCACAAAACAGTTTACCACCCAAAGCCAATGCGATAACCATTTCTGATTTTCTGCCTCTAGTGCCAAAAATTCCCTCTACTCTGATATGACTGCATTTAATGTTGATCCGCATTAAACTTAAAAGCGTTATAAAAGATTCATATTGCACTGTTAAACCATTTTTTCTTTGCTATTTGCACATTTATCCTTCCAAATAAGAAATGAAGGTCCCGATACACTAGTTTCACGCCCAGAGAACCAGTAAAGCCATTGCAGTTGTTGTTAAAATCACTGGAAGCTTCAGTTCAACTTCCAAAGACTTCCAAAAGCCATCAAGAACCTGTCTTAACCCTCGAAACCCAGTTAAAGACCAAAATACCTACACAAATAGGTATTCTTCATATAAAACAACCTTTTATTATTTGAAAAGGAGTATTTCTGAGAAATTAAGCCTAGTAAAGCCCATTTACCTACAAAAAGACTGAAATTGCCTACCAAAGAACGAATTCTCTATAAAAACCCTGATAAACCCATATTTCGATACCGCGTCTGGTTTTTAAATTAAAATTGAATATATTAGCCTTTGCAGACCTTGAAAAAACTCTGAATTTATCCAGAAATCCTTTGCAAATAAACCCAATCCTTTTGTGCCCAATTTGAACCAGTTTCAGTCCAGTTTGTCTTAAAAAAGCAGAGGAAACCCTTGTCTATCATTTCCTGTACCTGTAAGAGTATGAAGATCAATTTTAAAGCCAAAATTGAAGAGTTAAATCCAAGAAAAAAACTAGCTTTTGCCTATTTCTATTTAAAGAACCTTTGTTAAAGTAAAAAAAACTTCTGTAAACAATTCAATCTTACATAAGAGTACAAAAAGTCAAAATACAGAGTTTCAGGTATCCAGAAGGTCTAAAAAATGTCAAAATCAAACCTAGCAATGTCTTCCAAGACCACAATTATTGTGAATCCTCTACAACCTCCTGTTGTAGACATTGAACATACACCCTTAGCAAATGTGGATTACAAAATAGCAGATCCAGTGATAGAATTTAATCTGTTAGATCTCCACTGCTGGAGTCTTGAAAAGTCATTAGATCAAGTTGAAGAAGTCCAAATTTGGGAGTCAAACCTACCCAAATATGTTGTTCCACTCACCCATCAATGTCCAGAGGTTATTAGGATGTCTCAGATCTATTATCCACCTGAAAAAAGAGTAATGGTAAATGCAAATAAAGAAGTATTGTTCACAATTACTGCTGAGTCAATAAACCAGATGCTACAGCTCAAACCAGATCCTAATGTTATTCCTTTATCCATAGAAGCACTCACAAATCTTTACATTGGTTTGGACTTTCCCAAAAGGTTTCAAATTTTCCAATTGTTCATGCCTTTACATGTTGAAATTCCACAAAGTAACCCTCCTTACTCTACTTAAAAATTTCCTGAAGGGTCTAGGCATGTCATATCCATGTTGTCATTTATCCTAGGGTATTTTACATATGAACATACAGATGAGTCAATCCTAGGTTTTCTATCTACCTTTGCACCAGGAAAACCTCCTTCTGTCATTTTCAATTATGTTGAATACATAGCTGATAAAATCCATGATCATCTTGTCAAATTTCCAACTGAATGAGTATTTAGGTATACATCCTTTATTTTCCATATGTTCTTATATTTCCAAGCAGACAAGTTCCCAATAACACTTCAGAAGCTTGATATAGAAGAGAACCCACTCTCAGTCATCTTTTGGACTTCTTTGATTAGAAAATAGTCCATAGAGTTCAATTATGCAGAGTTTACAGATTACTTTATTCATCCATTGATAAACATGTTGAAAAACACAGTACAACCAAGAATCAGTGATGAGATAAAGAAATTTCTACAGCTATCAGAGCAAACTAGAAATGGAGATTGGTACTTATATCAGAAACATATAGAAATCAGAGTTTTGGGTCAAATATTTTACCCTATAAACTACCTAAGTATTTTCCAATGATAGTTTTTGCCTTGGAGTATATCAGGAAAATCCTAAATTTTGATTTTATCAACTTCTTAGTAGCCAAAAATAAGACCCAATTTAAGTTTAAGAATCAAGTGGGACATTTTATTTGTAATCACAGAGATGTAGGACAAGAAGCAGCCAAACAATTGCTTGAATACAAATTTGAAGAAAGCTTCTCATGGAATTATGATCCACAGGGAATACTAAGAAAAATTAGGGTGAAGTGCAAACTAACACCTTATATTCATGCAAAAAGACCAGAGATTGAACAATTTTTCAATCAAATAGAGTGGATAGAAAATACCTTGGTAGAAGCAGTTAAACAGGGTGATACTAGTCACACCTTGCAAACTGTAAATCAAGGAGATAAAGCTGCTAAAAGAATCAGAGAAGAAGGTACCTACACTGTTGAAACAACAACTGAGACTAGGTTTAAACTCAGATATAACAAAAATCCTAAGCATTAATTCAGTTGATAAAGAAAAGTGACCATAGAAGTGGAAGATACCGATGTTCTTGAGACAAACAAAGATGCTGCTACAGTCATTATAAATGAGCTAGCCACAAAGATTCTAAATGAAGAGCATCCTGATAATTCAAATACATAGGTAATTGAAAAGCAGCAGAGTATGGAGGCATCCTCCTCACAGTCATCAAAGGATAAAGATATTGACATCAGGGAGAAATATAAGCAGATAAAGACAAAGAATGACGAAATAAAAAATGAGATCTATTCTCAGTATTTGAAACAAACACCAGGTATCCAGAATAGAATTCTATCTACTTTTTATTATTCAAACAAGAAATTGATTATGTCAGTGCTTCAACCAACAATCAAGACTCCCAAAATAGTGGTAGATTACAAAAAAGTTGATCTTGAAGTACCTACCGAAAATATCCATGCACTAGATCAAAATGAATTTCACAGGAAAACTTCTGAGATGCTTTATTCTACCATAACTACAAGTCCATGAGTGGCCAAAAGCTCTGGAATACAATAATAAATATGAGAGATCAAATGAAATTTGACAAGGCTTCCTCATATGCTAAAGATCTTAGGATTAAGTCATTAGAAGAGTTAGTTATCCAAGTAGGATATGATCCTTCCAATGTCAAAGCTGCAGAAGAATTAGTGAAGAAAAAGAATGCTGATATTGCAACACTGAGGAAACAACTCAAGCTTCTACCAACAGAACATCCACAATCCAAAGAAATAGTGCAAGAGAAAAACCAGAAAGATAGTATGATAAAATTGATTTTACAATTGACAACACAGATAAAAGAGATGGAAATCCAAATGGACAAGCTTTTCCATGAAAGAGAAATTACAAAATCACATGAAGCTCCTACAGTAATTCCCATGGTTACTACAGTTGTACCTTCAACTCTGGCAGAAGAGTTGGCACCAAAAGTACCACTAGCCACTGCAGTGCCAGTGACTTCATCCACTACTTTAGCTACAAAATCCTATACCATAGCATCTCAACATTCTGATGAGGCTAGTAAACTAATTAAGGCCATGGAGGAAATGACACTTCAAACCAATGAGATCAATAGATTGAAGAAAGTAATTAAAAATCTTGAAGACACTAAGAAGCTAGCCCAAATCAATGCTAAAACTCAGGAACAAAGGGCTAACAGGTTAAATATTGAGTTGAAGAATCTACAAAAGGAATTAACATTGAAAGAGCTAATGTCTTATGTGAAGAATCAGCTATGGAGTAAAATCATTGAATCCATCAATGATGTTTGGCCATCAATACAGGTAATTTATGAGCAGAAGGATTTACTAAAGGCAACACTGAGAGATTCAGAAAACAAAGGAGGAACTAGGTACCAAACCTGAACAGGCCCTAGAATTAATCAAGTTTCTCAATAGCAAGAATCAACAAGAACTTGAAGAGATAGAAATTACTGATAGAACAGAGACAATCTTTGAAATAAGGAAAGTAATTTCAAAGAATAATTTAATGAAGCAGTTAGAAGAAAAATGTGAAAACATGAACATAGCCATATCCAATTTTATGGTTAAGTTTGAGATCTTGAGGTAAAGAGGTTTGCCAAACATCCTGGTTATAAATGATAAACTCATGCCACAATAGGACTACAACAAAAATATAAGAGATTATGAAAAAGAGTAGGTTGAAAAAACAAAAGGACAAGGAATTCCTACAGGAAAGGTTTTACATAGAAGTTTTGAAGACTTGTTTTATCTACAGCATGAGATAAATCACTTATTTGTTATAAAACCAAGATTTTCTAGATACACTGAGGCAGATGAGAACTTTAGGAAGCTGAAAAAGATTAAAATTCCCGATGAAGAATCTTGGGAATCACTCACTAACTTACTGTAAAAGTCAAATTGCAAATAAAAGGATAAAAACAGTTTGCTTATTTTTTACAGTCAAAACAGAATTTTACAGCAGTAAGGTAGTTTTAACAGTGATTAAAGTGTATTAGAGGTAAATAGTATTAGATGAAAGAGTATCAGATAATAAGATAATATTTCAAGACAGATTAGAAATATCATTGCCAACAAAGAAGACACCAAGGCAGCCAACTGCACCCAATCCCAAAACATCACTTCTATTTTATTTGGATAAATAGGATAGCTTGCTAATTTGTTAAGCAGCTGTCACTATTTTGTTGTAAAAGATATTTTATTTTCCTTAGAAAATTCCTAGGAGTATTCTAGGATATTTTGTAAACATTTTTGTATATATACCTCATCTTTTGAAGTATTATTGTGGAATAAATTGTTGTAGATTTCTATAGTCAATATTTATGTACTTGAAGGCTTTTTGTAGCAAGTTCGAGTAGCAGACTGGATCAAATAATCTAGCATCATATTTCAGGATTCATGTGATGAGCCATTGAAG
Source organism: Pinus albicaulis (assembly GCA_034641835.2). Taxonomy (NCBI): domain Eukaryota; kingdom Viridiplantae; phylum Streptophyta; class Pinopsida; order Pinales; family Pinaceae; genus Pinus; species Pinus albicaulis. Next base: position 21,601,687 of record CM076571.1, read on the forward strand.
TGAAGTACTTTCTACTGTCTTTGTTTATCTTCTTATGTTTACATGCATCCATATATGTATTCTAAATTTGAATGATAAATTAGGAGTATTATTACAGGATTTGTTAAAAGCACCCTGTCTTTAACTATTTATCATTTCTATGTTTTCTGCTGATTTCCAGAGTAGGGAACCCTTAATTGCTCCCTCTTTCGAATGAACTCTTTCTACTCCTTCCTTATCCGGATCAAATAATCCTTCATTTCTCTTTATCTCGATCAAGCCACTTCACCAATCAGCCTTCCAAGATCTTCAATGACTTGTCTATCTTGCCCTGAAAACATTTGACTTTTTGACCTTGATCCTAGTTCTGTCTGCTTGACTTTTGACTCCTTAGTCCAATGGAAAAACAGATCTATCTCTATTCATCTCACTAAGTGATTTTTTCTCACCAAACCAAACCGAATCAAAACCAATTTGCACAATCATAACTAGCCTAATATCTTTTAATCAAAACAAAGTTAAATCTTATAGAGAGAGCCCTCTCTAAACCCTAGGAAGGCTAGATCATAGAGTTTAAAAGTTGGTATGTGGTTACCTCTAATGTTCTTGGAATTTCAACTAAAATCTCACAACTTTAGAATTATTATAGTGATAACACCTTGGGAGGCCTTTTTCTGGTGTTCCTCCCAATGGAAATCTCAATTATGGGTTGAATTCCTTGTGTTTTTTTCCTTTATGCCTCTTCCTCCCTTTCTTCCTTATGGGATTTTATTCCAACTCTTTTCGAGGGCCTCCCAAAGGTCTCATCGTCCAAGGAGCAGGAGACGTCTGTTGACTTATTTTTGGTTATTTACGCTTTACCATAGGGGGGGGGGGAGATGTATGGGGTTTCTCCATCTGGGGTTTCTCCAGGGAGGACTAATTCTTCATTATCTTTTTCAGAAGAGGGGAGAATGGGTTGTTCCCTGATGTCAAAAAATTTTCTGTAGGGTCTGCTGAGATGTTATCCTATTCAATAGGATTGGGTGCTACCAACGAGGGGATGTAGCTCCCTACCCCACGATCCTGCCCTGTTGTTGGGGCTTTGATCCCTTTTGTTGTCCCTTTTCCTCTGGATTTTGACGGAGTTGCTTTCTGAACTAGGGTCCATTTCTCTACTTTCAAGTTCTCATTTTCTTCTTCAGTGTTATTTTTACAATGCCTTGCGAAATGGCCATATTCATGACAATGCTTGCATTTAAACAGAATTTGTTCATAATCCAACTCCTGGATATGGGTCCAATATGCAACTGTTAGTTTAATAACTTCTGGAAACCCAACTTCCTAGTCTACCTCTATGCATATGTGTGTGTAGGAGTATTGATCTTTTCTTACTTCTTGGTCAATGTATTTTCCAAGAGTGTTTCCAATGGTTTGGAGGGACTTCTGATTCCAGTAGTGCAGAGGAAGGTGGGGAAGGCGCACCCACACTAGGACAAAAGAAGGCACGTCTTGGGCAAGATCGAAATCGGGTGTCCATTTATTTAAATATAGACCTTGAGGACCCATGAAATATGGACCATTTCTGAATATGAGGCTTCCATATTTCACATTTTCAAACAAAAAAACGAAGAATCCTTTTAAAATGAAATGGCTTTTGATACCTTCTGAAACAAGAGCAGTCCAGTTTCTCTGCACCAAGTCCTCCACAGCTTTAGGAGATGGCTAGAGACCAATAAACTGCCCTATGAGCCGTCTTTCTGCGAGATTCGATGCAGACTTGCAAGTTTCCTTAACTGAAAGAGCCACCGAAGGGATGTTGTTGAGTTTCTTTACAAATTTCTACTGTGAATCAGATAAGGGACGTTTGCTGCATCCTTATACTAATTTCATGAACGCAGTCACTTCCGGAGGTGGAGGAAGGGGGTCGGATCCCCCTCTTGCGGCCATGGCGGCTAGGAGCCTCTGCTAGGTTAGATGATGTGCGCATATCCAGAGCTTCAAATGCCAGCGCGGGGTTCAGAATTATTAAAACTATGATTTTTAATATAACTATATGTTCATAATTTTTTTTAATATTGATTAAAATTTCTATTTTTAATATAAAATCATCTATTTTTTATTACTGAATTATATGTTTTTTATAAAATATAATTATACCAAATATAGATTAACTCCAAATAAACATTGAAAAATTAATAAAAAATAATCCTTAATAAAAAATGAAAAGATCTCAAAATTATATGTAAAATTATGTGTAAAAGGTTGTAACCGAAAAGACTATGTTGCCAATCTATTAAGTTTCCTCATCACAAAAGTCTATGCTTAGAATATTATTAACTATCCATAGTACATAAGTTGGAAGTTGATTTATTTAAAAATGAAAAGTTCTCAAAATTATATGTAAAATTATGTGTAAAACGTTGTAACCGAAAAGACTATGTTACCAATCTGTTAAGTTTCCTCATCACAAAAGTCTATGCTTAGAATATTATTAACTATCCAGAGTACATAAGTTGGAAATTGATTTATTTAAAAAATAAAAATAATTAAAAATTATGTTTAGTGAATAAGAAAAAAAATAAAAATTATATATATATATATATATATATATATATATATATATATATATATATATATATATTTGCTGAATAATGATTAATTATCCACTGAGACTATCCTAATCACATATCAATTCGAATTCATATGCAACACATAATCTCTTCCACTCAGATCATCACACATGCGGAAATAAAACAAGTGATAGCACATCAATTCATCATACACATTAACACAGTATGTATGGGGAAAGCTTATAGCTGAAAACCCCATAGCTATTGTGTATATTATAATGGAGAAATCATGTAACAAACTCAGTACAATACTCCTCACAAGTACTCAGTACTTTCTCATAAAGTTACCCACAAACTAGCTTGGTTTTGAATAAGTTACTGGTTCAAAACTCACCACTAATTGCCTTGCCTCTATTGCGCAATCATGGCCTGTATAAATAGAGATCCAAGGTTCAAATCTCCTTGGCTTGACAACACAATAATCATGGGAAATTCCGCCAAGTGTGGTGCAAATCTCATGCACAACTGATGTCGCCACTGATAGCTAACTCAACCCTTTCATCTACCTCTTTCACTGGTCTCCACTGAACTGTCCCTGCACTGTAGTGAAATGATGTGTTCTTGAGTTGAATAATGAGTTACTAATTAATGAATTAAATAATATTTAATTCACTCCACTCATTACTAGTTGATTAGCTAGTTAAAATAATCTCAACTAGTTCAACTAAGTTAAACCGAACACAACTCCACCAACTGTCTCATCAACTCCACCAAACTTCTGCCACTGAAGTCCTAACTGAAGTCAACCATGCATGAGCTCACAAAACCCTTAGGAATAGCGTAATTCCTCTGTCAGATGCATGAGCCACTTCTGTAGCTCGAACTGAAGTGCTCCAAGAGAGTAAACTGAAGTTTAGAGTCCAAATATTATTAAGGGTAAATAATATTTGACTTCCCTATTTTTAGGATAGGCAGTCTAAAAATAGACTTTGACCTATAGGTCCAAAAATATAGGTCCATATATTTTTACCAACATGACCAATACTCCAAGAATAACATACTGCAACCCCTGGACCATGCTCCATATGTCTAAAAATAGACATAGTCTAAAAAATAGACTTTGCGCCAGAATTTGCCTGCGGGCCCACTTAGTGAAGGCGACTTCATTTCACTAAGCTCCATCATCTTGCTGCATTCTCAACACTCCCTCTCAGCAAGATATGGATTATCTGCAATCCCTATCCTGCCTCTGTGGAATTCGAACTTGCTCCTGGTGAGCGCCTTCGTCAGGATGTCGGCATCCTGATCCTCCGTGGGAACATATGAAAGCATCATGATTCTCCGCTGAACACAATCTATGATATGATGGTACCTGATGTCGATGTGTTTGGACCTATCATGAAATACTAGATTAGCCGAGAGTTTGATGCCACTCTGGTTATCACAGTAGATCACTGTAGGCTCCAAATGCAACCTGAACAATCCTGCGAGGATCTTCCTCATCCAAATAGCCTCGCATGCAGCCAAGCTAGCTGCCATGTACTCGGCCTCTACTGAACTGAGTGCCACGGATCTCTGCTTCTTGCTGTACCAGGAAACTGCTGTCGACCCAATGCTGAAAACTCCTCCAGATGTGCTCTTCCGGTCCGTTGGGCTCCCTACCCAATCTGCATCAGTGAAGCCAGAAAGCTTCGCTCCATCCTCTTGTCTGTACCATAGACCATATCCCGATGTGCCTCTAATATAATGCAATACATGCTTGCCTGCCTTCCAAAAGAGCTTGGTAGGCTTAACCATAGCTTGCGAAAGCTGGTTAACTGCATAGCATATATCGGGTCATGTATTGACCAGATACATAAGCGACCCCACCAACTGTCGATAGACAGTGGCATCCACTACCTCCATTGAAGTAGCATCCTCCTTCCTCCAACCACCAGGAAGAGGAGTGTCAACAGGCTTGCAGCCTTGCATGTTGAACCTCTCCAGAATCTCCCGGGCATACTTGCCCTGAGAAACAAACAGTCCTCCACTGCGCTGCCAAATCTCCAATCCCGGGAAATAATGAAGGATGCCCAGGTCCTTCATCTCAAACTCTCGTGCAAGATCCTCCTTGCATGAAAGTATCAACTGCTCGTCGCCAGTCAAAATCAGATCATCTACATACAGTGCGATGATCAACAGCTTCCCCTCCACCACAATCTGGTACAGGTTTGGATCCGCCTCACTCTTGGAGAATCCAAGCCCGGTGAAGTAGCTGTCTATCCGAGTGTACCAAGCACGAGGTGCTTGCTTCAGCCCATACGGTGCTCTCTTGAGTCGGCACACATGCGACTCACTGCTGAAGATCTCAAAACCTTCAGGCTGCTCTATGTACACCTCTTCCTCAATAACTCCATTGAGGAACGCAGTCTTCACATCCATCTGATGAATGTGCCACCCCATCTGCGTTGAGAGAGCAAGGATCGTCCGTATGGAAGAGTACCTTGCGACAGGTGCAAAGGTCTCCTCATAGTCAATCCCCTCGATCTGTGAAAAGCCACGGGCGACAAATCTCGCCTTGTACTTCTCCACACTCTCGTCAGCTGCCTGCTTCACTTTGTAGATCCATCGCGAACCCACCACTGATTTCCCCATCGGTCTTGGGACAATCTCCCATGCACTGTTCCTGACGATCGAATCATATTCTTCGATCATGGCATCAACCCATGCGGGTTCCTCCACAGCTTCCTCAAAAGAGGATGGCTCCTTCACGACACATTGACTCACAAGAGCCATGTATCCAGTGTACCGATCCGGTGACTGCCTCTGTCTGCGCTGTGGTGTAGGTGGTCCTACAACCTTCTCTGCATCTCAAGCCAGTCGCTCAGCTTCTGTAGTGCGCATGCGCCCTCTGATGGTTGGTGTTGCATGGATGGTTTCTTCCACCTCCTAAACCTCCTCTTATGGTTGATCCACATCCGAAAGCTCCTCCTTAGGAACTAACAGCTCCTCATCTGCATGCAAGTGTAGCTCCCTCTCAAGCGAACACTGCATGGCTTTCTCCTCCTGAAATTTTATATCCCGTCGCACAAAAGTCTTGCAACTGTCTGAAAAATACACTCGATAGTTGTGAGGTGTATCAGTGTACCCCACAAATATTCCAACCTCTGCGGTCAGATCCAGCTTCCTTCTTGCATCCTTGGTCACATGCATGTAGACAGGAGAACCAAAAATCCGCAAATGGGAAATGTCAGGCCTCTTGCCAGAATAAGCCTCCTCCGGTGTACTCATGCCAAGAACCTTGTGAGGACAACGGTTCTGCACATACATTGCTGTATTGCATGCCTCAGCCCACAAGTGAAGGGATAGGCCCTGATCATGCAACATCGCCCGTGCAGCACCCACGATCGTTCTGTTCTTCCGCTCAGCCACCCCATTCTGCTGTGGGTTATGGGGTGCGATGAGCTCTCTCCGAATCCCTTCTGCGCTGCAGAACTCCTTGAATTCAGCCGAGATGAATTCACCACCATTATCACTCCTTAGAGAAATCACCTTCTTCCCCGACTCCTTCTCGACTAGTGCTTTAAACTCACAGAACTTCGCGAATGTATCGCTCTTCTTCTGCATGAAGAAGATCCAGCACTTTCGAGAGAAATCATCAACAAAGATCACATAATACCTGTGCTTTGCTGTCGAAGCAACCGAGAAAGGACCACACACGTCTGTGTGAACTCTCTCAAGGATCGTCGTGGCGCGACTATCCTTCTCGTGAAAGGTGGCTTTCACATACTTCCCCAAGGTACACCCCTTGCACTGATCTGACTGCGCAAGAGTGCCCTTAGGAAGCCCAGTAGAAATCTGCTGTAGGATCTTCAAAGCTCCATGGTGAAGGTGGCCCAATCTCTTGTGCCATAGTTCGCCCTCATCATCCCGGCTCACCACTTCTCCCGCCTTGCATGCCATTGCTGCGCATCCATCTACTTGCAACTGATAAAGGTTCTTGGTTCGAACCCCTATCTTCCGGGTCTCTCCAGTAGTCTTACTGCGTAGGAAGGCTTTTCCTTCGCTGAAGACCACATCATACCCCTTATCTTCCAACATCGCCATAGAGATCAAGTTCTTCTTCAATCTAGGTACATGCATGACATCCTTCAACACAAAGGGTTTACCAGACTCCCTCTGAAAGGATATGGTACCGATACCAATCGCACTGTATCTACCATCATCGCCCATATCGATGTGCACGCCCAGATCTTTGTCCTCCAGATCTGAGAACAAATCCCAATCTCCCGTCGTATGAAATGACACACCGCTGTCCAAGAACCACACCGATCCCATCACACTTGAAACCAAGCATGCGATCAGTGAAAAGTCAAGCTCGAACTGTGAAGCCAAAGCTTCTCCATCTGCAGATCTTCCCGCTTGCTTGTTTTTCTTCTTCTTTGGACAATTGGTAGCATAATTTCCGTGATCATGGCAGTGAAAACACTTCACTTTCGCCATATCCTGCTTCTTGCCCTTTGCACCAGAATGAGAAGTTTTCTTACCCTTCCCCTTCTTTGCTTTGGCAACCAAAGCGCAATTTTCTTCATCACCTCCCTTTGATGAAGAACCATCCCGAGTAGTCCTCCTTATCTCCTCCTGCATGAGATCCGCCCAAAGGCGCTCCCATCCCGGCAGCTTCTCCCGACCATTGACACTATCTTGATATGAGTGCCAAGCCTTTGAAAGACCAAGGAGAGCCAGGTCGACCATGTCCTCGTCTTCGACAGTCACCCCCACACTTCCCAGCTCATCTCTGCACTGAGTGAACTTCGTGAGGTATTTGGCGATACTATCGCCTTTCTCCATCTTGATGTTCCTGAGCTTATCTTTGAGCGCCAGCTTCCTTTGGTCACTCTTACTCTGGAATAGATCCGTCAAAGCTTTCCACATTAAATATGGAGAAGCCTTTCCATGCAGGCTGGATACAATATGATCCTTGACGCCCTCCAACAGGATCCTTCAACATTTCGCCATCTTCTTTTGCCAGGCTTCGACTTCAGCAGGATCAGTGGGCTTTTGGACATCCGTATCTACGAAATCCTTCAGTCCATTATCTTCTAATACTTCCTCCATGCGATCCTTCCATGCAACATAATTCGAACTGCCTTCAAGAGCATATTCGAGTCGCAAACCGTTGAAAGACATTTTCAACACCGGCATCAAGAAAACAAAACTGCTGCAAAATTTCGAATTCCACCTCAAAGCTCAACCGCTCTAGATCTGTGAGAACAAATTATTTCTAGCACAGAGATTGACTGCAAGGGGCATTTACCAGACCTTTCACTTTCCGAAGAAAGATGAATCCAGAGGCTACCTAGCCCGCATGCAGACTCTGTCTACCGAAATAAGTTTGTAATCACCGTGATGATCAATCTCTGCTTCAATAGCTTTGATACCATGTAGAAATTTGTTGAATAATGATTAATTATCCACCGAGACTATCCTGATCACATACAATTCGAATTTATATGCAACACATAATCTCTTCCACTCAGATCATCAAACATGCGGAAATAAAATCAAGCGATAACACATCAAATCATCATACACATTAACAAAGTATGTATGGGGAAAGCTTATAGCTGAAAACCCCGCAGCTATTGTGTATATTATAATGGAGAAATCATGTAACAAACTCAATACAATACTCCTCACAAGTACTCAGTACTTTCTCATAAAGTTACACACAAAATAGCTTGGTTTTGAACAGGTTACTGGTTCAAAACTCACCGCCAATTGCCTTGCCTCTATTGCGCAATCATGGCCTGTCTATATAGAGATCCAAGGTTCGAATCTCCTTGGCTTGACAGTGCAATCATCATGGGAAATTTCTCCAAGTGTGGTGCAAATCTCATGCACAACTGATGTCGCCACTGATAGCTAACTCCACCCTTTCATCTACCTCTTTCACTGGTCTCCACTGAACTGTCCATGCACTGTAGTGAACTGATGTGTTCTTGAGTTGAATAATGAGTTACTAATTAATGAATTAAATAATATTTAATTCACTCCACTCATTACTAGTTGATTAGCTAGCTAAACTAATCTCAACCAGTTCAACTAAGTTAAACCGAACACAACTCCACCATCTGTCTCATCAACTCCACCAAACTTCTGCCACTGAAGTCCTAACTGAAGTCAACCATGCATGAGCTCACCAAACCCTTAGGAATAGCGTAATTCCTCTGTCAGATGCATGAGCCACTTCCAAGGCTCGAACTGAAGTGCTCCAAGAGAGTAAACTAAAGTTTAGAGTCCAAATATTATTAAGGGTAAATAATATTTGACTTCCCTATTTTAAGGATAGGCAATCTAAAAATAGACTTCGACCTATAGGTCCAAAAAATAGAGGTCCATCTATTTTTACCAACATGACCAATACTCCAAGAATAACATACTGCAATCCCCGGACCATGCTCCATATGTCTAAAAATAGACATAGTCTAAAAATAGACTTTGCGCCAGAATTTGCCTGCGGGCCCACTTAGTGAAGGCGAATTCATTTCACTAAGCTCCATCATCTTGTCATGTGATTTTCAACAATATATATATATATATATATATATATATATATATATATATATATATATATATATATATATATATATATATATATATATATATATATATATATATATATATATATATATATATATATAGATATATATATATATAATTTTTAATCTATTAATAATTTATATAATAAAAACAAAGTATATCTATATTTAAATATTGATTGAATTTCAATAAAAATAAATAAAATAAAAAATATAATATATATTTATTGTATTTTTTTATTTTAATATAAATATTATTCCAATAATTAGAATTTGATTTATTAAATAAAATATAATTACAAAAATATTATTTAAAAATTTAATTAATATTTAATAAAATAAATTACTATTATAATAATTTATTTAAATAAAGTTCTTGTTTAAACCACATGTAACTATCAACGGTCTCGCAGTATTGAGGGAAATCGACGATTTTTGGTGAAAAGTGTGACCCCCCCTCCTGCTCGTTCGACGTTTAGCAAAGACGGGAGGGGGGAAGGCATCCATGATTTGAGGTTTTGAATAAGCTTCCGAGGCTAATGTAGCAATGCTTGGTGAAAAATCAACCCCCCTCTTGAAAATACTGGATGCAATGACCCCCAACCCACAATACAACTCATTTTTTTATTTGAAAATCAGTAAATGAAAGCATCCAACCAATAAAATTCAGTCCAAAACCCCTATTCGCACTGCCTTCGTGAAAATGGATGAAATGCCATTAATTGGTTGGGATGCCGAGATGATTGAAACCTAGTGTGAATCTGACCTATATGAACTCAAGAATTGTTATTTACAAAGGTTTCAATATCAAAGTGATGAATTTTATTTTTGGGAATCCTTTCTTCCTTAGTTTGTTTTCCCTCAAACTCATCATTTTCCTGAGTTCGTTTGTTGGTTCTCAGAGAGTTTTCCACCAAGTAAGAGAGTTGTAATCTCCAAAGAAGAATATCCATTATTCTATATTACATAGGAGTCAATTCTAGAGCCTCTGCAGATTTTTATGCCCAATCCAATTTAACCTTTTTCTAGCCAAGTTTTGCATAAAATATCTCAAAAGTTAACCCTTCAAGAAAGGAGCACACTCCTTGAATCATTTTTACCAGAGGAAGCCAACACTCCTAAGCATAATCCTCCTTATCCTTCAAACATATTTCCAAAAATATCCAGACATATTATATCTATGATTTGTTGTTCGATAGGGCATGAAAGTGACAAAATTGTGGATGAGGTGATATTAGTTTTTATTTTTTATTTTCTCTCTCTCAAGGTAAGAAACCTCTTTGTGCTTCAATTTCAGCCAATATCTTGCAGACACAATCCATGAACAATTATCAATTTCATAATTATGAGGTCTTTTGAATACCAATCAATCTTGGTATCTTTATTTATGTGTCATTAATCATATAAGATATTTCAAATTCAGTTTCAGAAACAGGATTTGAAGGGAAATTTGTGGTTAGTGTTTCATTGGACATCCTTGGATAGAAAACATTCTTGAGAGGCATTCTTTTCAAATTTTGTATTTTTTATTATTATCAATTTTCTACATTATTTTGTATGATTTTGAAATCCCAAGAATTCTTCTAGAGGTGAAACACATATTACAGTTATGTGAACAAACAAAAGAAGGGGACTGATACTTATATCAAGGATTTACAGAAATAATTCTATACGGATATGAGCTTCCTCCTTATAGATTACCAACTTTTCGTCTAGTAAGGATTTTTTCACTTGGGTTAATAAGGTACATTTTAAATATTTATCAGTTACATTTCTTACCAAGGAAGAAAAAGGCCCTTTTTAAGCATAAAGCACAAATATGACCTTTTGTTGTAAATACTAGGGTTGCAGATAAGAAAGGATAAGTATTGTTGCAACAAATGGAATTATCCAAATTTTAGCGCAGGTGTTATTATCCTATTGAGAAAATTTTGTCCTTAAGAGTTCAATAGGGTTCTTCCCCATATGTAAATTTGCTGAAAAAATGTAGCAAGAAAGGCTCAATTTGACTTTAGCCTTAGTCAAATTGAGTAAAATCGAATTTCCACATTAGCAAGACAAATTAGAGGCAGTTAAGTAGTGTGACATGGATCTTGTCACCCATTTAGCTCAAAAAATTTGAGTTAGAGGGCTTGGAATTAAATTATGCATGTGTGATTGCTAAAATTTAGTAATCCAGTTAAATTATTTTTAGTTGTATTAAGTTAGCTGTCCTCTAACTATTGATAGTGTTAGTGGAAGTTCAGTTGTGCAGTGGGACAACAATCTAACTCATACATCTTTTAGTTAATTGATCAATCAACCCAAATTAGCTAATGCATGCAAGGAATTCGAAGTGGAGATGATAAGGTTGTGTAACATGAGTTGTATACTAATTTGAGTGTACAGGTGTTACATGAGTCAGATGATCAATACTTGGGAATTGCACAATCAATTTGGACAAAATTCCTAAAGAATAGGGGCTAATTTCCTCAGGAGTTGCGCAAGGAAATAGGAGGCTTGGAGAGAAAGTATTTGGCTAAGTGTTGGCTAGAGTTTCTCATTGAGCAGAGAGAAGAATTATTCTTTTGCAGGTTGAGCTCAAAGTTGGAGCTAGCAATTGTAATAGTTTCTCTATTCAACTCATTAATGAAAAGAGGCTTGAGGGATTTTTACTCAGTTGGGTTCCCCTAGAAATCACTGTGTATTTGTGGTTTTTCTTATTTCATGTCTATGCATGTTGTTCTAAACTGTGATTTCCATTTCGTAGATAAATAGAGTAGAATTATGTCTCTTGATTTTAGTTTAATTTCTTGAGCAGTTGCAATTTCTATCAAGTTTCTACATGGTATTAGAGCCCTAAAATCACATTAGAACCAATATTTTAAACTTGTCTCTAAGGATTTTCGATTTGGCAGCTTCAATGCAACAAATTTCTTCAGGATCGAGAGAACGCCATTCAACGAACTGCGATTGGATTATGCCCTAGAGGGTATCTCAAATTTCATAGCTTGGAAGAAATACTCTATGACAATGGTGTGTTAGAATATGTAAAAATGACATTGTAAAATCCCAATAGTTTGATGCATAAGAATTAACCCAATGGAAGAAGGATGTTTCAAATTCCATGAGAATTCTTCCGAAAGGCGTGAGAGACCATGTCGTCTCAAATCTCCATGGAAAAGAGACACAGTTTGTTATGTGGAAGACACTGTCTGAGTTATTCAAAAATAACAGTGACCATAGAAAATTTTCCCTGAAGGAAAAATTTTGAAACATAAGAATGAATAAGAATGATAATATTTCACAATATATCTCAAGATTTACACAAGTTCATGATGAGCTTGGAGGGGTTTGCGTGAATATCGCAAAAGATGACTTGGTGAGCCTAGTTCTTCTAGGCCTTCCAAAATCCTAGCACAACTACTAAGACTTCGTGAATGGAAGGGAAAAAATATTGAATTGGGAAAGGTTGTGGTTCAATTTGGTTCAAGAAGATTTCATGAGAAATAACAAATATGGAACATCATCCAAATTTGAGGATGAAGAGAATTTTTCATTGGTTGGAAAGTGGAAGAAGGGAAAAGGGAAGGAGAACCAAAGAAAACCTGAGTCCAGCCAAAATAATGGAAAGAATAAATATTTGAGCAAGATAAACTGCTTCCATTGCCACACATTCATGCACTATGCAACTAAATGTCCACAAAAGAAGTCTACCAAGAAGCCTTTAGGAGAAGCAAGAGGTGAAGCATTGGGTTCAAAATTTTAATGATACTTCACCCTACTAGCAAACATGAAAAACACTGTTATGGGGAGTGTGAGGTACCTTGATTTTGGTTTGTTGTTCCATATGATAGGGTGCAAAGAGTTTTTTAGTAGCCTGGAGGAGAAGGATCTCCAGATGCATATCAAAATGGGGGATGATGGGAGGTACAATGCTACAATATTGGTACTGTCACCTTTGAGAGGGAGAAAACCTCTCCTCTTCGCCTCAAAGATGTTATGTTTGTACCTGGGCTGAAGAAGAACCTCATATTTATAGTAGTATTGGAGGATAGTGGTTATGATGTTATTTTTAGTAAAGGGAAAGCCTTTTTGAGACACATATATATCAGGAAAGTGAATAATATCGGGTTCATGTAAAGAACCTATACAAACTTGAGGTGGGAAATTGCATTTTATTGAGAAGTAAGGCTGAAAAAGTGTAGAGTCGAGATGTTGGAGAACTTTGGGACATGAGATTGGGTCATATACACCATGGTGCCTTAAAAATCATGCAACAAACTACCACCAGTCTCCCTAAAGGCTCCCTTGACCAGTAGGATGTCTACAAGGGTTGCACATTGGGGAAATATGTCAAGTACACATTCCATGGCCAAGATAGTAGAGCAGATGAAACCTTAGAGTGAGTCCACACTAATGTTTGTGGAACATTTTCTATAACCTCAACAAAAAAAATAAGTAATATGTTATTTTTATTGATAATTTCTCTATAAAATGTTGGATCTTCTTCATGTAGAAGAACGATGAAGTTTTCTCCAAATTTGTTGAATTCAAGGCATTAGTTAAGAAGGATACTAGGAAGAAGGTGAAGGCTCCTAGGCGCGATAATGGAGGTGAATTTATTTCACATTCCTTAAAGGATTTTTGTGCCAAATAAGGTATTCAAAGAGAATTGATGGCACCCCATAACCCACAACAGAACAGGGTAGCTGAAAGTAAGAACATAAGCATAATGGGAGAAACAAGGAGCATGTTGCATGATCAAGGGCTGCCATTACATCTATGGGAATAAGCATGCAACACCACAATCTACTTGTAGAACCAAAGTCCTCATAGAATACTTGGTATGATCACACTAGAGGAAGCTTTCTTCGGGAGAAAGCCTGATGTTTCTCATTTCATAATTTTGGAGCTTCATTTTATTGTCATGTCTCCATGGATTCAAGGAAGAAAATTGAGCCTACATCAGATTTGGGAGTTTTTGTAGGACACACCAAAAATACACACAATTACAGGGTGTTTGAAATATTGTCATTGATGGCAAAGGAGTAGAAAAGAGTAACACTAGAATTTCTAGTGATAGCAGAGGCAACAGATAAGTAGTTAAGGCAACAAAAGGAGCTCAGGAGAGATCGGTGTGTGCAACAAGTGCAATAACCAAAAGAACAAGCTCGGGAGAGATTCGCAAAAGCAACAAAGAAGCATAGGTAGCATAGGCAGCAGAGGCAGTGAAGGCAGTAGAGGTAGCGAGGGCAGTTGAACAGCGAAGGAAAAGGCATGCAACAGAGGCAACAAAGGCAGTAGACGCAGCGAGGGTAGTTGAACAGCGAAGGCAGAGGCGTGCAACAGAGGCAGCAAAGGCAACAGTTGAACAACGAAGGCAGTAGAGGTAGCGAAGGCTAAACCTCGTGCACATCTTATGAGTGTGGTTAATGTTGATCTGGGATCAACAATACTACGGGAGCACAACAGCCCAATGGTTAACCCAAGGGGGTGCCTCCGCAGTTGACCAGCCCATCGGGCGTTGATCGTAGATCGACAGTTGTCATTAACTGCGGTAGCACATGCCTGATGACCATTTCGTACCGAGGAATGCCTCCGTAGTGCCGTGAACTAGGACCCACTTTCCTAAAGCCCAAAAATATAGTCGTGGATCGAAGTGATCAACGGATGAGATTAAAGGAGATAGACGTCAGAGATTATATCTAAATCAAGTGGGACCTGATCACATATTGGACATCGCAGGCTCAGGAGAATAAGCGCTTGAGAATCAGGTTGAATCACCGAAGCGCGAAGTGCGATAATGAAGTGGCGATGCAAAGTTGAAATGCAATGTGGCAATGCGAAGGGACATGAGGTAGCACGGCGCAGTATCGCACATCGACGATGCGAAGTTCATCGCATACTGTGAAGTGGCGAAGATGCGAAGTGAAGTTCATCGCATATCGCAATCGAGGCAGGAGGAATATCGCATATCAGGAGATCAGATGGACAAAGGCACATTGGGTAATAGGATTCATCGAAGTGTGATAAAGAGAGCGGACGTGATACATATCGAAGCTAAAACCTAAAGCATTTCAAGTCCGGGAGTATGGGATTTCCCATTGTTAAATCACATCGGAGAACAAAGGAGCATTAGAACATAAAACGTTAAAACTTGCGGGCAAGCGAAATGTGATGCACTATGATTGGTCACTGCATTGTGGGACCCTTCAACCAAATTTAAGTCCGAGGCTAAGTGTTTTATGAAGAAAACCATGGAATAGGAGGTCCACTCAAGTTACAAAGGAAAGACCTAAAAACATGAAAAGGGACCCGGAGCATGTGCAGAACAGTGTGATGAAGGATTGACCGTAGAGATTTTAGCGCTGAGTGAGCATCGATATACATGAAAGGCATGTAAATCATCGAAAATGGTCAAATGATACTTGGAACCAGAAACGGAAAATAAGCAGAACAGTGAAGGCAAGACTAGAAAACCGGTAAGTGTTTTTCGCACTGCTTTTGGAGGATAAGTGGTAAAAGGTGAAACGAACACGATAGTGTTAAGAGGGCGATGCGTGGCATTCTAAAACCACCTATTTCATATAGGTTGGGAAGAGTTAAATAAAATTCAACTTTATATGTGATTTCCGTCGGATTGGAAAGTTAAGAAAAGGCAGAGTGCGATGACCGTCCGATTGATGAAAGGTTGATATGTATGTGACCGCAGCACAAAAGACACAGGTAACAGAAGAAACAGAGCAGTTATGCAGCAGAGGTAGAATATAACAACAACAGAAAAGACAAATATACGGCGAACCAAGAGGTTAAAGGGTTGAGTGAGATTTATCTGTTGCAACTGTAAATGTAAATGATTTGAATAGTTTATATTGTTTGTGATGCAAAGGCAAGTCTCCGTAGGTAAAGAAAAACTCCAAGTTAATTCTGAAATGAGTAGACAGTGTTGTAACCTCCTGAAATGATGAGCGAGAAAATGAGATGGTGGAAAGCAAAGAGTCGTGCCTGTTCATTTCATATTCCCATGTGGAATGCAAAAAACAAGAGGATGATCTCTATAAATGATATTCTTGTCATATGCATTAAGGGGGTTATAGAGTGGAAGAAGAAGGAGCGGAAGGTTGTGAAGATCCGGAAGATGATATAAATCAAATTTGAAGGCTAAAAGGACAATAGTAAGAAGGAGAAAAACAAAGTGATATCGAGGTAAATTAGCATATGATTTTATTTATGTAGGTGAGGAAGTTGGTGCTTCCATATCAGGTTGTAACCGATATATGTCGATTTGTAGCTGTTTGGTGGAGCCTCATATGAGTTTGGCACTTTGTAGAAAATAGATGGGAGTTAGACTTCCTTGCAAGTTAGCTTGCAGGCTGAGGTAAAAGGAGCCTCACACCCATTCAGGTTTGTGCTTTGTAGAAAATAGATGGGAGTTGGATCTTCCTTGCAAGTTGTGGGCATTTTGGCGGGGGCTGAGGTAGGAGCCTCCTGTAGGTTGTAGCCTACAAAAAATAGATGGGAGTTGGAGCTTCCTTGCAAGTTGTAGCTTGTAGAATTGAGGTAGTAGCCTCCTGTAGGTTGGAGCCTACAGAAAATCAGTGGTGAGAGGGAGTTGGAGCTTGCCTTTGCATCACAAAAATAATAAGATGTGGTTTTCTCCCTTATGGGTTTCCACTTATATCTGTTGTCTGTGTGCATGATGATTATGTGTTGATATTCTGTATTTAATCTGCTTAATACCTGCTGCTCACTTATTAAGATTTTTGTTCCATTGTATATTAAGTTGATCATGAAATGAAGATGTAAATAAGTGTAAAAGAAAGTTTTACAAGACCATGACTGCATTAAACTGATTCACCCCCCCTCTCAGTTTAACCAAGGGTTCAACAATTGGTATCAGAGCAGGTTCCTTCTATATCAGTTTAACAACTGGAAGGAGATCCTAGGTCCCCAAGATGGCTAGTCTAGAATGATGTTGAACAAATAAAGCCCCTTTGTTTACTGGTACAAATTATGCCTTCTGGAAAATAAGAATGAGGACGTACATAATGTCTCTAGGAATAGAATTTTGGGCTGCTGTGGATTTGGGATATGCCCCAAAGGATTCTGACATAGAGAAAGAAGCCAAACAATATTTTATAGCTAATTCCAAAGCCATGAATGCTCTCTTAAGTGGTCTGTGTGAGGCATAATTTATCAAAGTAATGCACAAAAATACTGCCAAAGAAATATGGGATACATTAGAAAGTATCCATGAGGGAGATAAAAGGTGAAGATGGCCAAACTACAAGTCTATCGAGCCCAATTTGAAAATATAAAAATGAATGAAGAAGAATATGTTGCCAACTTCTTCTTAAAGGTTGCAGAAATTGTGAATAATATGAAAGCTCTAGGAGAAACCATTAGAGAATGTGTAATTTTTCAAAAGATATTGAGATCTTTACCATCCATTTTTCATCCCAAGGTTTCTGCCATAGAAGAAACAACTGATTGGGAAACTTTGACCATGAACCAATTACTTGGAAACTTAATAGCCTATGAGATGAGACTTCCACAGAGGAAGTCAAATGTGAGGGAGGCAGCCTTTAAGGCTAATAAGAGCAAAGAAGAAAAGGAAGATACATGCTCCTACTCTGATGAAGAAGAGGCCAAATTTATCATAAGATTGGATAGAGGCTCAGGTAAGTATAAAGGTAAAATTCCATTTAAATGCTTTAACTGTGGAAGAGTTGGGAACTATGCATCACAGTTTCCTTACAAGAAAACAAAGAATCAGACTCAAGAGGCAGAGAAAACCAAAAATAATAACTGGAAGAAAGGGAAGAGATTCAATAGAAAATCCATTTATGCTCAGCAAGATAGTAGTGCATCTAAAAACTCAGATGAATCCTCAAATGAAGAAGGAACCTCTGAATTTGTGTTGAAGGCCAAGGAAGAGTCTGAAGAATTCTTTCTAGAAGATGAGAAAGAAGGTGAGGTAGATCTTGAGGGGGAGCTAAGAAGTGCCCTGGATGAAATAGACAGACTTAAACTCAAGTGCAGAAAACAGAAAGACATTCTCCTTAAATATGTAAAAGAGGTACCAAATTCAGAAGACCTCATTCAATTGAAAGTAGAACTTGAAGAAGCTAAGAAGGTGGAAGACATTTTGCTAAATAAAATTAAAGATAAACATCAGGAGCAAGAGAAATTGGAAGAAGAAGTGGTATGCCTAAGAAAGAAACTAGAAAACACCCAAAGGGAATTGTCAATGAACACTCCTTGAATGACGAGCATTGAACAGTTGGACAAGATTCTAAATGCTCAAAGGTCTCCTCTCATAAAGGCTGGGATAGGATATGAAGGAGAAACCAGTAAGTCCAAGGTAGAAGATAACAAGAATATCATTTTTGTAAAAGATGTAAAGGATATGTTAGAAAATTATATATTATGGAGCAATGCAACACATAAAATATTCAGAAAATACAAGCACACAAAACACATAAAACTAGAGAGACAGATATACGTGGTTCACCCAGTTTGGGCTACATCCACCCCGGACATCTAGTCCTTCCTTTCTATTATCCAGCAAAAAATGAAGAGACAAAACCTATAGCAGATCCACTGTAATATCCTCTGTTCTCTCTCACAGTCTCCCTATCTATTTCCCGCTTAGAGAATACACATGTAATTCATAGCCACAATGCAATACCCTCATATAAAGAGAGGGGTTTCATTCTAGGGCAAAAAACCCTAAACTAATCATAACTTCTACCATCGGATCATCTGCCTAATGAATGGCCCAGATTGACTAGAAATTACTATACTTTTACAAGGCAATTTTACATCTGTTTTTAGCTTTGGGGGCACTGCCCCCGAAACCCCCCACCAGGGGGGGGCTCCATAAAGTTGCTACCGCCCCCCCTGGACCCCCCATGGTAGCAATTAATTATGGGCGGCATTTCTGCCCCATTTAAGGTACAGGGGCCCAATGCTATGATACAAAGTAAACAAGATAATCAAGCTCCACACCCAACAATCTCCCACTTGGAGACTGATTGTAGCAACTCCACCGCTACTTCATTTTCCTGGACAATGACTCCTCTTTGGACCTGGCTATTTCTCGTCTTCATCGTCATCCTTGAATACCAATTGAAACTGAGCACATTCTCAGTTTCTCCCTGGTTACAACTTTTGTTAGCATATCTACAAGATTCTAGCTAGTGTGTATCTTTTCCAACTTCAACTCTCCATCTTCCAATACTAACCGTATGAAATGGTACTTGAGATGTATGTGTTTAGTCCTGGAATGAAATGTTGAGTTCTTTGCAAGATGAATGGCACTTTTTCTATCACTATATAACATGCCCATATCATGCTTCTTACCCGATTCATCCATAAGCCTTTGTAACCAAATCATTTCTTTACTAGCCTCTGTAGCAGCAACATACTCTGCTCTGTTGTTGAAAGTGCAACAACACTTTGGATTTTTGAAACCCAACTGACAGCTATTCCATCTACAGTAAATACATATCCTGTAGTGCTCCTCCTGTTATCTCTGTCACCTGCCATATCTGCATCAACATATCCCTGTAGAGCAATGTTTGAACCACCAAAGCATAATGCTTAATTTGTGGTACCTCTCAAATATCTGAGAATCCATTTTACTGCCATCCAATGTTCTTTTCCTAGATTATTCATGTACCTGCTTACAAATCCCACTGCATGTGCAATATCAGGCCTTGTGCAAACCATTGCATATATTAAGCTTCCAATTGCTTATGCATATGGAACTTTAGACATATAATCCATGTCCTCTTGGGTATTTGGGCACATCTCCTTACTAAGTTTGAAAAGGCTAGCAAAAGGTGTACTAACTGGTTTTGCATTGTGCATATTAAATCTTTTCAACACCTTTTGTATGTACTCATTCTGAGACAGTGTTAATTTTTTATTTTTCCTATCTCTGGTTATTCTCATCCCAAGGATCTGTTTTGCAGCTCCCAAATCCTTCATTGCAAATGAATTTGCAAAATTTTGTTTGAGCATGTTTATTTCCTGCATGTTATATCCTACAACAAGCATGTCATCTACATACAATAACAATATAATATAGCTGCCATCATTTTTCTTTTTCAGATAAACACAATGATCAGAATGACATCTAGTATAACCTTGTTCAAACATAAACTTGTCAAATTTTAGGTACCACTGCCTTGGAGCCTTTTTTAAGCCATACAAGCGATTCTTTAACCTACACACCAATTTTTCTTTCCCTTTGACCTCATATCCTTCTGGTTGCTGCATGTATATCTCTTCCTCCAAATCTCCATGGAGAAATGTTGTCTTTACATCTAACTGTTAAAGATGTAAATCTTCCGCTGCTACAAGACTTAAAATAGTTCTAATTGAATTCATCTTAACAACAGGAGAAAATATTTCATCAAAATCAATACCTCTATTCTGTGCAAACCCCTTCACCACAAGTCTAGCTTTGTACCTCTGTTTTCCTCCATCTTCTTCCTTCAGCCTGTAAACCCATTTATTCTGCAATGTAATTTTACCTGCAGGCAACTTGACTAAGTCCCAAGTCTGGTTATGCATTAAGGAGTCCATCTCTTCTTCCATGGCTAGCTCCCACTTCTTCCTACTTTCAACCTGCATTGCTTCTTCATAACATTCAGGTTCACCAGAATCAGTCAACAATAAATAATATAATGAAGAAGAGTATCGTTCAGGGGGTCTACTTATCCTGGTAGATCTTCTAACACCACTTTCAGGTGTTTGAGGTGCCTGTTGCTGTTGTGGTGGTTGCTGCTGCTGTGGTTGTTGATTATTATTATTTTCAGGCACCTTTACTTTTTCAGTTATCTCATCAAGAACCGTATATTCCTTGCTTTCTTTTTCTTGTTTCTTTTCCTGCAACTGATTCTTATACAAGACCTTTTCATTGAATATTACATCTCTGCTCCTAATGATTTTGTGATTTTCATAATCATATAAGCGATAACCAAAATCATTAGCACCATATCCAATAAAGGTACTTTTCTTTGATTTTGCCTCAAGCTTTGTTCTGTTTTCTTTATTAATATGGACAAAGGCCTCACAACCAAAAGGATTTAAAAAAGAGTAGTTTACCTTTTTACCTGTCCATGCTTCCTCTGGAATACCACCATCCAAGGAACTTGAAGGCCCTCTATTTATTAGATAAACAACAGTATCTACAGCATCTGCCTAAAATTGTAAAGGCAATCCTGCATGCAATCTCATGCACCTTGCACGCTCCATGATTGTTCTGTTCATCCTTTTTGACACACCATTTTCTTGTGGTGTTCTTGGAACTGTCTTCTCTCTACGAATTCCATGCTCTGAACAGTACCTATCAAACTCTTTACTGCAATATTCACCTCCATTTTCTGATCTGAGACACTTCAACTTCTTTCCTGTCTCAATCTCAACCAAAAATTTCCATTTCTTGAAAGTATCAAATACATCAGATTTATTTTGAATACAATAAATCCATTTTTTTCTAGTTGCATCATCAATAAATGTAACATAATAGCGAGAGCCACCGAGAGATGATACCTGAGTAGGTCCCCATACATCTGTATGCACAAGCTCCAATTTTTCGCTCTTCTTTTCTTTCCCAACTCTGAGAAATCTAACTCTCTTTTGTTTTCTATAAATGCAATTTTCACAGAAATCCAAATCAACATTATTCAAACCTGGCAACAAATTTCTTGAGAGAAGAATATTCATCCCCTTTTCACTCATGTGTCCGAGCCTATGATGCCATAATGCTGCATCTACTCCTTTGGAAGTTAAAGCATTAACAGAGTTATAAATACCATTGCATAAATACGATGTACCGACCTTTTCTCCTTTGGCTATTATGAGGGCTCCTTTGGTGACCTTCCAAGTTTTATCTGTGAAAGTTGTCACACAACCTTCACTGCCTAACTGCCCTGTTGAAATCAGATTTTTCTTTAGATCTAGAACATGCCTTACCTCCTTTAATAGTCATTGGTTTCCATTCTTCTATTTTACAAGAACCTTACCCATTCCAAAAAATTTACAGGGTTTATCATCATCCAAACGAACTTGTCCAAAATCTCCTTGAACATAGTCATGAAAATATTTCTTATCATGTGTGGCATGGAATGAAGCCCCAGAATCTACAACCCAAGAATCAGTAACATTTTCGAAAGAAAGAATCAAAGCATCTTGTAACATATCACCTGCCACATTTGCTTCATGATTGTTTTCTTCCTGTGCATCTCCTTCTTTTCCCTTCTGAGATCTACATTCTTTCTTTAGGTGTCCTTTCTTTCCACATTTCCAGCACACTATCCCCGATCTGGACTTGGATCTGCCTTTTCTTGATTTACTACGATATCCTGATCTCTTTCCTCTTTCCATTCTCCTTCCCCTAGACTCTGCACTCAAATCATTTCCCGATGTCTCACCAGAGCTTTTCCGTCGCATTTCCTCGCTAAGGGTAGCACCGACAACATCATCAAACTTTAAAGTACTAGATCCAGGGATAGAGTTACTAATGGCCATTACTAAACCATTCCAACTCTCTAGAAATGAGCACAAAAATAACAGAGCTCTAACTTCATCATCAAAGTTTACCCCTACAGAACTTAACTGACTAGTAAATGTATTAAGATTATTTAAATGGTCTGCAACAGATCCGCCTTCTAACATCTTCATATTAAATAGTCATTTCATAAGAAATACCTTGTTTGAGGCCAAGGGTTTTTCATATAATTTCGCCAACGTCTGCATCAAACCCTCTGTTGTTTTTTCCTTCGAAATATTGAAGGCGACTGATTCCGCAAGGCACAACCGTACTGTTCTGAGTGCCTTTCTATCAAGAATGTTCCATTCCACGTCTTTCATGGCCACCGGCTTCTTTGTTTTTCCTCTCAATGGTAGGTATAGATCTTTCTGATACAGATAATCTTCCATCTGCATCTTCCACAACGGGAAGTTTTGGTCGTTAAATTTCTTGACCCTAAACTTACCATCTTCCACCATTGCTCCCACTTGAACCAGGAACCCTTCTTTCCTGTGAGTTTATCAGCCAAATGTACCTTCGGCTCTCATACTAGTTGTTAGAAAATTATATATTATGGAGCAATGCAACACATAAAATATGCGGAAAATACAAGCACACAAAACACAAAAAACTAGAGAGACACAGATATATGTGGTTCACCCAGTTTGGGCTACGTCCACCCCGAACAGCCAGTCATTCCTTTCTATTATCTAGCAAAAAATGAAGAGACAAAACCTACAATAGATCCGCTGTAATATCCTCTGTTCTCTCTCACAGTCTCCTTATCTATTTCCTTCTTAGAGAATACACATGTAATTCACAGCCATAATACAATACCCTCATACAAAGAGAGGGGTTTCCTTCTAGGGAAAAAAACCATAAACTAACCATAACCTCTACCATCAGATCATCCGCCTAATGAATGGCCCATATTGACTAGAAATTACTATACTTTTACAAGGCAATTTTACATATGTTTTTAGCTTCGGGGGCGCTGCCCCCGAAACCCCCCACTAGGGGGGGGCCTCCATAAAGTCACTGCTGCCCCCCCTGGACCCCCCACGGCAGTGATTAATTACGGGCGGCGTTGCTGCCCCATTTAAGGTACAGGGGTCCAATGTTGTGATATAAAGTAAACAAGATAATCAGGCTCCACACCTGACAGGATAATGAAGCAGCTCAAAAAGGAACTATAGAAGCAGAAGCCAACAAGAACTTGATGTGTGATGAAACAAACAGAAACAAGAAGCAACATCAAGAGACAAAGAATGAGAGGAAGAAGCAAGCAGTTGCAAAAATCTCAATTGTTCCTGAAGATCAATTGAACAAGTTCAGAAGATCTCAAAGGAGATCCTTTCCTCCTATGATAAATGTCACTTGTGTTACCTGCCACAAACTAGGACATATTGCCGCATACTTTCAGACAAAGATAATCAATTTCAACCAGCAAAGGATGCAGAAATTGAAAAGACTACCTCAAGCAAACAAATGGAGAGGACAACCCTTCACCAGGTACACTAATCGTTTCCATGGGTATTGTTTTTGTTGTAAGGGGTTCAGCCATAAAGCCATGGAGTGCAAAACGTATGGACAAAGATTGATGTTTAAAACATCAAGGATATTCATGAACAATGGAGAATTCACTCGTATACGTAATGCATTCAGAAACATAATCAAATGCTTTGATTGCCATCAAATCGAGCACAAGTCTAACAAATTTCCTCGCAAAGAATGTGGTCCATCTTCTCATAAAAGGTGCCAAACAAATAGTTGCCTCTAGTGGAAAAAGAAGTTGAATAAGTGTGACCTAGCTCTAATAGCTCAAGATCAGAAAAGCCAATGGTATATGGACAGTGGATACTCAAAGCATATGACTGGAGATCGAAGCAAGTTTGTAACCTTTGATGAAAAGAAATTTGGAAATGTAACATTCGGAAATGATAAAGCAGGGAAAATCAAAGGAAAAAGCTCAGTAAGTTTGAATAGTGGAAGAGGAGAAGCTCAAGATGTACTATTTGTGGATGGGCTGAAAGCCAATTTTCTAAGCGTCAGTCAAGTGTGTGATAAAGGCTGTGAGGTCCTTTTCAGAGCCCAATATTGTGAAGTAAGATCAAGCACCATAGGAAAGACCTTGATCAAAGGTGTTAGAACAGAAATTAATGTCTATATATTGGAAGAAGAGAATGAAGCATGCCACATAAGAAAATTTGATGAATCATGGTTATGGCATAGAAGATTGGGACACTTAAAATTTTACCACATCATCAGTCTGAGCAAGAAGAAAGTAGTCAAAAATATGCCTACAATAAAGAAGCCTCCAAATACCATATGTAAATCCTGCCAATTGGGCAAACATACTTGCGCATCTTTCAGGACCAAAGATGAACTATCTACAAGTAGGCCACTTCAGCTTGTACACATGGACCTGTGTGGACCTTCAAGAACTAATGCACCAGGTGGAGAATCTTATTTCATGCTAATAATAAATGATTTTACCAGATTGACGTGGGTGGCATTTCTCAAATATAAATCTGAAGAAATTGAGAAATTCAAGATATTCAAGGCATTGGCAGAAAATCAAACAGGATGCAAGCTAAAATGCATCAGATCAGACAAAGGAGGTGAATTCACAGACTATGATTTTGCAGACCTATGCAATGAACATGGGATAAAACAACAGTTTACAATTGTAGGTAAACCTCAACGGAATGGAGTGGAAGAAAGAAAAAATAGGTTAGTACAACAGATTTCCAGAGCCATGATGCAAGAAAGTAACATTCCCCAAACCTATTAGGCAGAATTAGTACACACAGTTGTTCACATTCTCAACAAATCTCATCTAAGACCAAATTGTGATAAGACTCCTTACGAATTATGGCATGGTAAACCAACATCAATCAAGCACTTTAGAGTCTTTGGAAGTAAGTGTTTCATAAAAATTAATGATGAAAAATTGGGGAAGTTTGATGCAAGAGCTGATGAAGGAATATTTTTAGGATATGCATCCAAGAGTAAGGGTTATAGGTGTTACAACAAAAGACTGCACAAAATTATGGAAAGAATTGACGTAAGAGTTGATGAAGATCTACCAAACAGTACAAGAAACACAAGCTGTGCCAATCCTCCAGATGATCATGAACCTGAGAACCAAGATAATGATGAACATAACAAGACAACAGAAGATACTGAATTAAACTCAAAGGGTCCCTCAAGATACACTCAAAAGAACCATCCAGAAGATCAAATCATTGGGGAAAAAAGTGTGGGAGTCCAGACAAGAAGATGGCTTGTTGAACAGATAGAAGAAGTATACCTAGCCATGCTATCTCAAATAGAGCCAAAGAAGTTCGAAGAAGCCAACAAAGACAAAAACTGGGTAAATGCTATGAATGAATAACTGGACCGAATTGAGAAGAACAATACCTGGGAATTAATTCCAAGACCCACTGGGAAAAATTTCATTGGCACAAAATGGATATTCAAGAATAAGACAAATGAACAAGGGCAAGTAATCAAAAATAAAGCCAGAATTTTATGCAAGGGATATTCACAAATTGAAGGACTTGAATATGATGAAAATTTTTCCCTTCTAGCCAGGATGGATGCAATCAGGATGTTTTTGGCCTTTGCATGCTATCATGATTCTAGGGTATATCAAATGGATGTGAAGTTCGCCTTCCTGAATGGAGATTTAGAGGAAGAAGTATAAATGGAACAACCTGCAGGATTCTCATTAACAGAGAGACATGACTATGTGTGCAGATTAAAGAAAGCCTTATATGGTCTGAAACAAGCTCCTCGTGCATGGTATTCAAGGTTGGACAAATACTTGCAAAAACAATGGTTTAAGAAAGGAGGAGTAGACATCAATTTGTACATAAAGGCTAATGAAGATGAACTCTTAATTGTAATAGTATATGTAGATGACATCATGTTTGGTAGCAACAAAGATGAGTTAGCAAAAGGATTTGCTAAAGAAATGAAATCATAATTTGAGATGTCAATGATTGGAGAGCTCACCTTCTATTTAGGACTTCAAATTCAACAAAAGAACACTGGAATATTCATTTTGCAAGAAAAATACTTAAGAGAAATGTTGAAAAGGTTTCAAATGGAAGACTGCAAACCTGCGTCAACTCCCATGATCACTAGATGCAAACTACATGCTAATGATGGATCAATAGATGTAGATCAAAAACCTTACAGATCCATGATAGGAAGTCTGCTATATCTAACTGCTTCTAGAGCAGACATTATGTTGGCAGTAGGACTTGTAGCAAGATATCAAGCAGCACCAAAACAAAATCACTTACTTGCAATCAAGAGAATATTTAGATATCTACAAGGAACCTCACATTATGGCCTATGGTATCCAAAAGGAAAAATTTTCACACTAACAGCATACACATATGCAAATTGGGCCAGTTGCATGGATGATAGGAAAAGCACAAGTGGAGGTGCTTTTTGTTTGGGAAAAATTCTGGTGGCATGGCTAAGAAAGAAGCAAAATTATATATCTTTATCTACAGAAGAAGCAGAATACATAGCAGCAGCAGCATGTTGCACACAAATAATGTGGATGAAACAAACTCTCCAAGACATGAAGGTAAGCATTGATGAACCCATTTCTATCAAATGTGACAATACAAGTGCAATAAGTATATCAAAAAATCCTATACTTCATTAAAAAACAAAGCACGTCCCAATAAAGTACCACTTCCTTAGAGAACAAGTAACACAGAAATTAGTAAAGTTGGAATATGTACCAACCAAGGAACAAACAACAGACATATTCACAAAACCTCTTGCTAAAGAACCATTCAAATATCTAAGAGACAAACTAGGGGTAGTGTCTGCAGATGTTACTCTCTAACATGATCATAAATAAATAAAAAATAAATAAAATTAAAGGCTACATACAAGGAACAGGACTAGTGCAGAAGACAAGTGATAGTCAATATCAGAAAAGAAAGCATCATTCTAGGGGGAGAGCAGTCAATAAAAATTGTCACAAAAGAGCTAGAGCAATGGAGAAGTGCATGGAACGGGTCCTCAAGATCAGAGTATTATGAAAAGATAAAAACCACACTAGGAAAAGTGCAACCCTTTTCCATTGATGTCAAAGGGGAAGGAAAAGCAAGCAAAATAAGAAAGGCTCTTCTGTAAAGCAGGTAGAGGAAGAAAGAAAAGATACTTCTCAGAATGAAAGGGGGAGGTAGTCCTGAAGGAAGTATGGGAGTATTGGTGGATGTGTTGCCATCAATGCCAAAGGGGGAGACTGTTGGGAATATTGTCATTAATGGCAAAGGAGAAGAAAGGAGTAACACTATAATTACTAGTGATAGTAGAGGCAGCAGAGAAGCAATTAAGGTAGAAAAAGGAGCTCAGGAGAGATCGGTGTGTGCAACAAGTGCAATAACCAAAAGAACAAGCTCAGGAGAGATTCACAGAAGTAGAAAAGAAGCATAAGCAGCATAAGTAGCAGAGGCAGTGAAGGCAACAGAGGTAGTGAGGGCAGTTGAATAGCAAAGGCAAAGGCGTGCAGCAGAGGCAGCGAGGGTAGTTGAACAGCAAAGGCAGAGGCGTGCAGCATAGGCAGCGAAGGCAACAGTTGAACAACGAAGGCAGCAGAGGCAGCGAAGGCAGTAGTTGAATAGTGAAGGCAGTAGAGGCAGCGAAGGCTAAACCTCGTGCACATCTTATGAGCATGGTTAACGTTGATCTGGGATCAATGGTACCGTGGGGGCACAAACAACCCGATGGTTAACCCAAGGGGGTGCCTCCGCAGTTGACCAGCCCATCGGGCGTTGACCGCAGATCGACGGTTTTCATTCACTGTGGTAGCACATGCCTGATGACCATTCTGTACCGAGGAATGCCTCCGCAGTGCTGTGAACTAGGACCCACTTTCCTAAAGCCCAAAAGTACAGTCGTGGACCGAAGTGATCAACAGATGATATTAAAGGAGATAGACGACAAAGATTATATCGCAATCAAGTGGGACCCGATCGCATATCGGACATCGCAGGCTCAGGAGAATAAGTGCTTTAGAATCGGGTTCAATCGCCAAAGTGCGAAGTGAGATAATGAAGTGGCGATGCAAAGTTGTGATGCGATGTCGCAATGCGAAGGGACATGTGGCAGCACAACGCAATATCGCACATCAGTGATGCGAAGTTCATCGCATACCGCGAAGTGGCGAAGATGCGATGTGATGTGAAGTAGCGATGCGAAGTTCATCGCATATCGCAATCGGGGCAGGAGGAATATCGCATATCGGGAGATCAGATAGACGAAGGCACATTGGATAACAGGATTTGCCGAAGTGCAATAATGAGAGCGGACACGATACAGATCGAAGTTGAAACCTAAAGCATTTCAAGTCTGGGAGTATGGGATTTCCCGTTGTTAAATCGCATCGGAAAACAAAGGAGCATTAGAACATAAAACGTTAAAACCTGTGGGCAAGCAAAATGAAATGCACTATGATTGTTCACTGCATTGTGGGACCCTTCAACCAAAGTTAAGTCCGAGGCTAAGTGTTTTATGAAGAAAACCATGGAAGCAGAGGTTGACTCGAGTTACAAAGGAAAGACCTGAAAACATGAAAAAGGACCTGGAGCATGTGCAGAATAGTGCGATGAAGGATTGAACGTAGAGATTTGAGCACTGAGTGAGCATCGAGATACGTGTAAGGCATGTAAATCATTAGCAATGGTGAAACGATACTTGGAACCAGAAACGGAAAATAAGCAGAACAATGAAGGCAGGATTAGAAAACCGGTAAGTGTTTGTCGCACCACTTTTGGAGGATAAGTGGTAAAAGGTGAAACAAACGCGATAGATTTAAGAGGGCGATGCGTGGCATTCTAAAACCACCTATTTTTCATAGGTTGGGAAGAGTTAAATAAAATGAAACTTTATGTTCGATTTCCATCGGATTGGAAAGTTAAGAAAAGGCGGAGTGCGATGACTGTCCGATTGATGAAAGGTTGATATGTATGTGAATGCAGCACAAAAGACACAGGTAACGGAAGAAACAGAGCAGTTATGCATCAGAGGTAGAATATAACAGCAACAGAAAAGCAAAATATATGGTGAACCAAGAGCTGAAAGGGTTGAGTGAGATTTATTTTTTGCAACTGTAAATGTAAATGATTTGAATAGTTTATATTGTTTGTGATGCAAAGGCAAGTCTCTGTAGGCAAAGCAAAACTCCAAGTTAATTCTGAAATGAGTAGACAGTGTAGTAACCTCCTGAAATGATGAGCAAGAAAATGAGATGGTTGAAGGCAAAGAGTCGTGCCTGTTCATTTCATATTCCCATGTGGAATGAAAACAACGAGAGGGTGATCTCTATAAATGATGTTACTATCATACGCATTAAGGGGGTTAGAGAGTGGAAGAAGAGGAAGGAGCAGAGAGAGGAGTTGTGAAGATCCAGAGATGATATAAAGAAAATTTGAAGGCTGAAAAGATAGCAGTAAAGAAGGAGAAAAATAGAGATGATATCCAGGTAAATCAACATATGATTTTTGTTGGGGCCCTTATTTTGAATTTTGAACAAAGAAAATATTTTTGGGTTGCAGAACAACGCATGGCACACATGGCAGTCGCGACCAAGCTGCAACTATGGTGAGTAGTGGAGCTACCGAGGTTGCGGGGGAACAGGAGATAGCTGAAGAAAGTGGATGCATAAGAGCAGACGAAGAGAAGATACAGCTGAAGACAGAGAGCAGAACTCATAGACAATAAGAGAGAAGCCAGAAGTAGCTGAAGAAAAACACAAGAGGAACTAGCAGTTGTGATGGTGGGTGAATAAATAGTCGTCACTCGGCTGAAATAAAGGAGACAGATATAGAGAGATTGAAGAAGATCGAGCAAATGTTGCAGGAGAGATCGGTTCCGAGCATGATATATTCATAGTTCCTAGGCTTCTCCTATATATCCTTCTGTCTTATGAGACGTCTGTAACAGAATTATAAGCTCTTCCTGTGGAAACGATGTAACTATGGATCTGGCTAAAAGTTATCAATATACTTGCAGGTTGCTATCTTATTATATGAGTTACATGCATGCATAATGTCTATGATGTCTCAAAATTTTATTTTCTTAGTATCTGTTCACTCTTCTGAATGTTCTTGTGTATATGATGATTGTTGGTGTCCCGTGTTTTGATAGTTTGGCAAATCAAAAGACAAGGCAACATAAAAACCAATCTTTAGAGTTCCAGGATCTAGTTCTCCTGTTCTCAGAGAGGGATCTCTCAAATGTTTGTTTGCAAAGGTTTATCTTGTGTGCTTTGAGTATTGTTTTTAGACTAGTTATTAAGTGCAGGTGTTTGTTTATTTGTTTGGTTGAATTGATACAGCATAACGTGAAAGGTCTAGGAAAGATATATAGAAAGGAGAAACATCTGGTTCATTGGGCAATGGAGTCCAGAAAAAGTCATAACATAGTCATCAATGGATATGGGATATCAGAGGGCAAATCTAACTTGGCCACAGGATCCTTTGGTTTTTGGAATGAGATGGACATCAATGATTTGGAAAGAGAAGTTTAATTCTCAAACAAAGGGAATTTGAAAGCACAACTTGAACAATAAAGAGCTATTTGGTAGACAGGGCTAACCATGAATTCTACAAATCACACCTTTAAGCAAATAATGATTTCAAAACAAATTTTAAAATGAAATCTAAGATTCGGGGAACACCCTATTTCCTCAAAGATTTTATTTCAAATGACTTAGAAAACATAAAAGATTCACTAATAATTGCAGTCATAGAAGAGGGAACACCTAACACATCTATGATTACAACTATAAAGACCTTTAAGACAACTGTTTAAGTAAATACAAAGGGCAAGATCAGAATAGACCTCCTTGGCTTACTGTAAACAGAAATACTTCAAGGGAGACTTCAATAACAGCCTTTTAAGTGGCAGCAGACAAGCAGGGAGAACCATAAATCATGCTGAAACCATCTTATTCAAACTATCATAGAAATAAACAAGCATGAGGACTAAAGAGAGGGATTAAAGACTCTAAAATACCTCAACAGAAGAAAACATGAAACAGTGAAGGATGAACAAGTCTAAGGTGCTTCCAGGAGTCATTTCTTAGCCTAAAAATTTCAACCTACTGTAGTAAGAAATTATGGAATAGAATGAAAACAGGAGAAAACATTAAACAGTTTCAGAATACTTCACCAACAGCCAAGCTCATGGATCCAATGATAGAGCCTTCTCAAGAACAGGCATGCAACAACATCATCAAGACTTCCAAGACTTCAATTTGTTCTTCAACTTCAGCAGACTATGTATTATTTCAGAGAGTTTCAGTATTACAACTAGTGATCAACCAACCAACACTTTCTCATCTTCTCCAGTAGTATTTATAGAAAAAATGAGGAGGTGGAATGGGATAAAATATCTTATAAGTTCAATTAATACAGTGCACTATCTTTCGGCCTTTGAGGGGCTTAATAGAGAAGATTTTTGGTATTTCCCTTGTATTAATTGGTTTACATTAACTATTAGGCTTGCTGGAAAGAATTTTTTGACTTCAAGGCTCCTCGCTATCCTTGCAATAACTTCTGCTGACAGTTTACAATAAGTTCCTTTGGTTGAATTAACTGTTCAGCTGTATTGATGCAAAATATCTCTTGGTTTGGTAATAACTTCGGCCTTCTTTTCATTGATTTGAGGCTATAGGTGGCTCTCTGGTAGCTAGGGGATTCAATTAGCCCCTGATGTGGTAGCGTAGGCTCTTTGTCTGAGAAAAAACTCATGATTTTCTTCAAACTGTGTTTAGTTGGGAGGATTTGGCTTTTAATAATCAATTTTAGCCATAATCCCCCACAAATTTGTTTTCAATCTTCTGTGCTGGTGCGTTTTTGTCTCTCGACACTCATATTCTTTGATTTTTGATTGACTTGTTGTGTTTATTGGTGTGCAGGGCTGATATGGCATCAATGCTTCATGAAACACCGATGAAACGTGAATTTTAAACCCTGCGAATGATTTTCTTTGATGAATCGAAGGCGGGAGGATCGTCACCCTCTGCCTTTAAATTTTCTTCAGACACAAAGGAAAAAACCATTGGAACCCTGAAAAATACAAATAATGTTATAAAATCCTGCATGTATAAGTTTACTGCTTCAGAAGGCGCGTGGAGAGAGCGTGGCCATTGGATTGAATCATCCAACAGTCGAGATTGATTAGAGGAGGTCAAAGGAGAGCGGGAGAGGAAATTAAATCAGAACCGTTGATCGCGCAGAGATCAACGGTTGGGAGCGAGGGTGACTAAACAACGTGAATGGGTCACGTTATTTAGAAAAATAAAATAAAAATGGGAAAAAGGGTTTTAAAACCTTTGTTTTGGCGAAAAAAATGATCAAAAATCATGTTCGGGGTTCGGGACGATCGTGGGCTGTCGGATGAGATCGGCCCATGTGATAAACGGTGGAGAACAGGCGCCAATAAACCTTAGGAAAATGCTCAGACATCAAATTTTCAATAAAATCCAGATGAATAAAACCCTAGGGTCCAGAAATGCTGACTGGATGCGGAATCAGGGCGATGAATTTTGGGCCGTCTATTTGCAGATTAGATCGACGGCGGAAATGCTTTCAACACTGCACCGTACCCCAAGTTATCACACGGGCATCTTCGGAAAACGACTACCATCCGATGAGCGGCCTCAGATCGGACGGCGCACATCAATATCGCGCCCACTCCACAGTTGAACTTTAACGTGCGATGAGCGGCAGTTTTTGAATAATGCTCAAGGCCACGTGTCGGGCGGTGAATGGAATCACTGTTGATCAGGAAAAACCACCCTCCGCTTGAAATCAGTGCGATGGATTCCGCCCGATTTTTCCAATAGTGAGTGGTTGGCGGGGACCACCGGGGCGATGGATTGCGCGCCGTCGATTTGTAGGCCAGATCGACGGTGGAGAGCGATTAAGACCTTTACACCGGCAGAAAATTTATTATATAATAAAAACTGAAAAATTTATATAAACAAAGTTTTATACTTTGGGCGAAAATATTTATTCGAAGTGGATAGTCACCCGACTGTGGGGCTGTGGGTTATATGGAAAATCATATGACCGGGGTTTATGGAAGAAGGCCTAATCGTGATTGAGCGATGCGATAAGCACTTGGAAGGTTGGTGCTCGGTTCTAGCACCAAGACGCATGGAGGGGGAGGGTTAAAGACTTAGCCCAAGGGGGCTTAAGTCTATAATCTATAAAAAATGTGATTTTTATAGATTTTCAATGATTTTCAAAGGAATTTGAGGGTTTCGATAAGGCAAGAAGGAGTATTAAACCTTATCAAAGGGGTTTTGATGAAGGGGAAAAGGGTAAAAATGAGGTTAGTTTTGGAAGTGGAAGGAAGGGAGAAAATGGTGCTTGCAGCAGTATCCTCTTTTGGAAATCAGCAAAATTTCTGGGGTATAATAGGCATAGTAATGAAGATTTAGGATAGAGGCATGAGGCCTTCAAAATTCTTCAAGAGCCAACACTTTTTGTAATAAAATTTGTTCCTTGAAGGCTCAAAAAAAATATTTAGCCACCATTTGGTATAACAAATTTCATAGGTGGCTAACAATGATAATTATGCAATCAATCCTATATTAATCACGAGTTGCGGATCCTTCCACCACCATCGGTCTATTCCCCTTCTGCATGTGGTCTCGGCACACCTCAGGTGAGACTCTCTGCTCTCCAGAGTAGGGTGACAATGCCGACGTGGTTCTAGACTACAACGGATTCCCTTGTTGGCCCCAATCTCTGAACCTGGGTCTTGCCTGCGAGACCTGTTTCTTCGCCAAAAAATGGTTCTGTTGCCAGGACCCTACATGTTATGAGGGGAACTAGATCATGGTATTGAGGGTCTTCGAAGGAGAAATATGAAGATGGTGGGATAACCATCTGGACCAGTTTATCGCTCAGCAAGTGGAGTTGACGAATCAAAAGGAGAAGGTGCTCAAGGATCTCATCCTTTTCTTGGATTCCACCAGTGATTCCTACGAGATCCTCTGGGGAAAATTCCCTAGAGACCTCTATAATTGGTTGTGGAGGTTGCAGACCAAGCTACCTAGGGATAGCTTGCGGAAGATAAACCGCAAGTGGGTGCACGCGGATCTGGTGGCCCTGCATTAGTTGGATACTGAGTTGACCTGCGCTGTAGATTTCTGGATAGCGACTACTTTGGATGGGTATATTATGAATTTTGCTGTAGAGTGCTACCAATCCTTCTCGAAGGCTGAAGCTATCTTCTGATCCGGGCTAAGAGGGAAGTTGCTTAAGGAGATTCCACTATGGATTAAGGCCCTGATAGTGGATGAAGGGCTGATGGAATTCCAAAAATTGAGCATGGAAGCGTAAACCTCTAGTGCTGGGGGAAGGGCTGAAGGGACAGATGCCACATAAAGTGTGAAGTAGGGGAGTGGGGGAATGGATGCTGAGGTCGCGAGGAGGTTGAGGGAGCGACGTGCACATCGGAGGGTGCAGATCGCCGACAGGTGGCGAGAAAGGGTGATGCAGGAGTTGAAACGACGGGGAAACAATAGGAAGAATCAAGAGGAGGTGCCTCAGAGGATCAGAAATATGGACACTCAGGCAGATACCCTGGAGAGGGAAGGGACTGCTGTGGGAGTGCGGCGGGTGCATGGGAGCCCAGCTAGGAAAGAAAGGGAGATGACGACTAATGAAGACGATGCAGGTGCCCAGCCCGAAGAAAGTTTCGATGGTGAATGGTACGTTGTGATGCAGCGGTTGTTTCAAGAGCGGACGGCATTCATCTCTCCAGGTAGTCCTACTTCCCAAAGTTTTCATGGCAAGGATCCCTACCTTCCCCTGGTACTCTATCAACCTTTAAGTAATATTTTCGTTAATTTACAAGCATTGAGTCAATTGCATAGTAGTTCATTGTCGACAGCGACACATGTTAATAGCAGCGTCACTAGTAGTATTGCATTTCCCAGTGGGATAGTCATGCAACCAGGACCCGAAGGGTTTATCTTGGTCACCCCATCACAAGTAAATATGACTGGGTCTTTCACTCGGTATCCATAATTTTCTGGCCGTGGTAATGATGATGTGGAGCAACACTGGTATCTCTATGAAGCCATATGGACGGCGAGGCAGACGCCAGATGCAGGGAAGCTAATAGAGTTCCAAACCATGCTCAGAGAAAGGGCTCTGCGATGGTTCATCAAGTGGTCCGAGGCCCATCCTAATCCAGCAATCATGGATGTCAAGCAGGATTTTGTCCGAGAATTTAAGCTCCCCCAAATAGACCAGCAGGGTCTGTCGGAGCTCTGGGAGATTAAGCAGAAAGAAGGAGATACTGCATGGGAGCGGATGCTTCAGTTCAAGGACGCGATTGGAAAACTCAGCTAGCCGATCGACCCAAACCATCAGAGGGGCTGGTTCATCAAGGCTCTGCTTCCCTTGACAAGAACCCCCCTCACCCAGCAGAAGATCGACAATTTACGGGACACTCTGGAGCAGGCCATGAAGATAGAGGCAATGGCGGGCTACCCTCAGGAATATCGGGGAAGGGTGGCCCCGTAGGATCCTTCCTTACTAGGATTACAACATCATATTTCCAGTATGATTGAGAAACTTAAGGAGATGCAGCCTATAAGACCAGCCAGGTCGAACGTTTGGTGCACGCACTATTTGGTCGAAGGGCACATGGCAACTGAATGTCCCCGGTTGCGTAGATTAGGTGTGGGGCCCTCGGTCGTGACCATACAGGGGAGTCCACCTAGTGGGGGTGGCATGGAAATGAATCCGCAGGGGGTATACTAGCTGCAACAGCCTTACGTGGGGTTCCCACCTCAACCAAACCAAACTGCCATAGAATATTGCGAAATTTTCTGGACGATGGGGCATCAACCTTGGATGTGTCAAACATTGCAGAAGTACTCCAATGTCCCAAACAACATATACTGTGAGTTATGTGCTTCCATGACTCACAACACCAAGCAGTGCAGAGCTCTTGACACACTAGCGGACTGATTGGACCGACCCTCCTATAGGGTGAACGAGGCTTCTAGGGGCAGAGGAGGGGAATGCGCGGAGGCCGCACAGGGGCACGGGGTCCATTGAAATGCTACAAATGTGACTAGGAGGGTCACGTGGCCAGGAAATGCCCCCTTCCTAGATGCCCATGGTGTTCCCAGTGCTGTGTGAACACCCATGCAACAGAGGACTGCCTTGAACTTATCAAGAAGTGGGAGGAACGAGCATGGCAGAGGGGCACGAATTTGGTAAAATCTGAACCTCGGGGAACCGCGACTCCACACATGCAAAATGTAGCTATTGTGATGCGAGGCAGAAAGAAGACGGGGGAGGACGCTCGTGAGAAGGAGCCAGTACGAAGGATCCAGCCCACCTCCCCGAAATAATTGATCAGGCCAGACGAACAAAAGAAGTACTTCCAGGAGGTGGTGGAGACATTTCCTCCGATGGGGGGAGCCAAAGGCCTTGAGGTACCCATGATGACTAATACCAGGGAACAAAGTGCCACGGGGGCCCTGATCGAGGAATGGCTCCAGTTATTCCTCAAGATTGTTGACAACGCTTCGATGTGAGAGTAGCTCAAGCATACCTTGGAGGATGTACTACAGGGGAATATAGGGCTGAGGGAACCTTTGAACACAGCACCCCAGTACGTATAGTGGGTCAAGCGAAACAAGCGAAGAACGGGAAAAGAGTTCTGGCTTAACACACAGGTTGCGGGATTTCAGATCAATGACACCATGCTCGACTTAGGATCTGATGTCAATATCCTGCTGCGGAAAATGTGGGAGGCTCTTGGGCAGCCACGGCTGACCTACTCACTAATCCAGCTTAGAATGGTGAACCAGTACTGCATTGTGCCAATTGGCTGACTCAAGGGTGTCGAAGTTGACATTGCTGGGGTGAATAATTACACGGACTTTGAGGTCATTGATATTATGGGAGTCAAGGATCTGTACCCTGCTTTGTTAGGGATTGACTGGGCTTTTGAGAATTATGCCATCATCGACCTCAAAAAGGAGCTGATGATTTTTGAAGACGGCGAAGTCTGCGTCACTTAGCCACTCGACCCGTATCAAGGTCCAAGATATACAGAAATTGTGGATAACCGAGAGGATGCTCGGATGATGGACAACCTTTATCAGATGATAGCAAGGAAGCGGGAGGACTATATAAACCTAACTGCAACCGACTCTGTCAACTGGCGCAGTGTCCAGAGCTCGGAGCTAGGGTCGGAACTAGCCTGGGAAGACTGGCAGCAAGGTGGGTATGAGACCAGCACGTGGAGATGTGCCAACATTGCCAGAGTCTGTTGGATTGGCGCTGAGATCAGGGAATACCCCACCCTATCCAACATGCAAGCCGTAAATACCTTCATTGCAAAGGTAGAGGACACGGTGCCAGAAGGAATCAGGATACCACTTTTGGATGTGGCACTACAGTCCACACCATCCAGGTGGTGGAAAAATCATTTCAACACCCTATCATGGTGGAGTTGTGTGGCGGAGGCTTTGAGGGCGTGGTTCAAAGAAGACGAAGGCCCTCGAAGCAGGCACAGGTACCAAGGGACTTCTGATCTGAGGGACCACCTAAAAACCTGTGAGGAGCAGTGGCAAGCTCTAGGGTACCGGGAAGAGCTTTGGGTGCATCGGTTTGTCCACTCCTTGGATACCATCCCCCATGCCTGGTACTTAGAGGAGGAGAGGAAAATAGGGACCAGCTCCTGGTAGGAAGTCGCGGACAAATTCGTTCGGTGCTTTTCCTTCAAAGGAGAGACAGAGCTAGTGTCCTAGGCATTACAGGCCATCAAGGGGGTGCTTTTTCTCCGTGATCTAGGGATTGACGGGAGAACATTAGCACCGAATTCAGAGAGCAGGCATGAGGTGGCTTGCCAATGGGTCGACGGTGAGCCAGACGATGACAGTTTGGAGGATCTAAGGCACCTATATTTTGAAGAGAAGGAAGGCGAGTGCAACATCAAAGAAGAGCTGACCACTGAAGGCATTCATCTACTCCCGCTGAAGACACAGATGCTAAACATTGGCACGGAGGAGAAACCCAAACTAGCTACAGTTGGGGACTACTGGGACGAGGAGATGACAAAGGAAATTTTCAGCCTCCTCCAAGAATACGAAGACCTATTCCCTTCATTGGTTGTAGACTTAAAAGGTATCAAAGGGGACCTTGAAGAAATGCGTATTGTGTTGAAACCAGACACAAGGCCTGTGAAGCGTCGACCCTATCGGTTGAACTTGTGGATTAAAGAAAAGGTCAAGATGGAGATCGATAAGATGCTGACAGCAGGTCTAATCTTTTCGGTGGAAGAGGCAGAGTGGGTGAGTCCTATCGTCATTCAGAATAAGAAGGACAAATCAGAAATTCGCGTTTGTGTCGACTACCAGAGTCTGAAAAATGCTTGTATCCATGACCCATTTCCCACTCCATTCAGCGACGAAGTATTGGACCATGTTGCGGGGAATGAGGCCTACTTCTTCACTGATGGATTCTCAGGCTACCATTAGGTGCACATTGCGGAAGAGGACAAAACGAAGATGACGTTCACCACCGAGTGGGGTTCGTTTTCATACCACGTGATGTCGTTCGGGTTGAAGAACGCCCCCGTTGTGTTTTCCCGGATCGTCATCACTGCTTTCCGGGAGTATATTCACAAGTTCCTGGAAGTCTACATGGATGATTGGACCATCTACAGTTTGCTGAAAGACCACGCCACCTTGCTACGCATCATGTTTGATCAGTGTCGACAGTTGCAGATTTCCTTGAACTTGAAGAAATGTATCTTTGCGGTTCCTTTCGGAACGTTATTAGGACATGTGGTGTGCAAGCAAGGGGTCTGCGTCGACCCCGCCATGGTAGCCGTGATCGTCCACATGGAAGCCCCCGAAATGGTGAAGCAGTTGCGGGCGCTACTTGGGCACACTGGTTATTACAGACGGTTCATCAGAAATTACGCGAAGATCACCGCTCCTCTGGAAAAACTATTGTGGAAGTCAGAAGTGTTCTAGTGGACGGAGGAGTGTAGGATGGCCCTTGACACCTTGAAGGAGAAGCTGGCCTCAACACCTATTCTGGTTCACCCAGATTGGGATAAGTAGTTCCACGTGCATATTGATCTTCCAGTATTGCACTTGAGGTTGTCTTGGCGCAACCAGGGGAGACGACAGTTGACCACCCAGTCTACTTCGCCAGCCGCAAACTATCCAATGCAGAGCGGAATTACACCACTATGGAGAGGGATTCCCTTGAAATGGTGTACTTGCTCCAGAAGTTCCGCCACTATCTTTTAGGAGGTAAATTCAAGTTCTTTACAGATCACTCCTCGTGAAAGTACCTGGTCAATAAGCCCGTTTTGGAAGGACGGATCTGTCGATGGCTTCTACTCTTCCAAGAATTCACATTCGAAATGATCGTCAAGCCCGGGAGGTTGAACGTCGGGCCTGATCACTTATCCTAGTTGGAAATGGGGGAGAATGACGGCTCTCTCGATGATCAGCTGCTGGATGCTGATCTTTTTCGAGTCGAAGCCATACTAGATTATCTGGCTGACATCGCAACCTATTTGACAATGGGACAGTGCTCTCAGCACTACACCCCGCTCCAGAAACGACACTTGGTCGTCTACGCTGCTGAATACCAACTGATTGCGGGGCAGTTGTATAAATTGGGCCTCGATGAGGTTCTGCGCAGATGTATACTCGACCACGAACATGAAGCCGTGATGTGGGAGTGCCACAGCAGAGTTGCGGGCGGGCATGTGGGGGCGAAACACACTGCCAGGAAGGTGCTCCAAGCTGGACTATGGTGGCCGATGTTCCATGCCAATTGTAAGACATTTGTTAAGAGATGTGATTTCTGTCAGCGAACAGGGAGGCCCTCTCACAGATATGAGCTCCCGATAATCTCGGTGCATGTGTTGCGACCATTTGAGAAGTGGGTTGTCGACTTCATAGGTCCCATAACCCTGGTAGCTAGGCATTCCAAGGTCTAGTACATCATTACCGCCACCGACTACCTCACCTGGTGGGCTGAGGCCACGACCGTATGGGACTGTACGGCTGATACAACGGCTCGGTTCATTTTCGAACACATCATCAGCAGGTTTGGCTACCCATGGAGCTTAACCAGTGATAAAGGGACACACTTAATTAATGACACGGTCAAATCACTGCTGGCCACTTTCATGATTCAACATCATAAAAACAGCCCGTACCACCCGCAGGTCAATGGTACTGTTGAAGCGTTCAACAAAATCCTCGAAAAGGGTTTGACGAAGATCTGCAATGCCCAGCGGGATGATTGGGATGAGCGGTTGCCAGCTGCACTATGGGCGTACTGGACTACGGTGAAGTGCTTGACCAATCAAACACCATTCCAGCTGGTGTATGGCCGGGAAGCTATGATTCTCGCCGAGTTCACCATACTGAGTCTTTTAATTGCCACATCCCTCAAGTTCTCGGAAGAGGAATCGCTACAGGAGTGCCTCCATGAATTACAAGAACTGGACGAGGCCCGGTTTCTGGCCGAGTTTCACCAAAAGGTTCAAAAGGACAGGCAGAATGCGTGGCATGACCGCCACATCAAGAGAAAAACATTCCAGGTTAGAGGGAAGTTTCTCCTATATGATAGCAAGTTTCAAAAGTTTCTGGGAAAACTGCAGATGCACTAGTTGGGACCTTACTTCATCGTCGAGATCAGGGATTCCGCAACCGTTCGGCTGGCTCAACTGGATGGTATAGTTTTACCTGGGAGGGTGAATGGTGCACACCTGAAGCCCTACCATGAATAAGTTTCTTTCACCTTTCATTAATAACTCTCGCACCCGAGAGAAGCCATAGAGTAGCGTAGTTGAATAACTCTCCCGCAGCGGGGATGAGCATAGGTAGTGTTTATTGTTCATGCATAGGTAATCAATAACCTCTATGTTGTGGGGGCCGTACCTCAACCGATTGTGGTCAGGGAGGGGTGCGTCTAGCATCATTGTAGGATACACAACCGTGTCAGGTGTCAGTCCATATCATTTCAGTTAGTACTTGTGTCAGTCCGTAGGATCACCCATATTTGTAGCTTAAATTTCCATAATTAGAAGTAACCCTGCAATAATCATTTTTCCATAATCCGAAGTAACCTCAGCCATTGCGTTCGCCCATTTCCCCATGCCACCGTCAGCAGATGTTAGATTACACCTCAGCAAGCGATTGATCGCATGATTATCGTTGTGGAGAATGCAAGCAGGAATTAACTCGTTATGGGGTCTCATCAACCTCACTCGTGCCAGTTAATTACATAACTTGCATGGAAAAAAGCATGAGAATGCCGGAGCAGTTAGAATTAGAAATTGGAGCAGAACCAGAGCAACAGAAGTATCCAGAAGCACAGAGCTGAGACCAATTTTGCAAGTGTATCAATGCCAACTGAAGATGCTAAAAGCCAACCCAGCAGTCGTAGAACCGCAGCTCGACAGCAGAATTCATAAAACAGAGTCCCTCATTGGGAAATACGACAATTCTGCCCTCATAGACGCAAACCTCACGGACTCTTTCGAGTTCCCGACACTTAAATGGCAGGTGTATATGGAACATTATACCACAGAAGCCAGGCATTCAGCGAACAGAATTTTTCCAGAGTTCCGAGGCCTACAACAATCCTCCCTTCTGAACTTAAGAAATCTACCGATATTTGGGACAACAGGACCAACCATGCAGTGCACCAAGTTCTTACTCAGCCGCATCCAAAACGGATCATTGTAGTTGAATAAGGAAATCCCAATCCATGCCGAGGATATCCACCGACTCATAGGGCTTTCAGAGAATGGCCCAAATGTATCGTCTGCATGTCAGACCACTTCCAAGCGAGCAAAGAAGTCGGGAGATGTGGACTATTATGCAAAATATGGCACTCGTCGGGGAGGAAAGGGAGCGAATATGGAGCTTATCAACAAGCCTGAAATCAAGTTCGCATGCTACCTCATTTCCAATAATACAATGAGGCACTACACGAAGGGAGAATGTACCCTGGATACTATTTCCATTGCATAGCACTGTGTCCATGGGGAGAAGTTGAAATGGTGCTCCTTCCTACTGAAGGAGTTGTTCGACGCATGCGAAGACAACTACAAGAGGGCCACAAGCTTCATTTATGGGTATTTGATAGTTGCATTTGCCATGTGGAAGTGGCACACTCCCCTCATCAGGCTACCGACAGAAATAATAGAGGGCCAGCCTCTAGTGATGAAGTTCGTCCCGTGGAAGGTGTCGGGTGATCCCAGCACCAAAGAGGTCAATGCAGAGGAATTTCAGAGTTGGTATGGTTTAATGATAGATGTGGTAGCAGGCTAGCAGAGGGTGCCTAGGAACCTACTGGACGAGTACAGCGAGCAAGTATGGTTCGGGGTCAACCACAGGCATACCTACCTCTGACCTACTTGCGTGCCGAAGAAGACATTTCACATGCGGCCGCTGAAGTTCCAGCTTGAAGACACGACCTTTCACAATGAATTTTGTTCGTGGCTGGGGGTCACGATGGAAATCCTTAATGGGGTACCCACATAAAATTTTGATTAGATGCTACCACAGCAACGGCCTGCCGAAACAGAAGCAGAGGCGGCACAACAGGACTCCACCGTGCAGCTCGTCCCCCTCATTTCCCACCTAAACACTCAAGGTACGCAGTTTTAATGAAGTGGCCAAGGTTGTCTCAAGCGGTGCCATTCCTTTTCCTGTTTTCTCTGAGTTCCATCTTTCTCAGTCCACATCGCGTCTCCACACAACTTCCATCACCTCCCCCACCCCTAATTTTTTATTTACTTCACCAAGTCCAATGACTACCTCGATGGGGGAAAAGAGAAAGTCCACCAACCCCTTAGAAGCTCCTTAGGCCAAGCGGGCTTGAACCATAGAGTCGAGTCCGGTGGTGGACCTCACCGAGGAGGATCTACCCCAGCCACTGAGTACAGGGGTTCCTATACAGGAAGAACCACTCGTTGACACAAGGGCAATCGAAGGGATTCCACCTCTACCTCCCATT
Organism: Pinus albicaulis; assembly: GCA_034641835.2. Classification (NCBI taxonomy): domain Eukaryota; kingdom Viridiplantae; phylum Streptophyta; class Pinopsida; order Pinales; family Pinaceae; genus Pinus; species Pinus albicaulis. The sequence goes on from CM076571.1 coordinate 21,645,401, forward strand.
GACCCCTTAGACTTCATCAATATTCGCCTTCCACCACCACGTACCGTTCCACCTCCGTCTTATCACTCCGTTCCACCTCCACGTACCACTTCATTCGCCCCATCCAACTCATTCGCCACCGTGTCAAACCCAATCATCCGAGATCTACTTAATGGGGACCATGGGGCTGAGGTTGACTCAAGTACTGCTGCAGTGGTACCACCTGTTGACCCCGCTGGGGAACCCCAAGTCTCTTTTTTTGATATCATTACACAGATGGCGCACATTGTTGCTGACACGGCTGAGGCATAGCTTGAGCCTACTATATTTCCATAGACCACCCACACAGATCAACAGGAGCGACCAGACCTGAATATGGCCGACTCAGCACCTCATCAAACCCCGCCATCGTCCCCTTGAGAGCACTCCACCCGATCAGTTGTCAGTGAGCAACCCCTACAGGAATGGTGGCCAAATCAAAGTACTTCACGAGTCGCCCACTTGGAGACATGGGGTACGGCTCAGCTGTACCACTTCATTCAGAGGGCGGCCCAGCAGGCGAAAAAGCTCCATTCCGAACTACAACAGAGGTGCAAAGAGCAACAACAGCAGATCAACGTGCTTACTGAACAACATGAGCAACTCACAGTCGCACACAGACAGCTACAAGGTCAGATAAACGAAGTGGCCAGGGTGTTTACAAGACTATGGCCAGCCATAGAGGCTCACTACACTTGGATGCCTACAGATGTACCAGAGACAGATATCTTAGAGCAGGCCCTCCACCTCAAAGTAGCATTCACTGACCTCCACAAGGAGAATGCAGAGCTCCAAGCAGTGTTAGCAGCACGGCCAGCACTGCCCGATGCAGAGGCAGTTTATACAACACAAATTGCAGAGAAACAGGGCTAGGTCACCCAGATGCAGGAAACTCTCAACTCTGCAGCACGCGATGCTTATGACCTCCTGAAAGGTCTCCAAGAGTGCTAGACGGCACTTATGGTCAAGACACAACCCATTTCAGCATGGCTACAACAACTTTCGAAGGAAATTCAAGATGCCACAGACCCCTCGTAGTTGGACCAACTATACAATCAGGCGGATGCTCTGGAGGTCCATATCTAGCAAACCGAGGCCAGCTCGGTAATGGCCAAACAAGCAATTCGAGAGCTCCGTCAGCCCCTCCAACTTTGCACCAGGACAATGCAGCAGTTAGCCCCCGAGGCCGAAACCCAAATCGGCACGGTGTTCGGGACTGTACCGGCGCACGTCGGGGAGGCAGCTGTCACCAAGATCGCCGCAGAGACAAATGCATTGTTACAGGGGTGGCAGCAATTTGTGATGATATTCAATGAGCTTAAGGTTTCAACATTTAGCAAGGTCCTAGAGTTGGGGCCCTTGTTTGGGCAGCAGACTGAACAGCAAGAATAGGGCACGGGGTCCGATGGGGCGATGGAAATAGAGACAGTGATTTGTGATTGACTCGGGACGAGTCAAGAAACTATGGTCGGGGCCTGTTGGGGCCCTTGTTTTGAATTTTGAACAAAGAACAGATTTTTGGGTTGCGGAATGACACATGGCACACATGGCAGCCGCGACCAAGCTGCAACTACGGTGAGTAGCGGAGCTACCGAGGTTGCTGGGGAATAGGAGATAGCTGAAGAAAGTGGATGCATAAGAGCAGACGAAGAGAAGATACAGCAGAAGACAAAGAGCAGAACTCATAGACAACAAGAGAGAAGCCGAAAGCAGCTGAAGAAGAACACAAGAGGAACTAGCGGTTGTGATGGCGGGTGAATAAATAGCCGTCACCTGGCCGAAAGAAAGGAGACATATATAGAGAGATTGAAGAAGATCGAGCAGATGCTACAGGAGAGATCGGTTCCAAGCATGATATCTTCATAGTTCCTAGGCTTCTCCTATATATCCTTCTGTCTTATGAGACGTCTGTAACATAATTATAAGCTCTTCCCGTGGAAGTGATGTAACTGTGGATCTAGCTAAAAGTGATCAATATACTTGTAGGTTGTTGTCTTATTATATGAGTTACATGCATGCATAATGTCTGTGATGTCTTAAAATTTTATTTGCTTAGTATATGTTCACTCTTCTGAATGTTCTTGTGTATATGATGATAATTATGCAATCAATCATATATTAATCATGAGTTACGGATCCTTCCACCACCATCAGTCTATTCCCCTTTTGCATGTGGTTGCGGCATGCCTCGGGTGAGAATCTCTACTCTCTGGAGTAGAGTGACAATGCCAGCGTGGTTCTAGAATACAGCAGATTCCCTTGTTGGCCCCAATCTCTGAACCTGGGTCTTGCCTGCGAGGCTTGTTTCTTCGCCAAAAAATTTATTGTACAGTGAGGAAGTTGGTGCTTCCATATCAAGTTGTAGCTTGATAGATGTCCAGTTGTAGCTCACTGAGGTAGGAGCCTCTTGTAGGTTGTAGCATGTAGAAAATAGATGGGAGTTGGAGCTTCCTTGCAAGTTGTAGCTTGTAGAACTGAGGTAGGAGCCTCCTATAGGTTGTAGCCTGCAGAAAATAGATGGGAGTTGGAGTTTCCTTGCAAGTTGTAGCTTGCAAAATTGAGGTAGGAGCCTCCTGTAGGTTGTAGCCTACAGAAAATAGATGGGATTTGGAGCTTCCTTGCAAGTTTTAGCTTGTAAAATTGAGGTAGTAGCCTCCTGTAGGTTGGAGCCTACAGAAAATCAATGGTGAGAGGGAGTTGGAGCTTGCCTTTGCATCACAACAATAATAATATGTGGTTTTCTCCCTTATGGGTTTCCACTATATCTGTTGGCTATGTGCATGATGATTATGTGTTGATATTCTATATTTAATCTACTTAATACTTGCTGCTCACTTATTAAGATTGTTGTTCCAATGTATATTAAGTTGATCACGAAATGAAGATGTAAATAAGTGTTAAAGAAAGTTTTACAAGACCATGACTGCATTAAACTGATTCACCCCCCCTCTCATTTTAACCAAGGGTTCAACACAGGGTGTATTTACCTTCATTGAGGATAAAATTTGTGAGGATAGATTTCAAGTTCTATGAGGAGAAGGCTATGAGATGATCTTTGGAATTACAAATGAGTATCCCACTAGAGCATGATATTTTAGCTCCAAAGGAGGAGCCTTAGGATGAGATTTAGGAGGTTATGGAACAACCACATGTGGAGAAGAAGACATGAGGCAATGTGGATGAATCTACTCAACCAAAATCTTCCAAAGAAGGGAGAAAGAGAACCAGAGAAGTTGATATATTGTTGCAAGATGCAAGGGAGAATGTGGGAGTCCCTACATCTTAGTGTAGGCAGAGGAGGTCACCTGATAAGTACACTGGGTACATGGCTCTCATGATTAGGGAAAATTTTAAGGATGGAAATTTATCTTAAAGTTTAGAAACCTTGGCAAATCCCACTAGGTCATAATATGTAATTTGTAAAATGTTTGGAGATATTTTTGTAAAAATATTAATATTTATAATAATTTTATATAGTATCTATATAATTTTTTGGCGATTTTTAGGGTAAAATAACTTCATACTATAAAATTTGAGTGAATAATTTTAACAAAAAAATGGAAATTGGTGATATTTTTTTGGGAAAAAGTATAGAAAATTAGCTCACCTACGAATATTAGCCCCTAAAATTTTCCCTGCTCATGATAGAGCTCATTTAGACAAAGCCTTCTCAATTTGAGGAAGTAATTTCTCAACCTGTTTTGGTTGATGCCATGGTGGAAGAATAAGAATCCATCATGAGGAACAGTGTATGGGAGGTGGTGCCGAGACCAAAAGGGAAATTATTGGTTGGTTTAGGATGGATCTACAAAGTGAAGCATGCAAATGACGGAAGCATCGAGACCACCCACCCCCCATGGTTAAACTTTGAAGGCCGAGGGGGGTGTGAAATGCAATGAGGACTGTCATATGCATGCGAGATGAGGTAGATGAGCGGGTAATTGAACAGAGGTTAACGAGGTGTGAGTTGACGGGTTTGTTGGGTAGCGGAGGATTAATGTGACAGAATGGCGGGGTTAGGGGCATATTTACATTTAAAACCGAACTTAGGGTAAAGGGCATATGGTGAGTTAAATCATATAAAATGTTTAAATGCCCGAAATTCATAACACAGGTTTATAATGATGATGGCATTAATCATATGCTCTGGCGGATTTGGTAATATAAAGTCCGAAAACCTTATATTACATGGTTTTTTGAAGGTTTAATGGGTAGGCACTAAATGATTTATTTAGGCTTAATTTGGATATGGGAGTTTTGAAACCTAGGAGAAACCGTTCTTTGCCCCTTTTTAACCAACAGCTCTTTCTTGGAAATAAATGACAACCATGGAATATTATTTTCAATATAAACTATCCAAACAGAAATAAATAGTCACCTTGAAATTATTTAAATTACAGGACCCTAACAGTGGTTCCAGCAGGGTATGGCACTTCTCCAAGTGAAGTGTCAAGAACACCATAGATTAGTAACCAAATCCATTGGGCTGATCCCAAATCTGCAACTTGATCTGCTACAACCTCTGTGGCTAAAAATCTTCAAGATGAAATCAACACTCTCTGCAACTGAAGTCTGGGACACCTTTGATCTAAAAACTGGAAAGCAATCTGGAACTGAAACTGGAAAAATGCTCAAAATAATGAGCTTATTTGCACACCTACCTATCTACTCTAACTTAGAGATAATATTTACACTAAGTGAACTCTTCTTTCCAACATAACCAATCAATTAAATGACTACATGATTGATTCTTGCTCACCTTTTTGAGCAGGTTGAAAAAAAAAATGACCACTCCCATTTTAATTTCCGTAGAACATAAGTGTTCAAATTTTTCTTTAATTTCTGCAGCAAACCATCCATGGCATAACATACTCCTTCTTTAGATGATTCTAATATGCCAACAGAAGGATCTTGGAAAAAACTTGGTCCTGAGGATTCAAATAAAAAGCTTCATCTATGACTACTCTTTGTTCCAATTTGTTATGCTCAGGATCCTTCTCAAAGAGAATATATATACATTCTTCATGATTATCTGATATGGCATCTTCATTGTATGCCAATATGCTGTCCTCAAGAAAATCTGATATACCTTGACTGAGATTGCTAAATTCTGTCTGAAGGCCATCATTTTGATGAGCAAAAGTAATTTCTAGTAATAAGCCTTCTTGAGAATGTAGAACAACATCAACATCAATATGTTCTACATTTTTTTCTTCATGAGGAACGACTTCAATACATAAATCAGCAGTAGAACAAATAGAATTAATCTCCTGATCACATAAAGATTGAGATGCTAGCTGCATGCTTAGAATCTGATTAGTTTCTTCCTCAGTTAAAGGAGGAGGTAGTCTCTATTTTCTTTTGATTGAACAAAATTGTTTTCTTTCTATCGTGAAGATTGACTATGATGATGACTGTATTCTTTATTTTTATACAGAGGAGTAGATGAATTATCGTTTGTCTTTGAAGATAGATCATGTGAATCTACTTTAATTTCTTGATTTATCTCATCTTCAACTATCTTCCCTTGATTATCATGACAGTTAACTTGAGAATGAAATACATAAATTGCTTCTAAGATATCCTCATCATCCATATCTCCTAGATCTTCACCAATAATTTCAAGGTATTTTATGAAATCCTCAAACTGATCACAACAATTTTCCACTAATGACAAATATGGAGACTATTCTTTATAATGCTCATAAAACATTTTGTGGAAACCTTTTAAATAAAACAAACTACCAGGGTCTAAACCTTCATACCATTTCCTCACTTTTCCTTCTAATTTTTCCATGAACATCTTCATGTGGAAATCCTCATGCCATTCAAATTTCAACTTCCATGAATGTATACGAAATTTAATGAGATGTAACAAAGCATTATCAACATTCTCATCTTGAAAAATAAGAAGATTTATTTGCCAATTTACTTGAGGAATTTTGTTTTGGAATCCTAGAATGTAATATTTGTTCATTGGAGCATATCTCCTTGTAACTGATCCCATTTTGAGCTTGTGGAGTCGCCAGTGAATCTCTATTTCTGGATTTTTTTGTCGATGGAGTCGCCAGGTGAATGGAACAACCTTCTGGTGTTTGACTTCTGTTCACTATCAAAAGTAAAAACTGAAACTTGAAGTGCATTACTGAAGAAATTTCCCCAATGGAGTTGCCACTATGTTCCCCGTAATTCTGAAGGCTAAAGATAGAATCCTGGAGGGCCAACATCAAAACTTCTTGGGGCCTAGGATCTAGCCCTCCTAGACCTAGAGAGGGATCTCTCTATTAGATATAGATTTTTTGATTGGGTATTTTAGGCTAGCTATTAGTGCATAGAGGTTTTTTTGAATATTTTTGGTTGAGACAACAGCAGAGGGCCGTTGGGCTATGGAGTCAAACAGGTGTAAACAGATTTAAATGGATGAATCACTGAGATCATGTGTAAACATGCAAGCTAGTCATGTCAATGGATCTTTACAGTTTATGAAATGGAAGAGGAGAAGAGATTAAGGTTCTATGTGAATGCAGAGTAGACTTTATCTGAATTATACATTCAAATATCAGAGGAAAACATAGATTACTATTTCAAGGCTGAGCAGGGTGCTCGATGACCAATCCTGAACAAAATTTTCTTATCAACAATATAGAGATAAAGAAATAGCGTAATGAAGGTAAGCAGATAGTATGAAGAAATACATCACCATCAAAACATAACACAAGGATATGGAAACATCAGGGTCTTTTCATTCATCCAAAAAAAGGGTTCTTACAACCAGATGAGCATTTACAACAACTTTTCTCCCTACAGGTCTCCCCCTCAATACTTCGAATACATGAAGTATTTAACTTAAAACTACAATCATTTTCGTATCTACTTCAGAAATCTATTAATAATTACAAAGTAAGAAAAATTTGACAAGTGTGATCATGTAGTGGCCATGATAAAATAAATTCGACATTTGGACCTGCTTTGGTGGAAAACGGTTGCTGAGAAGAGTGTGTTGGTGAACTGTGTTGGCTACAGTACTGGCCACTTTCTATTAAAATGCCTTTGTCTTTACTGCATCGGTTACTGTTGCAGTGGATTTTGAAATGAAAAACCCACTGCTTCCTTTTAAAAACATACAACAATGATTCAATAACCTTGGACGAGAATGGTGCGGAATGGCTACGTGGAGAAATTGCAATGGCAGGAGTCGGTGGAGCAGTGGTGGCGGGATCTGGTAGGTGGATGTGGAGTAGTGGTGGTAGGAGTCGATGTGACGCAGTAGTGGAGGGATTTGGTAGGTGGACGTGGAGCAGTGGTGGCAGGATTTGGTACATTAGGGGAATTTTGAGGTCTAAAATGGGCCTCCTAAGGAAATAATAAAATAATCGTTAAACCAATAAAATAATATTTATGAATTTTCAATTCACTTTTTGCACCACAATACATGTAACCATAGTTAGATTCAATTCAAAAGTTGTACTAAAATAAAATTAATAAAAAAATTGTATTGATGTGACCATAAATAAGAATGAACTTTTCAAGAAAAAAGTAATTATCATTGAACAACTAATGCATTTGTCCTTTGTACTTAAATAAATTAAAATAAAATATAAATATAAATTTATAGATTCTTAATTATATTATATGATATTAATTAAAATTTATATTATTTAAATTGTATAATAACATGTAATTAATATACTATATAAAAATAATATAATATAATATAATAAATGTATAGGGATATGCATTGTTTCTTTCAAGAAATATGAAATGACAATAATATATTTTTATTCAAAAAGTGTGAAATGAAATTTATTATGAGTACTTTACCTTGACTTTAAAAGTACTTAGAGCACTACCATGGTTAACCATGCATTTTTATCCACCATTGAGAATGTCACAAGTAACTACCTTTAACTCAATAAATGCCACCTCAACCATTAGGGATGATGCCATCCCCTAAAATGTGATTGGTTCTTATAAAGTGAATTTTGATTGTACATTTTCCTTAGGAGGCCCATTTTAGACCTCAAAATTCCCCTAATGGGTGGATGTAGAGCAGCGGTGGTGGGAGTCGACGTGACGCAACGGTGGCGGGAGTGGTTTCAGAGCGGAGAGAAAACCATTTTGGAGGGGGGCAAGAGCGGTGAATGGTATCGGAAGGGGGGGTGAAAATTAGCATGGAAGCGCCACATAGCAGGAACAACAGTAAGGGATATCACTCATTTCGGACCACCCCCCACCCCGTGGTTAAAATTTGAAGGTTGAGGGGGGTGAAAAATGCATTGAAGGCCGTCATATGCATGTGAGGTGAGGTAGATGAGCGCGTAAGTGAACGAAGGTTAACAAGGTGTGATTTGACGGGTTTGTTGGGTAGCGGAGGATTAATGTGACAAGATGGCGGGGTTAGGGGCATATTTACATTTAAAACTGAACTTAGGGTAAAAGGCATATGGTGAGTTAAATCATATAAAATATTTAAATTCCTGAAATTCATAACACTGGTTTATATTGATGATGGCATTAATCATACGCTATGGTGGAGTTGGTACCCAAAAACCTTATATTAGATGTTTTTTGAAGGTTTAATGGGTAAGCACTAAACGATGTATTTAGGCTTAATTTGGCTATGGGATTTATGAAATGTAGGAGAAACCATTCTTTGCCCCTTTTTAACTAGCAGTTCTTTCTTGGAAATAAATGACAACCATGGAATATTATTTTCAATATAAACGATCGAAATAGAAATAATCAGTCACCTTGAGATTCTGTAAATTCCAGGACACTAAAATGTAGTAAACCAGCTAAGTCGAGCTATGGTGAGGCCTACCAACCTGTATTGGAAGGAAACAAAGCATGTGTTACGGTACTTCAAAGGCACTATCGAGTATGGATTATGGTACATGAGGCTAGAGGGAGTGAAGCTCCAAGGCTTCACAGATACATTTTGTGCAAGGATTCCATCAGACAGGAAAAGTACTTCAAGTGTTATCTTTAATGTTGGGTCTACAAATATTTCCTGGTACAACAAGAAGAAAAGGTAGGTGGCACTCAACTCAGTAGATGTTGAATACATGGATGCAAGTGTTAAGCAGGTAAATCCTCTGAAGATAGAGATGATCCCTCTAGCCCTATAGTGGGTCTAGAAACGAAGAGTGCTTGCGATCCCGTAGCTCGTGTGACGGTATGTAGCACTACTTTTAGTGCCAAATCTGGGATAGTATCAATATCAACTTTTCCACTGCCTGATCCCTTCCGTGCCCCTGGACATACACTTTTAATCAACATGGACATGTTCTCCATGCAAGGCTGGGTGCTGGTTAGGATTGGTGCTACTCCCCTCCACAATAATCCTATTATGAAATAGACATCAGAGACATCAATCTCAAGTTCCTGATCTCGAAGGATGAACTTTTATTGATTTTCATCCCATATGCTGATTAAATACTGCAATAGCTCTGGTTGAGCTCGGAGACATGATGTTAGGGAGAATTTTTTCAGTCCATAGTCTCTGAGAGCTTCCATGACTCTCTCATTTCCCATGGCGAGCTCGTCTTCTTCGCTATGTTCCCGTTCTTTCCATTCTATTACCATTTTGTCACTTTATACCTGCAAAAATTGTTACATGGACATTGTTAGCCTAATTAAAATAATGGAATTTGTGAAAATTTGGTCTATTAACTGGAATTATAAACATGAAAATGGTTTGCACTGTTGGCGCAACAGTCACACCAATGGGCGTGCCCTAGTTAAGAAAAAAATGTGATTGGCGTGAGTCTGTGCCCGAAACTCGCGCCAACCGTCATGCCCTAAATTTTCCAATTCCCC